>VZTQ01003753.1:0-121296 GCA_013400755.1 Pelecanoides urinatrix
CCTCATCAGAAATGGTCTACACAGGTTAGGGGTAGGGCCATGAAAGTTAGGGCTGTTAGGGTTAGGGGTGAGGGGGACAGTGGGGGTTAGGGCTGAGAGGAGCGGTGACAGTGAGCAGTTACGGTGAGGGGATGAGGGTTAGGGTGAGAGGTTAGGGGTGAGGATCAGGGGTCAAGGGGTCATGGATCAAAGGTCAAAAGGGAAAAGGTTAACGGTCAGAGGTCAGGGGTCGAGGGGCAAGGTCAGAGGTCAAAGGTCAACAAAACAGGCGGAAGGTCAAAGGTCACGTACCGAAGGTCGGAGGTTGGGTCAAAGGTTGCACATCAAAGGTCAGAGGTGGGGGTCAAAGGTCAAGGATCATAGCTCAAAGGTCAAAAGGTCACAGGTAAAAGGTAATGAGGGCTGAAGGTCAGGGGTCAGAGGTTAAAAGGTCATGGCTCAAAGGTCACGGGTCAGTGGACAGAGACAAAGGTCAAAAAGTCAAAGGTCATAGGGTCAAAGGTCAAAGGTAATGGGTTGGAGGTAAAAGGGACAGGTCACAAGTCGAAGGTCATGGGGGTCAAAGGTCAGAGGGTCGTGGGGTCAGAAGGTCGTGTGGTCAAAAGGTCACAGGTCACAGGTCAAAGGTTAAAAGTCAAGGGTCAGAAGTCAAAAAGGTCAAGGGTTGGGTCGAGGGTCAGCGGTTGAAAGGTCAGATCAAGGGTCAAGGTGTCAAAGGTCAAGGTCATGGGTCAAAAGGTGAAAAGGTCAGGGGTTGGGGTCAGGGTGAGGTTAGGGTTTAGGGGTTAGGTGGCAAAAGCCAGCCCCTCTCAACTTCAATGAGACCCAAAAGATCTGCAGAGCCTGACCCAGTCCCTTTCAGACATTGTCTGTCAGCTATAAAAAGATCACTCAAATAATTTATTACAAAAGCAACAGGCACCTCTTACTCACCCCGCAAATTGCTGGTTAGAGCTTTACTCCTGGCACATCCCTCCCAGTCCTCACAGGTCTGCTAGGAACAGATTAACAACTCCTTTTGCAGAAGTCAACCTTTGTCCTGATCTTGTCACTGTTCACTGAGCTCTTAGCAGGACTAAATAGCCTCATGCTCACCAAGCACCACTGGCTCCTCACTCTTTTGGGCCCACCAAAATCTTCAGTGTAGCCCAACATTGCCACCAAGCCTATCACACAGCATTGTGGGTCTCAAAATAACAAAATAAAGACAGATGAGAAAAACCATCCGAAGACTCATTATAACCAAAATACTTTTGTCTCTTTGATATGGCAGACCAATACATTCTTACTTGATCCATCACATATCCTTTCAGTTAGCTTTATTGGTCCCTAATGAAGAAATCACAGAGAACTGGATGGATCAGTGAAAAAGTAGTATTTCCCTTGTTAAATTTACCTTAAGTTTACCTTAGTTAGAAGCACAAGCACTTTGATAAATGGATTGACATCTTAAACAAGCTCTGGTGAAACTGGGTAAGTGCTATTCTTTACTCTTCTGAAGGGTTATGCAACTTCAAGGCTACTTCTTAGGCAGAAGTGTTTTCCAGAAAAAAAACCTCTTGGGTAGCTGAATATTTTAGACTCTAATCTCAGACAGTTTCTATGATGTGAAGGTTTGTTAGGAAGAAAAGTGACTCAAAGTCAGGACTGTACATTTCTTGCTGAATCTTAATGAGCAAATTTAGAATTCAAGAACATGAAAAGGGTAGTCCCTAAAGGCCAAATGAAAGAAGCTTTGGGTTTAAAGAAGATTTTGATTAGATTTTCAGACAGTGATTTAAAATTACTTGCATAATGCAAAGAATATGCCAGGATATAATGCAATATGATTGCCGGTGATGGCCGACTAGCAAACTGAGTCACTGAACGCTCAAATGCTTTAGGGATTTTAAGGTTCAAGCTGAAGTAAACAATATACCAGCTTTAAATTATCATGTAACTCTGAGCTACAGAACACTTTGTGGCGTAACTGTATAGGAGTAATTTGACTTTCTCCTCCTGCAAGCTGACAGCTTATTGCATTGCACAGTGCATTATAAGGGTATAATATAGAAAAGCTGCTTAGAGGTACTGAGGAAGATGTTTTTCAAAAAGTTTCTAAACTTGTCTACAGGCAATAGCTCAAATACCATGACGAAACAGCCCTTGAGCTCACTGGAGCATTTCCTTTACTAGGAATCAAAGCAGCTTTCCTGAGCAGTGTAGTAAAGAATGGATAAATGAACAATGTACCTGAGAATGCATACTAGCTGCTGAAAATGAACTGCTACAGAGCCAGGCAGTAATTCTTACAGGTGAAGCTTGACGTATGCGGACTATGCTCTGCACTACAAAGCTCCTATCCTTCTGTTATTTCATCTACTTCATTTATGTCCATAAATAATCTGCACCATTTTTTATTTTTTCCTCAGCTGTCTGTATTATCACAATAGAATACAATTGCTATGTTTTCGAGCGATCTATCCTTTTAATGATAATTGTGTCTCTGTAACCACGCAGAGTAAATCCTTGCATTTCTAATACACTTAAAATTTTGTTCCAGTATTATACAGACCTACACAGTGGACAGCAAAAACCATTCTTCAGATTGCTAGACCAGCTCAGCCAACTGCCTGGAGAATACCAAAAGAGTATAATGAATTTACATAAACTAGAAATCCAAGTTTCTATGATATAAATTATTTCAAGGTGTACCTACATGGGAGTAAGGTACAGAAGAACTTAGAGGTGTTACATTTACCGGTTTTACAGATACACTGCAGTATCACTATACCATTGTTTCAGAACTTACAATGTTAACTACTTGTTTAAACAACAGTTTGATGGTAAAACAATGTATCTTTACTTTCAAACTCCTGTTATTAAAAAGAGGAAAACTATCTTGGGAGTTCTGAAAAATGACTTTTCTTAGGGAAAAGATGCTAATAATTAAATCAGAAAACATTATAAAGAGATTACGTTACTGTGAAGACATTCTGAAAGATCACCTCCTTTGGATCAACAAAACAAAACTCTGTGGAAATTAAAAATAAATATGGTTTTTGTTAACATCCAAGTAGACTTTTTTAACTTAGCTATTAAATTGCTAAGGCCAAAAGAAACTCCTAGAGATCTTATCTTTGAAAGATCAGGTGTTTTTTTTCCCCTGTTCTTAAATGAATTCATACACTATGAGAAAAGCCCACCTTAAACTACTGCATTGTGAAGATCAGTTGAGAAAATAACCAGTTTATAACCAACAATGAATGTGTAACCACACAACCAAGGTAAATTGCCAATGTGTGGAACTAACAGTTAACAAGTTTGTTAATTTAATGTATGAGTCAGCACACAGTCAGCTTCAAGTCCTGAAGCAGTTCCACTGAAAGCAGTCAGACTCTTATGGGTCTCAAGTTAAATAGTTCACTACAAGACTAAAGCAGGACTAAAGCAGTTTGGTGAGCTGAATTCACAGCGATTCATCTTTCTTTATAATATCTAACCATGAGCCTGATATGGCTCCAAACTGTAAAGCACGTTAACTGATAGCAAGCACAAATCTCCAAACTGTTTTTTTTTTCCTTCCCATTTTATTCCTCTTTTCTGTTCCATAGTTAAGTAACAAGCTGAGCAAAGGAACAGTGACATACGAATTGCGTAACAAAGACTTACTAGGGAAAGATTTTCACATTTTTTCTTTCCCAAAAATGTTCAATAAGCTGGATAACTTACAGAAACCAGTTTTAAATCACAATCAGAATTCTATACAGAAATGATGACTAATAGAAACTACAGTGGGTCTGCATGATCCTAAACAGAGTTGGTGTCACAGCCTGGCATGGAGAACTAGGGTACTGCTATTTCTTCATCTCCAGGATTGCGCTTCCCGGCCCTCGGTGTTTGGCACTGCATATGTTGCAGAACTGGACAGGAGATACCTAGAAATTAAAAAGAAAACAAGAATCTCTTAGAGAGCTGTAGCCACGTTAGAATGTGGGAAGATGAATGAAAAATGCCTCTCTCAGCGTTACCATTCAGAGTCAGGCTGTTCCCTATAGACACTGTCGTGGTTTAACCCTGCAGGCAGCTAAACACCACGCAGCTGTTTGCTCACCCCCCCTCAGTGGGATGGGGGAGAGAATCGGAAAAAAGGTAAAACTCATGGGCTGAGATAAAGACAATTTAATAGGACAGAAAAGAAAGGGAAATAGTAATAATGATGAAAGAATATACAAAACCAGTGATGCACAATGCAATTGCTCACCACCCATTGACTGATGCCCAGCCTGTCCCTGAGCAGCAATCGCTGCCCCCTGGCCAACTCCCCCGTTTATATACTGAGCATGACCTCATATGGTATGGAATATCCCTTTGGCCAGTCTGGGTCAGCTACCCTGGCTGTGCCCCCTCCCAGCTTCTTCTGCCCCTGAAAAGTCCTTGAGTAGTGTAAGCACTACTTAGCAACAACTAAAACATCAGTGTGTTATCAACATTATTCTCATCCTAAATCCAAAACACAGCACTATACCAGCTACTAGGAAGAAAATTAACTCTATCCCAGCGGAAACCAGGACAGACGCATTCACGGCTAGGTATAGGAAGGCGATATAGTGGAACACAATAAAGCAGACTATTCTGGAGTCTGGAGTCAGAGAACAATACACCTCACCACTCACTCCAAATGTATTACCACTACCCTTCAGGAAAGTAAGGTCAAATTTCCTCCAACCAAAATGAAAAACAGTAAAAAAATGTCGCTGATTATCTTCATAGACAAAGAAGACAGTAAGTCACTTGGTCAGCTCCACTGACCACTCGATGTCTTAGTTACAGCTCAGTCTTTGGATATTGCTCCACAAATTTCCAACAGCTGAGAATACATCCTGAATACTGTCCATCTGATATCAAATATGTGCTTATTGTTACTCCTCAGTTTAGCTCTGCGATGCTTTATGCATGCATTACCTTCCTTTCAGTATGTCACCAGTAACCAAATATCAGTAACACAACTGACTACCTAAGGCCAAGAAATACTTTAATGGTGAAGAATTTGGCTCAGATATATGCAGGTACCTGTGTATTCATACGTACTATAGAATATATATCATGTAATATCCACGTCACATTTAAAAATCCTATCTGACATGTTACCCAGTCCCACTACTGTCCCAGCAAATTGAGAATGCTAGATACATTTTAGATTATTTCTCAAATAATAAAATTTCTGGTAAATATTGTTTAAATAAATATTTACTAGTTGTTGTGCTTTCTTTTGCAAATGATCTAAATCATTAAGATTTTCATAACATATTTAAGTATACATGCTGTACCATATGGCTACAAGCACTTTGCTTGGTAACTTGCAGATTAAATGATTCACCAATGCTATTTTTTCACTTGATGTTCATTTTCAGAGACAGATACAGAATCAGAGAAGCTTAAATTCCATTTTGTTTGTGATTTTGTAACCATTCTGATGGTTTCATTCTTAAATTCAAAACTGGTTATATCTAGAAGTTACTTTTTAGGTTTGTTTTCATGGTGGAAAAGAAAATCCCTGATGAAAAAAAACATATTCTGAGCATAAAGATTACTACAGAGATATTTAAATATTCACTCTGAAATGAGTGGGTTTTTTTCTTCCAGGTCAGAATCATTTAATATGGTTCACTTGAGAACATATCTTTACTCTTGTCTTTATGTCACCAGTAACCAAATATCAGTAACACAACTGATTACCTAGGGCCAAGAAATACTATAACAGTGAAGAATTTGGCTCAGATACTTAAAGTGAGAGCTGCAACAGAAAAGAATTAATTAAAAAAAAAATCAAACAGGTCATACTCTCTGTATGTCTCAAAGCTGCATTGCACATTCAGGTTGCAGAAAGTGATAAAATACTTCTCAAACAACAGCAATTTCTTTCTAAATCGGATGTACTTTAGTTGCAGTTACCCTAAACACCCTTTCTCTAGTCACATATTACTATGGGGTATCATCACAAATAATTACTGTAATCATACTGTAATTCCTCAAAGGCCCATGCCTTTCTCCACAGTTAACAAAAGGAATAATTTGTCCTTTTATCTTTGGCAAAGGTGTCAGAGAGATTAAGCTAGTTCCTTACTGTGTTGGATACCGGTAGGCACTCTTTGTGAAACATATGTCTGCAGTGGAACACTACCACGTTGAAGGACTTGGATGCATCTGGGAAAGAGAAAAATAAACTCATTACAACGGGGCAATGAAACAAACGATTCAGTGGCTACTGCAGTATATGCCTGCGTTCTATTATACACATAGAAACATCAAGTAACATCTATCAAATTAATTACCAAATTATTCTGGCTTATTTATAGAAACCATGCAGAGTGATGGTTTCAGGTAATCTATCCCAGTGATGGAATTACAAGAGAATTTTATTCCGTGGCTTAAATGCTGTATACCGTTTCACCAGAAACTTTTCACATCAATATGTGCTACATGCTAAATTACGGGAGGGGGAAGAGTAAACTACCACCAAATAATTCAGCCATTTTGAGAAAAAGTTAGCAAAAAAATTCTTGCACCAGTGCAGGGAGAACCAGAACATTAAGCAGTTCTAGCACCTACACTGCATGCCATGATCTTGAAATTTGGCAAGAAGCTGCCTAAGTGGACGATGTGCCTTTCGATTCCCACATGAATATGTAGCCCAATTAGCAGCCTACATACCACATCCACGTATTCAAAGAATAACCATCTCGCTCATCAGCATCATCCACATTTGATTCCCTGGCTCCCATTCCCTCGACACACATACCTCAAAGGCACTAGCACATTCAGCTCTGCCAGGTTTTCTACCACCATGTGACTGCTCTGGTCTGTACGCTAGTGCACGTGACCATAGTATAGTTGTTTGTTTTTACTTATTTAAGTGAAAAATGGTAGAAACCAGATTAAAAAAGTGTAAGTGATTTTACTGGGCTATGCACACTCGGCAAACAAAAAAAATAGGACCATTCATATACTTTGTCTTACATATTCTTGTTTGAAGATGCCATAACAGATATTCTCCCGGTAAAACTATTTCTTCTTAAAACGCCCAACAACTATATTTCTGAACTACAGTTGCCTTGCAGAATATACGTCTTCAAAATAATATCCTGAATTTCTAGTTTCAAGACTAACTTTAGAAGATGTTTTAAAACTACAGTCTCTTATAAACTGTTTCAAATATGAAAGCAATGACTGAAGCCAAGAGTTTTCCACCACTCAGACAAAAAGTATATTCCATAAAAATTTATAATCTACAAGTTCAGTCTAAATCATTCAACAGAGTTGGACAAGATTTGGTGGCAACAGTTTAGTTTTGTGGTTCTAATAATCTTTGAGAATACATACGTTGATGGAATTAAAAGTTGCCTTCCATTCCATATAATTCAAAACAGAAAATAAGAAAGTCAAAGATGAATAAGAAAGAAAATCTGGGTTTACTGCAACAAAAAAAGTTCAAATTAGACTCCACTCCCACGTCAGAATTCATAAGCAAGCTTTCCAGAGGAGACTGAAATTTATACAGTGATTACCAAGGGAGACTACTACACATTTCTATGAATAAAAGCAAACAGTAGTTCCTCTAAAAATAAAAAAAACATAGACAACCTCTTTCTCTTCTAAAAAAAGCATCCTACCTGAAGGAAGTATTGGAGACAGGCATGATTCGCAGATATTCTCCTCTGGAAAAACAAACCAAAACAAACTTGTAACAGCTTTGTTAACAAACTCCATGTTCACTTTTTTATAAAGCAGGCATGAACACACTGCTATTACAGAAATGGAGCTTGGTCTTAAAGTATTTACTTAAGATGCCTACCAAAGGCTATTAAAAATTGAAGAGCAATACTGAAGCAGCATTTCTATTAACGGCATAAGAAATGTTTAGATCTTCTGATTCTGATGATGGCAGAACTGCAGGCGTGAGGCTGTCTAGGATCAGTGCTGCAGAGGCACAAGGCAAACTGAAAAAAAGGAGCATAGGATGGATGCCCGATTTCTCTGCAGCATTTTGTAGCAGAAACACTGATCCTCTGTCCTTCCGTCAGCTTTTGCTTCATGGTATTAACACTCAGCTGGTGTGAATTACAGTGCTGATCACATGCATCATTAGCACCAATTTTCAACTATTTCTGAAAACTATCTTGTAGCTTTTGCTTTAGTTGCAGATTATCTGACTAGCCGTGTAGGCACTTAACAGGATTTTTCACCTTTATAGAGAAACTGCAGGACACAATACATTATTAGCTATGCAGAGATTGATCAAGAGAAAAAGCTGCATGCTGGGTCTTGTAGTTTTTGCGATACAAGTAGTTCCTTTGCAAAGGGGAAAGCAGCTAGTATCCTACTACACTCTAAAAATAAGGTACAATATTCAGGCAACTTTCCAAAGTTGCCCATCATGTGGCTTGGGTCTATAAACCAAGTAAAAGACTTCAAAACCTTGAAAGTCACCACATTTCCTCTGTACCCACCGTCTACTAGAACACCCTTCATCTGAGTTCGATGCATTTTCTTCAATAAAGAAAGAGAATCGGCAACAAGTATCTTCTTGCAACCTTCCCGCAGCAAGATCTGTTGTGCAAAGAACACAAAATACAGCGGTTGATGAATAGATGGGCATATCAACTATCTTGGCAAGTCTCCACTGGGTTTATGCTGTCACAGAGAGCACAAGGAACCCGTTGGAAGCTATTATTAAGGAGGGAAAGGAGGAACCTCCTGTTACCACCACCTCTACCTAAATGAAAAACACACATTATTAAAAAAAACCACAACTCAAAAAAATCAAATCTTTTACAAATATACTACTGTCATAAATGATGATCATCTTCCTATGGAGCTTGTCTCAACAAAATACAATGGAGAGGGATTTTTACAGTGCCCCTTACAATTGGTTTCCAAACCATTTCAAAACTACTTCTACTCATATCTTTCCTGTCTTCTTTAGGAAAGGCATTTGATAATCATAAAACCTTCGTAAACACAGCAATTCAAACTTTATTTTGTTCAAACATATTTCCTGCTGAAGTGTCATTTAGTAAGCAGTATTAAACGGCCATTCAACTAACCAAAGGTCCAGAGTTTGTTCCTCCTTAGCAAACATCTCAGCCCCCTGTCTACTTATTTAATATTTTTCATTAGATTGACATGTCATTGCCTGACAATGTTGTGAAACACAAAAAGGAATCAAGGGCGTCAAAATTATACAGAGTCTTATTTCACAATACTTAATGAAGCAAGTATGAAAATACGACAAACCCCAATAAGTCTTGTGGAATTTTTCTTCCTCCTCCCAAGATGGTGTTTGGAAATTTGTTTTCCAAGACAACAATGCCTCTCAAAAATGCCTTCAAAAGAGGCTCACAGTCAATTTTAAGCTGAACAACCCTACCAAAAAAAGTGGCATAAAAAGGCAATGTCCATTCCTTTCTCCTGATTATTTGCATTACAGGAGACATTGAGCGTTCTAAAATAGTCCAAGATACAGCTAATGCAAATACCTAAAAAGAAGTATAATAATAGTTTTACAGCCAGGTGAATGCTATCCAAAGCCCTATCTTCTCACATATGCATTGTGAAGTAATAAGGACGCACTGCCAAGAATGATATGCAGTTAAGACTGTAAATCTGAAATACATTAAAAAAATTAAAATTGAGTAAGACTTTAAGAATTTCAAACTGGACATGTCAGTGGGTAAATTACATTCTCCAGTATTAGATGCATTGAGCTATAAAACATTTCAGAGCACCAGAAACTGAATGCAGCTCTACAAGACAAATACTTAGAAAATTAATCATTTTAATCTGTGATAACCTCAGGAACTATCTGAGTATGTCTTTCCCCTTCCAACTTTATCCAAGGGCAACAGAGAATGGTAAATTCTGTTTTAAATATAGAAAAATGTCACTAGTTTTGAAAAAAAATACTAGAAACTTTTTGCAAGGATAATTGAATGAGACTACATTTCAGAATGAGTGTTTGCCTGATTCAAAATATTCTCAATCAGCAAATTATATCCCAAAGATAAGTAAATAACTTAGAGCGGATGAGGTCTTGGCAATATACTGGAGTCTTTGCTAGCTGCACTCAGCATAAGCAGATGAAAAATCCCATGTTTAAGTAAAAGGAGCAAAGCAAGCATGTTAAATGAGAGGGGCGGAACAGAGACACAATGGGAAGAAGGGAGCATGATTTACTATTTTCTACTTCAAATACAGTGTGCCAGAGGAAAACTTAATTTAAAAAAAGAAAAATATAGAAGGAAACAGTAGACATCATTAGGTCACTGGAAAACCTCAATACTGTTTGATGCCTTAAAAATAGAAGTAACCGAAATATCTTATGACATATCTTGTAAGACATGTGCTTTATCTTTCCCTCATTATTTAAACTTCACTAAGATTTTTCCATACCACATTCAATGACTGTTTGTCAGACCTTATTTTGCTAGAAATGGAATACAGTAGGCAGTTGTTGTTATGTAAAAGGAAAAGTCATGATGAAGAACGTCAAATGTCAAATCTCAAGGTAATAAATTTCAACACTTCTGCAGAAACAGATTTGAATAGCTCAAGGATGAGATGGATAATTTAAGAGTTATAGAAAGAGAAGCAGGAGCAGGAATTTGGAGGTGAGACAGAGCAAGAAAGAATGTTTGAATTAACTTCTTTACATTTAAAGGAGGGAGAAGTATATGATTGTGCACCCTAAGACTAGGCTAAACTAGTTAAAACTGACATCAGGCATAAATCTATAATGAAATCACCTTCCGAGGAGAAGAAATAGGATTCAGAGAGGATGAAACTGAACTTTTTTTACCCTTTAAAAGCATATGATTGTAAACACAAGCACAGGACAGCACAGTACACCTATAGAAGTTTTAGGCAGATATAATGCTTTTTACTAAATTAATGAAAACTGCTGAAACCAAAACATTTATTGCAAAACAGAATCCTAGTTCATTTTCTGACTGTATTAGGGAAGATGCTACTGCATAATTAAAATCAGAAGCCACAAAAACTTTTACTTAATTAAAACGTCCTGATTTACAAATGCCAAACATTATCTTTAAGGGAAAACACTGCAGTATGCAGTGAATTTGAAGGGTATATGCACAGCGCTGGGAACAAATTCACACCTGGATTCAGCTTAGCACTCAAACAAGTCCAAGTTCCTCAAGGCCAACTAACCAAATGCTTCCAAACTGTGTCACAACCACAATTAAAAGCACATTATTTTTAGTCTTTACAATGGAAAGGCAGGTGTCCCTCTTTGCAAGCTGCCACCTGACCCCTAGTGCCTCCAAGGTGTCTGAACAGCAGCTTATTCACATTCAGGAGCAAAACCCAACAATTTTTCCAGATGCTGTTTCAAGCAGCATTCTTCAGGTTATCATTGGGGTCTATTAGTTTATAACCTCTGTTGTGAATGCATGGACATGAATGCTATGAATGGATGAACCTCTGTTATCCATCAGAGTTACTGTAGGTTCAACTGAAGTTTAAACTGGATGTCAACATTTGAGTAAAATGGCTAATCCACAAAAGCTAGATGTAGTGCATCTAAAGAAATTGCTTTTATATTTTAAAACTAGGAAAAACAAATCTTAGAATAACAACATCTTTTGAAGTAGTCTTCTAACGATTGTCATACGAAGTGTGAGAAATTAGGCGTTTCTTTCTGAAATGGGAGGGGGCAGGGGCTGGTATTTAAATCTTTTTGAACACCATAAGCATTTCTCAAATTTCACTCAGGTATAGGCCAAAGCTGAAAAGACACCTATTTTATACATTCGGAAAATGTAACAGGCTTAGAATGAATTCACAAGTGCACAAATAGGGGGATTTTTCTATCAGCCTTCTCTGAGAGATTTAAGTGCGATACAGTGCCTCAGAAACCTGGAGCATGATTACATGATGTGTTTTAAGAAAGACTCCTGCATTCCTCATTCATAAGCTAGCACCCCTGTGTAATCAGATACCACAGACTTAAACATGTGTGAATCATTTCATAATCTTTTCAATTTAATTTCCAGGGGAGTGAATATAAAAGGCAAATACATAGTTCAAGGGTACATTAGAGAAAGGAGGTCTTTATTAAGATCGAAGTATGACTGATGAGTTTCAGTCCAAATAAGTTGTATAACAACATCAGCAGCACTGGTTTCACTGAAAAAAATAATAGTTTGAATTTCTATTCTGCATAGCAATACTAATAAATGCTGACTTTGCTACAATTTTCAAATAAGAACATTACTGCCCTAATTGTGTTGGCTAAGGGAGGTTTTAAAAATGATTGCACTGCTAAATTCCTAATGGGAATAGAGGTTCTGTATGATTCTTAGAGTAGCAATGCTATGTGTGGAAACTGAATTAAAGTTACACTGACAAGAACTTTTCAATTGTATGGAGATAAAGTTTAGTTTCGTTTCTATGTCTTTGAAAACACTTTTAAATGCTAGCAGTAAAGATGAAAATTATTAAACTCTTGTCAGGGTATCAATATGACTTGACTCGATTTGGTTAGCTTGCCACAGATTTGAATGGTATTTAGTTATGTTGGAAATGTTGATGGAAAAAATGGTGATTTATTTGCCATTAAATAAAAAATGTGCTAGGAATGTGTCATTTATAAATAAGCAGGTTTCTCCTTAAGACAACACATCTTCAGGAGTTTATAAATTCAAACAAAGTAGACTGTGGTCTACTTTATCTATAAATTTATGGCACCAAAGAACTAGATTTCAGGACTTAGATATAAAATATAATAAAAAAGTTTTAGACTACACTTCATTTGATAAATACTCCTGTTAAAATTCAGACAACTATAACTTTGTTGCCTATGTCTTTATAACTTTGTTGTCTATGAATGTTACTGGATATAAACACTAAAATCAGTATTATTTCAGCAGTAAATAAACTTTCATCACTACAATAAATCTGTGTCACTTGATCATGTACTGTGGTTTTAATACATTAACTCAGATGATGGCAAAGAGAAAACATTATAACAAATGATCCTCAGGAGGGAAAAAACAAAAATAATCACTTGGAGTTTTTATCCCAATTCAGAAAACCACTTACATCTTTTTCTGTTTAGGAAAATACTTAAGTGTGTGCGCAGCTTTAAGTTCATGGAAGAATTGCATTTCCTGAAGTCAAAAAATAAAAATGGGTATTCTTGAAGAATAGTAAGGCAGCTTAATAGATCCCTATTTGTAAAGTAAAGCTGTAACACCAGAGCAAAAGTAAATTGAACTAGCCTAAAAACAAAGTCTCACATGACCCACATTTTATTTTTACCGAATAGAATACCTAATGCTATCTTAGTGCCATGCTTCGTTGGTTGGTAGCAAACAGATACTAACTCCTTTTCAAAGGTATAAGTTAACTACGCTACTTCAGAGCTGAGGTGAGCTTAGAGTAGCACACAGAACAGACGCAGCACTTCATCTAACGGGTGGTAATTTGTTAAAGTGAAGCAATAAGTCTGCAACATGCCAACATTAATAAAAAATTATTCAGGGAAGATCCCAGATTAAAAAAAAATGACAACAAATTTTGTTGCGTTAGTAGACTTCCTTCTTGGATTCTCTAATGCACACATTAACTGCATGTGGCATGCTTTGGCAGCCACTCAATTTGATTCACTTGGTTTTGCTGGGATGTAAACAATGGTTTTCAAAAAGACAAAGTCTGTCAAAGGCACTGCTTTTAGCTCCTGCCCATATTTCAAATCACACCTAGTGTAAATTTGACGGCTAAGGAAATTTAGGAGCATAACAGGAAACTTGCATTAGCATACTTATATGAGCATAAAACAATCTTTTCAGGGCTTGCAAAAGGAAGCCGCAATTAAATAATTAACTGCACAACTGTAATATCTTGTTATGGAGCCAATGTTATGAAAAGATCAGCACAGTTTTTGTTTTAGGCAGTGACTTGTAAACCGAGAAACAGGTTCTAACTTCACCTGCACACCTCCTTTGTGGGTCTTGGCACAAGATTTTCTTTTTTGCCTTTGAAAATGGGAACAATAAAACTTAAGTGCATACAGAGCTCGAGATCCACAGAGATTAAATTACAGAAAGTCCTAGCCAATGAAATTTGGATTTCTGTATGAGTTCAAAATGTCTGGTACGTTAGGTGACACAAATCAGGAAGTTTTTACTAAAATCCAAAGAGTTGTGGCAGGCCAGAATAGAGGACATGGACTTCTCACCATGAACCTACACAGCATGATGTGAAGGTGTAACCAGGCATCATATAAACACACCCAAGCTAGCTTTAAAACAGCTAGTGAGGCAGCAGTAATGATGAAGCCAGGGCAGAGTTGCCTTCAGCAATGAGAGGTCACTTAGACATTTACTTGAAGTCCCAGCTGTGTCCTGAAGCACACGCTGAATGCAGAAACAGTCCTGCTATAAAAAATTGAGCTTGCCAATCTAAGGCTACTTAGGTGAGTGTGCAAGAGCTGCAATCACATCTCTAAATTTCAGTGTAGACACACCATCTATTCGTAAACAGTGCACTTTACATTGCCTGTGAAAATTCAGGAACAGCCTTATTTTAAGCTATAGCTTATTTTTCTCTAAAGAAAAATAGTCAGGTGTCCCCCCCCCCCCCTTTTTTTTTTTTACTATGTTGTTTTGCTATCATACAAGCAAGCCAAGTCCAAATTACATTAAGCTTCCCTAATGCCTATTATTACTATGGGATCTAAATTTTAGCCCTAGAGCTATCCAAATCTACTTCAAAATGAATTAATTTGAAATCCATGAAGCATCTCAATGCTAAAAGCAAATAATTTTAGATATCACTCTGAAGGTTAAATACATCCTTTTAATCCCAAAGTAATTTTTTAAAAGGTATTTGAAGAAAAAACGATTCTTCTCTCCCCAAAATGTGACCAAACGATGTCATCAGCTTTGTCTGAAGCCACGCAATATACTTTGCATATGTGTAAAGCTACAGCTATGCACACAGCACTTTCTCAGTCTGTCTGCAGACACACCAAAAATTACACTTTGATTTCAACAGAATGCAGGAACAGGAGGATCAGCAGTGCAAGCAGCAGGGTACTGAGAGCAGCAAGATTAACATGCAACTGTTTAAATGCAGTATGCTATTTAGCTAGTATCATTTGGGAAGGATATTAGTATCTCATGAAATCAGTTAAAAACTGGAAGTAGTGTTACAACGTGCATTATATGCAAACACATATCTGTTTATCTGGGGTAGCGCCTTGCACATAACGAGCGTCAGGAGAACAAGACACATAAAATGCTTCTTTGAAATACTGAAAGTCATAATCTAAAGCCCATATAATAATAAAATAATGGAAAAGCCTTGGAAAGGCTTAAACCCTGTCTTTTTAACAGGCCTTCTGACGTCATTGAAGGCTCTAGCAGATATAGGCTTTATCTGGCCTGGTAAGAAACCAGCTGTGACCTTACTGAAAACTGTCACGCCCATCTAGTTGCTAGAGATGTCCAAAGTCTAATAGCAGATGGGAAACAAATGTTTATGAGGTTCATAAAATTGGAGTTTCAGCTGCTTATGGGCTATGCTTTCTTGGACTCTGCATAGTCACACTGCTATAGGCATTCAAACTGCTCTATAGCCTTACGTCTCTCAGTAGAAAGGTGTAGAGCAGTGTCACAGAGAACTCAAGTTTGGGCCTCCTTTGGTAGCAGGGAGATTTAAAGTATTCAATGCAACTCTCTCTGTTGTTACTTTCAGGGACATTAAAGGTTAAGCTTCTTGCGAGTTCTTACAAACACGCATCAGAAACCAGTCATGTAGGGAACTGCACTTATCTGTATAATTATGCTAGGATAAGAACTCCCATAATCCAATGAGCAGTCCTTTTTTTTTAAATGCATAGATGTGAACACAACAGACATGAATTTGATTTTAAAAGTTCATTTTCCTTTAGTTAGTATGACACTTAACATATGGCTCTAATACCTGGTGAATGTTTTAGTCAGTGCCTGTTGCGTTCTGCCTCCTCGTATATATGAAACAGAATGAAAAGTACTGGTCATGAGACTCTCCAATATTGGACAGTTGGGCAGTATAAAATAGTCTGAATCACCCAAGATCCTTCCAGTTCTACCTACCCACCAGGCTTATGACAGCATGGGAGAGATTTAGAAGTGCTAGAAGCCATCAAGAGAAGAGACTATTCTATGTACCAACATACAGTGTCAATGACAGATGTCCGAACAAAATGAACAAACCTTCATGATAGCCATTTTTCTTGCTGTTCAATAGCAAAGTGGTTTTACTGTCTCTCTGAAAATTCCATCACAGGAGGAATGCAACATTTACCTGCAAGTTGTAGTCCTGAAGAATTTTCACAAGTGAGTCTCTCAAATTAGGAATCTCCATGCCTTCCTTAATGCGGTGGATCAAAAGAATGGGATCCACATGGGTTCCAATATTGTTCAACAAACCCGTAATAAAAGCTGTGAAAACCAAAAGGCAAAGAAATGAATAGAAAATCCAGCAAAATACCTGATTAAAGGATGCTTTGGTGACAAGCTACAGGCTTTGGCTGATTCTATGACAGTTCTCTAGTAAGAGATAACACTAAGCCTTTTTTATATAGCCTTCATATGTTTCTTGCAGCTGTATTTACTCAAATACAGGCCTTTGGGTAAGAATGGAAGATACAGTTTGGCAATCCACAGAACTTCTCGGGTATGCAGAAAAGGGGTAACAGAGTATCCAGCACAAAGCCACAAGTAAATAATGCATTTCAATTCAATAAAAAGGGCACTCAAGAAAACAGAGCCAGAAAATTAACTACATTATGTGACTATTCCATTCCCAGTTCCAGGATTTAAAAACAAATTTTCAAGCACTTAACCTAACTCGAACGTGTTTCGAAACATTGGTGAGAGTGACACAAAAGAAGTCTTTTGGTTTTCACATCTGGCTAAACGAAACACTTGAAGGATGAACCTCAAGATTGTGTTTTTTTTCAACCCCCAAAACTCAGAAACAGCTTTGGAGTTGCTCTGCAGATGGGCAGATGGAACTGAGAGAATTCTATATGCTTTGAACCCCTTTTGCTCTAAAGATGTCACTGATTGTAGCATCACTTTTAGTGATGAACTGCATTTAAATATGGGTAACTTGAGAATGCCATTCTTCTAAAGGAGTAACAGATTTTGGTTGCTTCTTCCTGTTAGATTTAGCGGCCAAGAGATGAAAAGATATGTATTCTGACACTAATTCTCCAAGACATTCAATCCTTTGGAAAAGAGATCGCAAGAGAGACTTTGAAGCCTTGATTTAAAGCCCCAGAAGAGGTTGCAAAACTAATGGAGTAGATAGTTAAAATAATTGTCTATTTTCTCAGTCATATGAACTCCTCTGAATCTGCCTCCTGAACAAATCTGATGTTGCTTATGAGATTCTGATGGTTTCTGATTCCATCTAAACTTTAAACTTGAGTAGCTATTCATATAATAGACGAAAGGCAAAATGCACTCATTATTACAGATCTTACCTTTGTGTCACAGAAACAAAACAAATTAGTTATTCTACTGAGGGGCAGAAAGGCGTAGGTTCTTCATTTTCAGAATTTCAAATGGAAGCAGCCACAATGAACATACTACACAACATCCTCATCAAGCCTGCAGACTGTGTTTTGAGGCTGTCTAAAAATAAAGCCTCATTCTGCCAAATTAAAAGCACCATTCTCCCCTTAATTTGTCATTAAGGACATAACTATGCAGAGCTTAGTCAAATGTTAAATCCCTAAGTACTCATTCTGTAGCATGCCCACATGCTGCCTTACTGGAAGTTTTTATGCACAGTAGGACAGCTATGTTGTGCTCCACAAACCAGAACACCTCCCTGGCCATCCATAAACACTTTCTCTAAAATGCACGTGGATAATTCAATCCTGTAATTGCAGCAGCATTCCACAAAAAAAATACACATGCAAGGCTTCTGAGAAACTATCCCACTTACGTGGTTTGTCAATAGAATATAAAATGAGGTCTTCCCAAAGTTCTCCGTCATCTTGTTCCTTGGCAAATTCAATAGCTTTATCTACATCTTGCAATTCTTCCATTATCATCTTCAAAGCACTGCGGCTATTACCCATTCTGCCTAAAAGGAAAAAATAAGTAGAGAGATTATAAATCCTAAAGCACTGAGCACTGATAAGCTTTTAAGAAGCATTTTCAGTATGAATTTTGTAAGTGTGAGGTTGCCTCAGACTAAGACAACCAAGACCAAATCTAATCTAATCTGATGTAGGAATGCAAATCCCAGAGCAATCAGTTATAACCTGAAGAAGTGCTTGGAGCACTTTGCTGGACTGGGATCTGGAGCCTTTCTTAAGGGTGTGTTGGGTCATATTAGGGCTTCTGAACTGCAGCAACATCTCATGTAACGGGGAGTGTGTGTATGTGTACGCATGTAAACTATGACATGAAATACCCCCTTTAAGAGCCCGCACAGACACTCTTAATTTGCAGTAAGCAGAGTGCAATTTACATCCACGGTAAATTAGAGGAAGAGGAAGAAACACTGAACTATTCTTTAAGTAAACCTATGAGTAAATCCTACTCTGCTCTCAAATGGTCCACAAAACATTTTTCTTACTAAAACAAAATTGATTAAAAATGCTTTCCATTTTGTTCAAGATTGATACATAAACATACATAAAAATCTTAGTCTAACAATGCCTCCTATCCAAACTCCCATTGCCCTGGGAGTTAATTTACAATTAATTTTATTTAAAAAGAAAGAAAGAAAGAAGCAACATAAGCAAATCTTCCACCTCAACAAAAGATAGTATTAAGCTTCTGAAATGTATTCAGAATAAAACATTTGTTTTATTTCTCCCCTCTCTTCAAACTGACAGTATTACTCTTCTCTTGGAGATTGTCTCAAAAGTACCCCCCCGCTCCAACCCATTCTCCACAACCCCCCAAAACCTCTAAAACCCCAGAAAAAAAATAAAATCAGAAACATAATAACACCATATATGGAGTTAAGACATCATATGAATACTCCAGTCCTTTGTTTTATTTTCTAAGTCATGTCATTTGGTCCTACTGACTATATACCAACTCTGTTTCTGGGAAAGCATGTTAAACGATATTACACAATACATCATACATTTTTGCAGCATAAACTTTGACAAGATTAAAAGCATGTTGTATTTTATCACACTGGGTGTTACTTACTCAGAAGATAGACTGTCTCTTCTACAAAGTTCCTCTGTTGGCAGATTTCAAGAGCCTTGAGTTTAAGGGAAGGGAGGAAGGAAAGAGAATACAGGGAACCATGTAACATGATATTTTATTGATCACAAATGCTACAGGAGGCTTAAAGATACTTTTCCATGAAGTTGCATTACTCATTTTGGCAGGAATACAGCTCCCTTAATATGCACTGTCAGGTCCTCTGGCATTAATTAAGAGGAGAAACTCCGTGGCATTTTTTTGATTTTTCTACAAGATTAAATAGATCTGGGGACAGAACAGGTATTTCAGTCTAGATTATACCAATCTCTACCTTTAAATCTACTGGCAACTTCTTTATTCTGCTTCCAAAAGATGGTTAATCCAAAAGCATTAAGGTTATCTGCTGTCGAGACTTGCTTCCTGTGGGTAGAGTTATGAAGTCTCTAGCGATGGAGGTCTACTTGACATTTGCTCATAATACAACCCTGTAGATCTCCTCAGGGTAACCAGAATGGTTTTGGGAGGTAGAGAGCTCTCCAAATTTTGTACCAGTGACCTCCAAGAAGACAATATAAAAATCCAATCCAAGTATGAAAGAATAAGGAGGAAACATTTCTTGTAAATTTGGTTTAAAGACCTGAGAGCTAAATACCATGAGCAGTTACTGAATCTGTGTGTAGTTGACAAACACTGAGCACAATTACCAAAATTACCAAACTGATTACCAACAAGTTTTTAGTAACAGAAAATTGGCAGGGCTGGTATGCCATAAACAATGCTATGTCTGCTTCCACTTTGGAAGCAGAAAACAAACTCAAGATTCATGGCATTCCTGTGAAGACAACTGTTCACTAATAAAGACTTTCATACTTGGAAATCAAAACTATAAATTCGTAAGATACAGCTACAGCTAAAGATGTAGGTAGAAATTAACTTTTCCTTCCATTCTCAAATTATTTCAGATGGGTTACTATGAAGATTAGAGATATGGACAATGAATTTCAGGGTGGAGGTAACTGAATTACCAACCAGATACTTCAGGGGAATGAAGGTATGCATAATACTAGTAAGTTATAAACACATCTTTTTCCTCTCCACTTAGAAGTTAAACTACTAAGTACCAGGTATTCAGTATTTCTGGATGCTGCACGTTTATTGACTGTCATGCTCCCTCTAGAGGAAAACAGAGAATACTCATACTTCTCTTTCAGTTCATTTTATAAAACATTTGCTAAACTGCACTTGAATAAAAGTAGCTTACTTTCAAAGAACAAGAATTATTTCTTCCTGCTGGTTTTATAATTTCTTTAAAGCAATAATAAGTGTGAATTTGCAAAAAACCATGATATTTGAACAATTTATACACTGCACTGGAATCTGCTTAACAGGAACTGAAAATATTGGTAACTGGGAAATTCTTGGTCCCCTTTTTATTTCCTTAGAAGAAAGATTTGTATGTGGCAAAAAGCGTTACTATATGATATGTATGGCAAGAAGTATAGTTACAGAATTAGCAGTGACAGTAAATTCAACCAAGGTTTACACAGTGTTGGTATATTTCCTCCCCTCCTTAGCTTCTTACTGAAACATATTCACATTTTAACATAAGGTTAAAATGACACTTTTTCTCACATCGTTTTCTCTCACTGTGGTGATTATTGCACCACACCTTCCAAAGGTTCAGGGGTCTCTGACATATTGTTGCTCACATCCCATAACTTCAGCAAAGCAGTGCCAGCAACATGCTTGCATCATTTACATAGCACTTTTCTGCACCACCCATCACTGAAGATAGGTGGCTAGATCTGCAATAACTAAAACTAATTTGCACCAAAAGAAAAAAAAAGCGCAGGTAAGGTTTTATACATAAAACCATGGTCACGCAAATAATACGTAAGAAAACTAAGAGAGAATCTGAGAGTTAAAAAAAAATAAGCCTACACTGTAGACAAAAGTCTCTGGCTGGAAATCTCTCAGGCTAAAAAGATCACTGGGACAACCTAGTTTCATCCGACAGTTTCAACAAAGAACAAGCCTGCAATCCTAACAAAGTATTTTCCAGTGTTTCCTGCTGTTGCACAGTAAAGTTGACAAAAGCATGCAAAACAAGAGAGGTACCAGGAACAGTACTAGTTCTCTTTAGAGTGTCAACCACGTAAAATGCAATATTCAATATTACATTTAAAACTACTCCACTGGTGTCATCATTATAGCTGCATATAGAGAGGCCGCTTTTCACAAAGTCTGCTCTGCTCGGTCATTAACAGCAACAAACATAAAATTATAAAATACTGACCCAACTAAAGAAGAAAACTTAAATTTCCATTCAAGCAGGGGGAAAAAAAACAAGACTGCCCTTAATTTTATTTATTTTTTTTTTTAGTTTGACAAGAAAGAGCAAGGAAGGAAAATGTAAAAAGGTTAAAGAAAGCGGAAACATGGCACTCTGTAAAACCCCAAGTCTACTAGCGGAAGTACAAAGACAAAATACTTTTGTCTCTGCTAGTTCACTGACTGTTATATTGTGTATATTACTTGAAAACAACTTAGGACCTTAGAATACAAAACTAGAAAAATTCCAGTTACAGCTACTCATTTTTCAAGATCTAACACTGACCAGTCCTAGATTTGGCAAAATGATTGTTGGTTTCTTGCAACCACAACCTGCTGCCCAGTCAGGCCAGGCACTGATGCGTAGCTACGCTGTAGGTACGCATCGAGTGTGAATTCAGAGCTTCTGCACTAAAATACCCCACTGATTCCTGCCCTGTGAGCTGAGAGAGGAAGGTCTCCGCTGTCAGCCAGCTCTACAAACCAAACTTCTAAAGGTGAGGGTGACAAATTCAAAGGATCTCCGCCTTTTGGCAGTAGAGGGCAGTACCAGACACAGTTACAAATTCACAACACTACAAGTTACAGAAATAAAAATCGTGGACTTGAGTTTAGATTTTGAGGGGTTTGCCTTACCTTCTCTAGTGGACAGTGCGTGCTGTCTCTGAGAAACGGTAGTAAATTTGGACGATCGTATTCAGCATAAAGGCTGATCTGTTTCTCATGATATCGCTGGCCTTTATGGTGGTCTCTCTTGAAAAGCTTGTGCAAATACTAGGAATCAAAAGGAAGAATCAGAACTCAAAACCACTTAGGCAATATTATTTGCTCTCTGCTAACACAAAACTCCTCCTAATTTCCTCAGGAATGTGCTAACACACATTCTAAAAGGCACAGAGATTAAATCCTGATTCAAAAGACTAATTTTACATTTTTCTCCTCACAGCAATCTCCAAAACCAGCTCTATAAAGCAGGTGTTCAGCAACAGTTAAGAAACTGTCCTTTAACCTTCAATGAAACTACTGGATTTTGAATTTTACAGAAAACTTTGGACAAATATGTCAAATGAAGCATTTTGGTTATCTAGATATGCTTGACCATTACAGATAACTATAGATAAATTTTCACCACATGAAATGTTTTAACCAGAGTACCTCAAACTATAGATACTGGGGCAAAGCTCCTTCTCTCTAGATGAGCACAGAAAAGCCTTGAGAATCATCTGGAGAGTCGCTTTTACGCAAAGGGAATCAGGCTTCACACTTTGAAACGGATGCATCCCTTCCATAAATGGAGAGTCATCTTTGCAAAGCTCCTGGGCTGCGGGCTGCACACTTCATAGAGCTGCTTTCCATAATCAGATCTCAAACACATAAACCCGCTCTCCACCAGATCGATGCCCTGAGCCCCGCCTGTACACAGCAGCAAGTTAAACTTCCCTCCCTAATACAGCCCAAGCCCACGGTTACACATTACGTATTCCATGTCAGCACATTCAAACTGAAGAGGTGCTTTTGGAATAGCAATGTGGAGCCACAGCCTTGCAGTGATATTGTAATTATGCACAAACAAGAACAATCCTGCAGCGTATGGAAGTTACAGCTCTAGAAAGACAAGCAGTTCACTGTCTCTATGGATCTGAAGCAAAATGTGCTTCAGAATTGCACCCAACATCCAATCCCATTTTTGTGTAGGGAAAGAGCAGGGATACAAGCAAGAAGTAAACGACCAGAGAAGACAAGTGTCTGCAATGCCATAAGGAGTACCTCACAGGTATGTTAACAAGTAAGCAGTATGTTATCAAGTTCTCACAGGTACACATTTTAAAATTATTTTACTATTGTAAAAATGCTATGGCCATGTTAAAAATGGATTAGCAAAATAGCCACTTTGGCTCTGATGATTTATGACGTTTCAGTGTCATGTGCATTTTGACAGGATAACCACATCTGTAAAAGATGTGCCCAGCAGAAAGTTTATTCAGCTCAACTTGAAACCAACAGAATATAGAAATATTTACCACATGCTGTAGCTCAGGCCTGTTTTCTAATTCTTCAACGACTCTGTCAATCTGAAAGAAAACAAATAAAACCCAACAGATTAGCAAACTTATGATGAACATCACATTTACGGGATAGAAAGAACGATGGATAATAAAAGCAAGCATTGGGCTGCCATGCCATGAACTTGCTATACTCACGGAAATTTTATCTTCGTTATCCAAAAGCATGTCTACTGCTTTCTAAAATAAAGAAAGAGAACCCAGTTAAGAAACAGGTACACACACCTTCTCACACTCTATATAGTATTATGCTTGTTCACTGATGGGTATCAGATGGATATTGCAGACCTACTCTTTTCAGCAACAGTAATTCAGAGAGCAGTTTGCATAACATCAGCATTCCCCGACAGCACAGCATTGCAGGAGAACGCATCATGTATTCTTCCAGAATACTTCTCCTAAGTTTCCACACTGACAGCAATCAATATTGTGCACTTAAATTGCAGGTGAAGTATGCCCATCGAATCACGGGTCACAGAAGGCCACTGTCAAACGATGTAGAAATACTATTTGTCCCATTGCAAAGGGGAACTGCAGGGTGATGGCTGTACAGGAAACACATGACTCAACTTACCTTACAACTGGATTCCTCCAAACTATCTGCACACTGATACCATAACACAAGCAGACAAGATCATGTAAGCAGAGTGGCCACCGGGATTCTGGTTCTGCTTCCTCTTAGATGAGCAAACTTTGCTTCGCATTCAAAAATACAAACCCACAGATTCCCGATATCATTTACTCTATTTAATAAAAAAGAATTAAAATCTTTTTTTCCCATGTAGTTTAGGATGTGCATACCCAAGATTATAATCTTTGGTACAGATGGCTCCATATTTTAGCTCCAGTACTTAAACAACCACTGCACTGAAAGAGCAGATCTACTTGGTTTCCCCCCAAGGATCATACCAAAACTCATTTGCTGAGGTTTTATAGCCAGCTGGGAAGAAAGAAGATTGAATTCAGCACAAAACACATACTTCTTATTTTTGGAATTCAGGTTAATAAACTTGCAAACTTTCAGAAGAAAAAAAAAAAAAATTGTGAGCACAGGTAGTGTTTTCCTCAATCCTCCCAGTAATGGGGGGAGACTTCGGAAGAACCAGGCGAGCCCAGGATATCAACACCTGGCTCCAGGACTGGTGCCTCCGCCAAAACTTTGGGTTTTTAAACCATGGAAAAGCCTTCAAGAGACAAGGTATGCTGGGGCCTGACGAAATCCACCTGTCCTGATAGGGAAAACATGTCTTTGGGCGTAAGATGGCGGGATTGATCAAGAGAGCTTTAAACTAGAATTGATGGGGGAAAGGGATACCAACAGGATTGCAGTAGCTAAGCCAAGGGTTGGCATTGCATTGCCTGAGGGTGGCAATGCTAGTGGGAACGTTTACACTGCTCCTGGGAGCATGGAGGGCTCAGGAGCATATCTGAGATGCTTGTACACCAACACACACAGTATGAGAAACAAACAGGATGAACTGGAAGCATTGGTTACCTCCCAGAGCTACGATATCATTGGTATTAGTGAGTCTTGGAATGAGTCCCACGACTGGAGTGCTGGGATGAAGGGCCACAGGTTGTTGAGGGATAGGGCAGGGCAGGTGAGGTGGAGGTTTTGCACTATACGTAAGGGAGAGGTTTGACTGCAGAGCCCTTACAGTTAGTGATGACGTGGTTGAGAGCCTCTGGGTGAGGATTAGGGGGATGAAAAACAAAGCGGATGTTGTAGTGGGTGTCACTACCGATCACCCAGCCAGGATGATAGCACTGAAGAATTATTCTATCGGCAATTAGGAGAAAATTCTGGATCGGTAGCCCTTGTCCTTATGGAATATTTCAAATTCCCAGATGTGAACTGGGAATGTCATACTGCTGTGACGAGCAGGTCTTGGAAACTCCTGAAATTTGTAGGAGATAATATCTTATCACAGGTACTCGTGAGCCAACTAGGAAAGATGCCCTCCTAGACTTGCTATTTGTGAATGGAGAAGGACTTGTCAGGGATGTGATGGTAGGTGGCTGTCTGGGCCAAAGTGATCATGAAATGGTTGAGTTTAAAATTTTCAGTATAATAAGAAAAAAGGACAGCTGAGTTGCTGCCCTGGACTTCAGGAGAGCAGACTTTAAGCTATTCAGGGAGCTATTTACAGAGTACCCTGGGAATCTGCTTTTGAGGGCTTAGGAGTCCACAAGTGCTGGTCAGTCTTTAAGAATCTCTTCTCCCTGGTACCCAGTGATAGAACATGTGGGAATGGTTCAAAGCTGTGCCAAAGGGAGGTTTAGACTCAACATGAGGAAGCATTTCTTTACAGAGAGGGTGGTCAAACACTGGAACAGGCTTCCTAGAGAAGTGTTTGATGCCCCATGCCTGTCAGTGTTTAAGAGGCATTTGGACAATGCCCTTAGCGACATGCTTTAACTTGTCAGCCCTGAATTGGTCAGACAGTTGGACTAGATGATCGTTGCAGGTCCCTTCCAACAGAATAGTCTATTCTATTCTATTAATTGACTGCAGTGAAAGAAAAGTGGCAAGTACATTTAACATAAGCCTCACAAACCTCCTTTCTTTGGCTTATTAATAGCATTATTTGATTAGAAATGCAGAAAGAATATAATGGTAAAAGTCTACTTGAGAATCACAACAATAATCTTGGATCTGGCACTCTTCTCACTGTGAGTGATGCTCAAATGGAAATACAAAAGAAAAAAAATCATCCTTGGGTCAATTATTTTGCAGTCTAGGCAAACATCTTTTTCCGTACCTCAGAATATATCCAGACACTGCAAACACACTCTCTCCTTCAACACTATCTTTATCTCATTAATTTTTAATCTGTTAAAATATCTCTAGTGGAAAGTGAATATAAAATCATTAAGATCACCATACCTCTGAATCAAAATCCATGAGCAGAACAATTTTGTCTCTGATAGAACTGAAAAGATTGTGCTTGTGGATCAACTGGAAGACGTCTTTATGCCTCAGAGTTAGGTAAATTTCTAGGGCTTTGCCATAGCGCTGGTCATAAGTATACCTGATAAAAAACAATGTTTAATACACACGATCTTACATATCTAAATGTAGGAAAACTACCTGTAAGAGAAAATACAAATATACTCTAGGATGTAAAGCTTGTTAGGATACTACTTGATTTGATGAATATCTAAAGAGTTGCTGTGATTCACTTTTGTTAAAAGGAAATAAAATACTGGGCAACGTTAATTTCAATTCTGTTTATATCAGCCACTGCATTTGTGTTCTGACCTGTGCTTCTCTGCATTTTCACTTTCCTGTTTTCAAATGACAGGGGAAGCCACACAAAACGCTAGCTTTTATATTTTTGGAAACTAATTGGAATTCTCTTCAGAGCTAAAAAACATTGTTCTCTTAAAATTTTGGGACAGACTGTAACATAGCAATAGACAGCAGTTCTGCTTTCTTCAAAGAAACAGTATGAAAAGAATTTAACACGGGAATCAGGCTGAGAAAACCAAAGAGCTTTATCCCTGTACAATGTAGCCTAGAACCAGATCAGTTTTGGCACATTTTCCAGTCACGTATTTCCAGCCACGTTAAACCTAAACATACTACTTTTGAAATAGTGGGGAAACCCCACCATTTTATTTTCCTGTGGGTAATTCTGAAATGCACACTTCACAAAAGAGGCTTCCTCTGACAGCACAAAGAGGAATGGTAGCTATTTGCTTTGAAAGAGGAGTAGCAAATCCAATCTTATACCAAACTCTTTGCTCTATACTCAGCATAGACTTTATAAGGAAGGGAAAAGAATTGCTAAGCTGTGCAATCAGCAGAGTGGAGAGCAGAGAAAGCTGATACTCTGTAGACTGCCACGAAGGAGACATTTCTGTTAAGAGAGTTAGGCAAATATTTATAAATTATGGTATACTATTTAAAGCTTATTTTTTTAACAGGAGTTTAAAATTGTACTCACAATTCTGCAAGTGTTTGTAGCAAAGTCCTGTTCTGTGGATCTTTCTTCAGGTGATCCACTACAGCTTGAACTATGATCGTGTTGTTGTAGAGATCTCCAGGCCACTCTTTTATCAGGGTTGCAAAACCCTAAAAGTACAGAAGATTATAACAGAAATAGAAAGAACTGCCTAAGGAACATTTCAAAACATCAAAGCTTTGGCTAAGCCTCTGAGGTGATACCTGCTGTGCTTCACCTCTAAGCCACTTTTATGTGCCCACAGACATGCACGGTGCAGAACACAGATTTTCCTTCTTAGGGCAATGTTATCAAGATTTATGAAGCTGGGTCTCTTTCAGGTGCTGTACGCTTTGTGCAGCACCTCGACCACTTGTGCTACATTAAACAAACTAAAAATAATAGTATTTATAGTAAGTAATCAATTTCACAGCACTCGCATGCTCTGAAGCACATTCTATCTATTCTTCTAAAATCTAAACCAAAATTCATCTTTTTAATCTTTTCATTATCGTTAAATTGTCCATTGAAAATCTGTTTGAATACAACAGAGAATTTGCTATCAGAATTCCACATTGCTGAGGGTGTTTTGCTGGCAATAGCTATTACATGCGGAGACGTCAGGCTGCAGTACCTCGTAGTCACTCTCCAAAAACTCATGCAGGACCATTTCATAGATCAGAGGTTTCAAAACTGGATCCCGTCTGGGCAAGTAACGACTAATTGCCTATAGGAACAAAGAAACAAAGCGTCAGAAGGGGAATGACATGTAGCATCCTGGTACACTGATGATAGAAAAAAGAATTGTTGTGAAACAAAAAACAAAGCTACCTGCAAAACATGGCTCTTGGTAAACACTGGAAGCACTGTATATTCATATTTGTAAGCAATATCCTAAAGTTATTTACTTTAGGATTGCACGCATTGGAATTGTATTACTTATGTGAAAGAATTTTCATTAGAAAGATAGTGGTAGGATACTAGTTAGAATGGGAGTATCAGCCATTGCACTTAGAGAAGTCTGAATATTTACTGCTAGTCATTTAGAAAATGAAACCCACACAAGACCCTTCAGAAGAAGAAAGTTTTCAAAATCCATTTTGTCCAGTCTTGGTCTTATATCTTGTAAAAAGGTATAAGCATTCATTAGCTGAAAAATATGTACTTTTGATTTATGACTTACTGTGAGGTCACTACATTTTATGAAGAGTTCTGTTTTGCCAGCTATTTTTACATACCCAAATGAAAATTAGTTTGAAAATACATCTCTCCACGGCAAGGGTGAAGGCGTGTGATCTGTTGCTCTATAGGAGGTGTTAAGGAACTGCATTCTGGCAGGCAGGAGATGAGAACCTGCCAGAATGAATCAGCTTATACCCCGGAATTTCAGCACAGCATCTTATTAGCACTATTATTCCATGCAACTAGAGGCCAAGGTTATTACTGCCTGCCAAAATAAACCCTACTGCTGCCAGCTGTGTTGGGACTCTGGGGTTTGTAGCTGAAGGCCCGAGACTGATGAAAATCCTCCAAACACTCAGAGATGTTGCCTGTTGCCCACTAATGGCACATGGTGCAGTAGCATTTTGTTACTGAAGTTGCATGAACGAAGCAGGAGAAATAACATCTCACTACATAATATTTTTTTGCACTTTTACAGACAGCAATGACTATTCACAACAAATGCTCCTAGTATTTAAATCAAAACAATTGCCTAAGTTACATATGTCCTTAAAGTCTTTCATCCGTAGATGAAAAAGGAGGTAAAAATAAAAGACCAATAAAAAAAAGCATTGTTAATGACTTTGCAAAAATTAAAAGTTCATTGCTCACAGGAGACCTCTTCTCTCCCCATGCTGTTTGAGCTTGGCCAGCCTTTGAAATGTAGCGTACTGCCAACATCAGCTCCCACCGTCTGTCACAGAATTTAATAGGTAACTCAGGGCACGGTATTGCCAGCTGCTCTGGGGAATCATATTCCTGACCCCCTCATAAAAAAGCCTCATCCAACCATAAAGAAAGCAAGGTGGACATCAGCTACAGACTCGAAGGCAGAGGACATTCTCCAACGGCGGTTTTCACACCCGCTTCCTACCTTCCTGCCACCTCCTAAACGAACAGCCTTGCCTGACAGGCTTTGCTGCACCTCTTGGACGCAGTTCGGCCTCGCAGCGAGCTGCGGAGCGGTGCAGCTGCCTCGTTGCGTGGGGGCCAGGCTGCCTCGGGAAGGAAATCTCTCCCGCCCCGAGTCCCTCTGCTGCAAAGGAAAAGCACAACCTCCTCCTGCAGTTTGGTCCCCGTGCAAAGACTGAGAAGCATCGAAATAATTTTTAAGCCTAGGCACAAAAGTGACCTAAGACCTGTGCTGAAGGTTACAAACTCTTCCTATTTTATTTTTAAGCAGTAGTTTAGAAACAAGGTCAGACAAAAAGCACCAGAATCAGGATGCCATTGTATCAATCCCTGAACCATGTGGTGAAAGTGACTTTAAATAAAAAGAGGATACTCTACACAGAAGTATTTTCTTCCTTTGTTTCTTCTTAAGACCTGCTTTCAGACTTTTGATCAGTAAGTATAAGGGCAGGGTATATACACAAGAAAGTCCATATAGAAGTTGACATGAGATAGCGTAAAATATCTCACCAATAAACCCAAACCACAATTATTTATTCCTCAGAGGATGCCTATGAGATGAAAGAGGCTGTCTGAATAATGCTGCTCTATGCTGTGCCCACCACAGTCAGGTGAAGTCTTTCACGTGTCCTCTAGCCAACATTTGGTCATTAAAGCATTGCTGCTGCTGCGAGCTGATCATCCTGCACCCCTGCTGAAGTCACTGCTGTCACAGCAAAGTCAACAGAACGGGGCGTATCCCTCATGCCACAACGGCTGGCACTTGCAGAGTTTGGCATCTTCCTCCAAATCCACCTTCATCAGCTGTTCGAACTGAGACATTGGATTTTATACTGAACTTGAGCACAAGCATGTAACTCTATCAAGCCACCGCTGCTGGAGGAGGAGAGGAGCAGATCGTTGCAAAGCTCTAAAATCTTAAAACTGCCATAACAAGGTTTGCTAGAGGACATTCAACGAAGACAGGAGAGACATCAAGATACCAAAATGCAGCCTCTGGTAGCCAAACAGGACCTTTTAGTACAGAACACTCAAAAACTCCCTAAACCCACAAGCAAACAAACACCACACACATCCCACAAGCTTTGACATTGGGGTATCACTAATTAGTTCCTCTGCAGGACGGGAAGTTTAAAACTTTAGTTTTACTGCCACCTTAGTTATTGGCAAATCACGTTATATTGGAAATGTCAGATTTCAGGCAACCGCTTATATGCAGTGCAAATTGTTTAAGAAAATTCCCTTTTGAAATACACTTTGTCTCCAAATCTCAAATAGAGTCTCCTCATCAGGGCTTAAAGCCGCTATAGCCCAGTTACACTATTGTATTTAGTACCTGCTGGTTGGGTAAATAGGTAAAAATTCCAAATAGCATACAAGTGACCCCAAACATTTCAAGAACCGCTTCATTTAGATCTGGCTTAACTTAGTTAATCCTTTATGTTATCCAGGTATTTTTAGGAACTTGGGAAAGTTGTATGCAATTAAAATAGTAAAATAAGGAAGGAATTTTCTAGAATTGCAGCTTAAAGGTGAATAATGTAACGGACTGCATCTTATGTTTTTCTAAGTCCGCTTTCAAGGGGCTGAAAGCAACCAAATGTTTAGAAAGGCAGTAATTTAGCAGAGATGTTTTTGCAGCAAACCTGCAAATATTTTTATATTTTACAGTCTGCTGGATGACATAAGTGGAGACAAGAAAAACATCCATTCCAGACACTTGCATCCAAAAAACAAAATAAACCCCAAAGGACTACGAAGCAGTGTATCAAAATTTCACCTGTACCTGCACTCAGGTCCTTTAATGGATTGAAATAAAGAGACAGAAACATGAGATTTCATCTTCCAAGGTGGCAAAGAGTGTACCGAAACACTAAGAACTCATACAAAAGGCAAGGCTGTTCTCGCACTGGCATGGCTCTAAAACAAAAGCCAGACATTTCTGAAAACCGTAATGCTGAAACACTTTCACTCTTTGAACAGAATTAAACAGCTCAAAACCAGCAAAGGACTGCACGCTGTGAGATCTTAATAATATGTCCTTTTTGGCTCATTGAGTTTGAATAGGAAGACATAAAACGCAGAAATAAACGTACATGCATTATCAAAGGGAGCGTACATAATGTTTTCTACTAGTTTGGCAGTGACAGCGCTATAGCCTTATGTCCTGGGCAATTTATTAACTGAGAATCTCACATTAAACGTGTACCATTACGGTAGTTGGCTTGCAACCAGGGAAAACACAAGACAGGGCAGACTGCTTGTCTTTCATGCCACCGTTTCTGGTCTTCCCTTTTGCTTTGCAATTTAACTATTCTTTGACACCTAAAGCTGTGGCTCTGTTGCAAGGGACTTGGATTTTCAGGAAAGGCTGACACCCACAGAGGCTATTTTCTTTAAGAGTTGGGCTAGGATTTTTCAGGACATACTAGAAAGGAGTGAAAAGTAAACAGGAAACATGTATTTAACTGTGAGCATCTTTGAAAGTACAGGCCTTGGGGGTGGGTCTTTTACCTGCAGGCTGTCAACAGGTTAAAAATAGATAGCTGAGTACCTATGCCTCCAACTCTGTTTTGAGGCTTGTTAACATATACACACCGATCTGAATGACAACTGCACAACTAGAGATCTGGGGCAGGAATTTCGAGGGCAGTGTTATATCCTCCTACCACACTAGTGCCATTAAATATGACCCTTTAGATACTGGGTCAAAACATGCAAGAAATATAGCATGCCAATTACTTGAGTTCAGAGATAGAAATTAACTTACCTTAAGCTGACCTATTTCTTTAAACTTGTAAACTTCAAATTCCCAGAGTTCTGTGTTTTTGCCAAGAATTTTCTGGCACTTTCTGGAAGGAAGATGAAAGGGGAGAAAACAAAAGTAGGTACACAGACTAGTACAAGTGTGACAGCATTACTGCAAGGATTCCTTTCTCCTTTCTTCTCTCTATCAAGACACTTTCAAAGGTCACTTATTTCAGCAACCATTACTTCAAGCAGAGTATGCCAGGTATTCCTCCTTTCAGAACTTACAATTTCTTTGCATCCAAGAGGACTAGACTGCTTACTATGCATTCACCTTAATTGATTAGGGCCACATTAGCTTTATGAGTGAGATTGAGCTGAGTAAAATTGAGCATTTAAAAAGATATGTTTACACATACATATACATGAAAACACAAATATTAGGTAATTTCTGATCCTTACTTTAGATACCCAAATTTGACATTTTTGTTTACACCCACGTAACCATAAATTATTTTCTGATGGTCTTACATGTAATGACACACTAATAAACTTAAGATTATCAACAACCAAAGAAAACCTCAATTTTGAAAATCTAGTGTGACTAAAAAAAACCAAGGCTTACTTTCAAAAATAAGTATGTCTCAATTTTAATTAAACTTTAGAAGGATTACAGTAACTTTTGGATTACTACAGGCAAGAAAATATAGGGCGCACTAACACATCTGTATGTTTTGAATCTTCAGAAACTCCAGAACACACAGAAACATCAACATCACAAAATACACTTCAGAATCAACAATTTGCTTTCGCTTTTTCCTCACACAAACACACTTAGCCAGCAAAGAAAATCTTTAATGTGTTACCGAGCAGCGAGGTCATATTCTCCTTTCTCCACTAGGTGATTTATATAGGCTAAGCCAATGTCCTAAATGGAATAAAAATAAGGAATTAGTTATAAAAGTTTGGAAGTCAAATACCTGACTGCCACAATAACCATCATTCCAGTTGTATGCACCGTTGTTAGGTCAAACACCAGGCCCTAAGTGGATACTCCCAGTTCTCCTTTAGATGTAGGGCCCACAGACCAGTCAACACAAAATACTTGCCTAGACAAGTCACAGGTTCAAATTAAGATGCTCTTTTAAATAATTCTCATAACTACATTGACACTGGGAAGACTGTGCCCCCTCTACATATCAAGGATTGTTCAAAACATGTAACTAATGCAGGCACTGACTGATCAGCTGTCTCAAAAATAAAACCACCAGCCACTGTATGAGGCAACTTCTTTGTCAACACAAAGTTTGCAGAGGGGAAAAAAGTTGATTAAGAATATAAATCCTAGTGCTGCTCCATAAGGTAAAGGAATTACTGAGAATTTAGCAAGATTATTACATATTATTAGATACTAAATTCCCCCCTCAAGCGTTTATCACACAGGTCAGCTGTAAAATTATTTTGGTAGGCATTTAATATATTAAAATTTTGGTGAAACAATCATGCCTTCTGCTGTAATCCCAATGCTGGTGTCAAGGTCAACGCAGCCCACTGCAAAACTTAAGAATCATATCACTAAAAGCACATTGTTTCCAGAAAAAAAAGAGGGTTGTACAATGAAAAAAAAAAAAGTCCTTGTTTCTTACAAAAAAACCCCATTTGGATCTTCTGAGGTACTACATAAAATTTTTGATCAAAATCAAGGACAGTACTGAGCGGAGCAGAACATGAACTGAGGTACCTTAACAACTTCAATTGTTCAATCTACTACAAAGTTTAAAAAAAGAAAATGCATGCACATACACCAGATTTCAGGACTTCATTCCACAGTAGGAACCACCTTTGTACTTTCAACTTCACCATTCTCAAGAATGAAGATTTGTGGCAAGTCTCCTTCTCCTGTGGGCCAGCTCCCCAGTGAGCAGAGGAGACAGTATAAGGAAAGGAGCCGTACATCTGTGGTTGTTTAGAACCCTTGCATTCTGCTCAAGAAGTGCAGAGGGGCAGTGATCGTTACTGCAACCAAAAATATCCCCAAGACCAGACTTGTCAGGTGGTGCGAGTGTGGTATCACTGGTCTGATTGCTGCTGGGCAGTGAGAGCATGAGTTGTTTTAAATTCCTGTACCACTAATCCTTCACTTAGAGCTTGATGTCAAAATTTTTTCCCTCAACGCATTCCACGGGTTTTGCACTAGAGACCAAACACTCAACAGTTCTGCTTGTATATATTCCCACACTGAATTTCATCCTAGAGGAGCAAATTTTTGCAAACCAAAACAAAAGCTTTCCCCCCTCCCCCCCTTTATTTTATTGCCAGGACCTCCTTTAAGAATTCTTTACATCTTTTGCAAGGGTTACAGAGCAGCTAAATCATACAAACTCTGTGATAGGTGATGGAATACCATTAGGTCTTTATTCAACTTCTGGACTCACAAGAAGAAAAGAATTTTTAAGACATACTGATATACAGTGTGTGTATTATAGCAGTAATCTGGCTAAAAATTAAACACATCTTCTAACACTTTGTACTTAAAAACAACCTTCCATTTAAAGAAGCAGCAGTATTAATGAAATACCAATGTGTTCACACTGAGATCAATGTAAACAAACAAAAAAAGGGCTAAAATCAGTGATGCTTTTTGTCTATTACATTATCCCCTCTCTCATCTTAAACATTGATACCCTTTGCTGCTCTGTGAAGGGACTATAAACATGGGAAATAGCTACACAGGAGAGAAGGAGCTTAACTATGTAAAACAATGAGAATTGCAAAGCAACATGAGAGAGCTAGACATGAAACTGCAACTGAATTTCAATAGCATTTAAAAGGTCTTCCAATCGCACCTTTTAAACTCCTGCCGAAACCCTGTCACATGTACAAGGTAAAAGTTAGAGAGAAATGTGTCCCTCCCCTGCCCCTAATCTCTAATATTGTAATACCGTGTGTTACTTGAAACAACAGCAAATTTAACACAGAAGTAAAAGAAAAAAAAAACCCATCAGCGATCACAGAAGTGCAATTCTCTTCTTTTTAATGTCAATAGCACCTTCACAAAATCCAGATTCTTTCGTGTTTCACACACTAACATTCCTGTACTGCAGCCAAAACCAACAAATCGAATGCTAGTTGCAGTATGGCTAACAGCTATTGTCTGGTGCAATACAGAGAAATACCAGAATGTATTCGTAGCATCTCACAGCGTTCTAAAAGAAATCAGATCTTTTGTTTTGAAAAGAAGTTTTGAGACTTACCAAAATCTTGTGCTTTTTTATGGTTTTCTGACTTATCTCAGCTGCCATCAAAGCTTCCTATATTCAAAAAATAGAAAACAGACATATTAGCCAAATACACAAACCTTCAATACAGAAAGCTCTAAAACTGCATAAATCAACTATTTTTCAGAGCAGGGTGTTTGAAGCACTAGAATTTTTAATGCTATGGTTGGATGAACAGCTTTGAATTCATACTGAAACAAAAGCAGTCAACCAAAGAGAAAACTACTTTTGTTTCCATCTGGGTTCACTCCACATTACTGTATTAGGATCAGATCGCAAGATTACAGCGAAACAGACAATGCAATCGCATTGGATCATTTTCAAAAGAGAACCCTTCACTACCAAAACCTGCAAAAAAAATCATCAAGAAAGGGGGTGGGGGAAGGCTACCTTTCACTTCCCCAGCCCAAAAGTCTTCTCCAGTCAGACTTATTTATATTTAAGTGTCATTTGCCATTCTTCTACTTCTTTCAAATGCACAGAAACAAAGTTGGCACTTTTACAAACAAAATGAAACCTTCAACATACATCATAACACAGAAGCTATCTACTACCTTGAATGCCTTTCACAAAGGCACATGCACAGCTGTCACTTGCAAATTACTGGAGTCTTCAGGGACCAAATGTTGTGATTTACATAAACTGCAAAACTGCACTCATCGTATGAGTTTGCTATTCAGATGCAAAAGCATCCACAAGGATTTAAACAAATCTGTATGAGGAATATCATGATTGCATTAACAAAAGGAATACGTGCTGAATTGCTTTCCCACATTTTTTTGTTTCTTATAAAGGGTGTCCAACAAATAACACATAAATAAGAATTTGCAAGTTACTTTATGCATCGTAACAAGTGTTCTAAGTCATTAACTGCAGGACATCAGAATCCAGAACACTGGGTGCATGTTGATATTGCCGGTAAGAATTTATTATTATAGTTTTAGGTGTTCAGATATACATGCTTAAACACACCAATATTTATGCAACCAAATACTGAGCTCCTTTTTTCCAAGGGAGCTGTGTACCTTTGTTTTTTAACATTGGCTCTGCTTTTTTGTAACACTACTTTCAGCACCAATACCTACAGTTCGAGCCCATATTATTTTACTTTCAAAAGCTTCAACACTGAAGGTAAGTAACGCAGAGTAATGCACAGTACCCTAACACAACCTTTTCATTCTATAGTGGAAGTGATATAGAATGGGAAAAATCTAGTATCGCCCACCAAGTCCATTTCCCTTCCCTCTTTAGTTGGGATAGATCTAGAAAAATATCCACCTAACTCATTAGTTAACTGTTCTGCTGCTTTAAAACCGAAAACCAGCTTTAATAATTTTCAGTGACAGCTAATACATTTCATATCTGATGCTGAGAGCAGTATTCACAGCATCTAATTCAGCTACCTCACTTGGGTGCAATTCAGACAAGTTGTTTCAGTAGGAAGACTAACTCTCCAGAGAGATGGAGAGATGTATAGTCAACTCCTACCCTTTACAAGCATTTAGTCAATGAGTGTAGGAACAGAAACTATCCAATCCAAATGACCTAGCAAAGTTCATCATCCCACCCCAATTTCCAAACCAGGAAAGTCTGAAGGAAAGAATGTTGTAAAAATTACTTCGTATTTCTTCTTTTCAAGAAGCCAGTCAATGTGGTCATCTTGGTCCCGCTCTTTAGCCACAACAACATCTCTTGGGCTGATGATATAAAAAAGTGATTCACCTTCTGAATACTCTGTAAATGCATACACAGTGTTATTATTATTATATTTTCCTTAAGTAAAGCCCTGCTTTTTAGTACACCCTTGAGGGGAATTTAAAAAGAGGAGATGCAAGGAAGACAGCAAGGCTACTCCTGCAGAACATGCTTGTTTGGGAAGCTGTATTATCCAATAAATTAAACTGGTTTAAATGGCAAAATAGCTTTCAAAAAAAAAAAATCACTACAGCTTATTGCAAATTCTGATTCATCCACTATGTGTAAACTTTATGATGGTTTAGAACACATTATTATACTTTTAGAGGACTATTACACTACATAGCCTGCAATAAACTTATCCTCCCCATCAAGGTCAAGGCCATCAAAAGCATAAACGATAGATGCCATAACCCCTGGGGACACAGCACATCATTACAGCAATGCATTTGCAATGCTACAAGTTAAGGTTATATGTATAATGCATTTGCTTATACCATAAGCCTTTATTTTTGAGTAAGCTCAAAGTAAAAATGTACTTAAAGGTAAAATCAAACACAGAAGATGACTGTTCAGAATAGTTATTGTTTCCACAGAACCCATGAAGAAACACCATCAATATTTTGTAGGTACAGGAAAGAAAACCATCCCCCATCCTGTATCTATACACGCATACAAACACACTCTTGAACTGATAAGCAATTCACAAAATAATGCTTGTTTTAAAGCTATCCAAAAAATTTAGACTTATCAGATTAACTAGAATATTCATTAAGCATAAAAGTACAACTCTGGGCATCAATGTTCTGCTTAGGGACAGGTATAAAGAAATCCCAATTCTTTTGATAACAACAGAGATGTTTTGGAGATCAGGAGGAGATATACTATATTTCTAGTGGCTTAAGGGCATTGATGTACACAAAGAGGCCTGCCAAGCCTATGATTTGAAGCATGCTGCCAGAGAAGATGCTTAAAAATCAGATTCATGGATTTTAAAAGCCAGAAGGAATGTTTCTGTACAACACAGGCTATATAATCTTCACCAAGGAATTCTGCATCAGCTTTGCCATGCATCTTTCTGAACTACAACACATACATATATTAGAAAACCATCCCATCTTTTTTAAAAGACTGGTACGTATTGTGCCAGGGCTTAATCGCCCTGCCTGTTACATAATTAAACCTATCGTCTAGGCTGAACTTGCCAAACTCCAGTTTCTATTCATTACATTTTACCATTCTGGGGTGTGTTATACACCAACAGCTTCGTCAGTATAGGGAAGATAAATACCAGTGTGCCCCTTTTAAGTTGATCCAGGTGCACCTTACTGTTGAAATGACATTTATTCCATCTTTGTCTGTAAAGCAGCTTTTCCAGACACTGTGTCACTCATTTCACTACTCCTGAAGCCCTTTGTGTCCAAAGAGACACAAAAGTTCCTACGGATCACACGCTGAATACATCTCCATCAAAGATTCTGCCTTCCACGATACTGGGCATTACATGAGATCTATGTTTCTGCCTTCTCCAGTATGTCTGACTTGATAGGTGGCATTACAAATCATGATGTTTAAATATGCACATTTGTTTTCTTTCATGTGACTGGTTCCTGTGGATTTCCACTATACAATTCAGTGTCATAAGCAGTTATAGACAGTTATTTAAGGAGATGACATAAAAATGAAAAAGGAGGCTGAGTCCTCCCAAATCAAGTCTTTTTTAACCAAGTTATGAAAATAAAACAAAACAATATTAAGAACACCTACCTAAATGATAATCTCTACATTCATTTTCCTGAAATCCTCGTACTGTTAGCGCATCAGAAGAGATCTCTTCACAGGACTCAGGTAGGGGTTGTACAATATCCAGTCTAGGCCTTGCACAACACTCCACTTCCTAGAAAAACGCAAACATCCTAGTTGCATCCTACACGATGTACCTTAGCAATGCCAACTGATGGTGATCTACAAACAAGGCTGAAATTCAACAGCTGCAAACATTCCCAGAGGTCCAGTACTTTGCACTGGGTACTCAGTTGCGAACCATACAAGTTGCAAAGTTGTGCTCCACAGAGTAGCTGTAATCACATCTGAAACACAAGGGAAAGTTATTTCTGCTCTTGGCTTGCTTCCCTTGAACAGATCAGCACAGAGAAGGAGGTTTAGACAAGACACAGGTCTAACCCTTCCCCTGAGTTTGCTCACTATTTTTCTGCTCCTGGTCACAGAACTTTTCAGGGTTATCACAGACGATCAACCATTGCATTCAATAGCAACAGAACAATTCAAGACACATGCTCAGCTGGGCTCAGGCCCTGAAGGACAGAGCTCTATAAATCAATGATATTCTGGTACCAAGATGAACTTGGGGGTTTTTTAGCTGGTGTTTAAATTTACACTTTTAAGCGTCCAGCAGCAGTAGGGAAAAAATTAATCTGAAAATAATCTAAAACCCTTGCTGTGCTGATGATCTTGGAGTAACATGAACTTTCAAGTGCAATGTAGGTGGTTATGGTAAGATGACATCATGGATTTTCATCTTCTATCCAAGGGAAACCACTGTCTTCAATTAGCTGTATTTTTAATTAAGTCAAGGTCCAAGACAATCCCTTATTTTCTACTTCTGGCTGTGAATTGTAACAAAATACAGAAAGAAAGAGCAAGGAGACATATAAAGTGGATTTACACAGCTCTAGCCTACCCATTCGGCTGCACCACCACTCAGGTCTTTTCTCAATTTAACCATTCCAGTCCCAGGGTCGGGGAGGGGGGGTNGAGTTCAATTCTGATCCAATTTGTAACAAGTAGGAAGCTGTCGTTTGAAAGCTGTGAAATCAAGCGTAGGAAGAACATTGTTCCTCACAACCCAACAGCAATGTAGCGAGCAGCACAGGCTCAATGGAGCCAAGACACTAACCGAGGGGTTCCACCACACCAGGGCACAGACACGGTGCCAGGGAGGAGAATTCTTTTGTCTCCTTGCTAGAGTTACCCAGAGGACTGACAAGTTATCAAAGTCCAGCATTTGGAGTTTGTTTAAAAGGCTAGTTAAGAGCAAATACATGAAAAAAATCTCTTTCCTATGTCCTATTGCCATTATATCACCTGAAATTCTCTTTTCATCTTTCTTTCCTGAAGCCGTTAAAATGTCTTTAACCTTTATCAGTCACTACCTCCTTTATACTAGCTCCTTTCCCATGCTACTTCTTCATTAACAGTAGCTTCCCAATTTCCTTGCTCCCTAGCATTTCACCCTGCCTTTTCCTCCCCCTTCCTTATCCTATTTGTCTGCCTCCTTTTCTCTCTCCGACTCTCCCGCACTAGAGGACTACTGTACCATCTCTCTCGGGAAACACTGCTGTGACATTATTTTTCTCCTTAATATGAATAAAGAAATAATAATCTGACATCCTGCAGCAGAGCTAGAAGCTAACCCTATTGATTTCAGTAGGCTCGAGCATTTGTTTGAACTTACAGCATTTCATTGCCTGGCAACTTGTGCACCCACTTGCTTAAGGTTACTATGGTGATGGTTGTCTAATGCAGACGTACTATCAAAGAGATGATCAAGAGCATCTGCCATTCTCACACCGCAACTTCAAGGATTTCCTCCACTGCCTCGCCTTTTATTTGGCAATACGAAATAAATGTCGGAGACAGACACGGCACTCGCCTGTGCGTAGCAAAAACGGCTGACATGAATCCTAATTTCTACCTATCTACACAGGTATCTGGGTGTACACAACTACAGGTCTTGGAAGTGAGGGAGACAATGGTGCCACTTGCTTGCAATCGTGCATCCCCCCCCCGCCACAGTGACTCCTATTGCTTGAGTTGATCAACTTCACCACTCTCATTTCTTCTAAGACGCAGTGTCAGCAAGCCCCTCTTATGGCTAAACAAGATCCTTTATTTCATCTGGTGCTGAAATAGGAGAAAGAGAGAGAGAAAAGGAGAGAAAAAGAGAGAGGGGAAAAGAGGAATGAAAAAGGAGAGAGAAAGACTGTCTAGAGCCTGTCTCTGCTTCCTGCAAGAAACAAAGGAACCCAGACAGGACTTCAGAACAGTAAGTACATCAGTCTTCAACATCACCTCCACCGACCTTATTTTATAGGTCAGAGAAGTTTCAAGCACTGTTCGTTACCAGTGGACTGCAAATTCTTTCACAGATAATCAGATCTACGTGACTAGTTTAAGCCCCAACTCACAGGGCAGTTTAGTGCTGTGAAGAAACTGTAACATAAAGACGATTACCGTTTTTTCGGAAATCTCCTTTACATATGAAAGTATAACAAGCTGGTCACAGAGAGGCGCAAGTCCACTGATATAGAATTCGGTGTCAAACTGGAAAACTGAAAAACAGGAAAGACAAGATTGTTAAATAAATGAATGTATATGAACTACTCCCTAAGAAAAACACTAAAAGACAACTAATTTTCAGTGGCAATCAACAACATGCAGTAGCACTTCAGAGAATGAAGACTCAATACATACAACAAACCTACAGACTTCCCAGTTGGATCAGCAAAATGAAAAATTACATTTAACAGATTAAATTCCATTAAAGCTTGCAAGAAGAAATGTTTGTGCTCCAGGACATGCTAGAGATGAAACATTTGAAATGAATGGTCAGCCTGATTTTCAGTAATCACACTGAAAAACAGGAAGCAAACCCAAAAATAAACTCAATAAAATCGGCAATAAATAGAACATCTTCACTGGTTTGCGTATTCGCAGCAAGTTCATGTGGCCGTAAGAGAATCACACCTGCTACATCTATTGGTATGATACATGAAAACACAAAGATCATTACTTATTTATCATCACTTTAAACATCACAGGAAGATTTACAGATACCCTCATTACAAAGAAAACATATGGTTAAATAATCCCTTTTCTAGTTCATAAAACCAAAAATGTAATTTCTTAAAATCGAAAGTTACGTGATAACTATTTTGAGAAAGAGAGCTGAACTGTATTTGCAAAAAGGCTCATGAAAGCAGACCTCTGCCACAGAAATAGCTATTTAGTTTATTCTGCTGGGTTTACAGTGCAGGCATTCAACATCTGGGAAGCCCTTTTTGTGGGTTCCTCTCTCATGGGGCTCAAAACAGGAATCATCTAAGTGCTTATATTAGCAAAAACTTACAAGCTTTTACAAAAGTATCAGATGCATCATCATTTTCTCCCAGAACACGGCTTTAGGAGAATCTAAGCATAAGGAGAAAAAAATAGTTTCCTTGCTTACTGCTTAGCATGCAATATTACTAATATCTACTGTTTACTAAAATAGTTACTAATTATTTTAGTAAAGCAAAGAGAAAATGCAGTATAATGACACTAAAAATAAAGCTAATTTTCTTTAGCTAAGCTAATAAGAAGGAACAGGAGAAATAATCGTCCTCCTACTAAAGGAGAAAAAAATACTGTCAAGTAAAGTACAGATTTGACACCTGTCTCTCAATGAATAAGCAAATACTGTTTTTCTCTTAATGACTGTTGACACTTTGACATCACTGGGGAACCAAGGCATGGCATAAGAGTAGAGCACTCAATCTATTCTAGGAGAGAATAGGTTCACATTTGTAATCCTGCTCAAAATTATTTTGTTCTAGCCTGCAAGACTGATGAGATTACTTCGACTGTGTCACATGTTGCTCTGAGTGATGATTTTAAACAAACCATGTCAGAAACTTCTACATAATATATCTTATTCCCAGCTTACCATTTGGCATTTTAAAAGAATATGGAAGGCAGGAAGAAAAACATGGAAAAGAAAAAAGCAAAGTCAAATCCATAATGCTGGCTAGAAGGACAAGCAAAGAAACTTTCAGCTTTAAAAATTGACAAGAGAAGGCTATCAAAGGCATATAAAATATTGTGGTTTGAATTTGGAGAGGAAAACAGCGTGGTGAATGGAACCTTTATAAAGATTATGAGGATGGTTTTAAAAAACACATGTGTGTTTCTTTGCCTTTCACTGGAACTTTAGTTCCTTTGCCAGTGAAAATGTTTGTAACATCCACAGAATGGTGCATTTCGGATCAAGCGGTAGTACCGTTGTGCGAGACAAAAATAAATAAACAAATAAAAATCATCACTTCAAGTTTTGTTCTTAAATAGTTTCCTTGGTTTCACTTTCAGCTTTCTCTCAGCTCATCCTCCTCAAGAGGCCTTGTTGAAACACAATGCTCTAGCTCTGCTGCTACAGCCTTGAACAAAGAATAGCTGGCATAGACAGTGCTTCTTGACCTGATAAAGACCTTTGATGCAGCTAATCAAAAAAGTTTTACTGAAGAAAATTGCAGAAGTTATAGCTGCACAGAACACTAATAGGTTAATTTGACTCACTCTCTGGACACTTTGTTGTGATGAAGGGGGAAAAAAAATCCAACATAGAGGCATTGCAGAAATGCTGTTAGTTTGAAAAGGATCCAAAACAATTAAAACAAACATAGTATTGAAGTAAATGGGAATGACCGAGGTATGGCCATGTGTCATACATGTTTATGCCTGTCATAAGAGAAGATGGAAGATATGCTGACAGTGGATCTACTCTTATGTTCAGCACCTATGTACAGCTGTCAAACAAATTACCAGGAAGCAAAAAGAAGAAACCTGTAAATCTTTTTTTTGCTGTTCATTAAATAAAATGTATGAAATACACCACACTACAGAAATAAAACAATACATGCTACCTTTTTTACCCAAACTCCACAAAGCAACTTTCTCTGGAATTTAAAGATCCACATGCGGTGGACTGAAACTAAAAGAAGTCTATTTTGTTTAATCAAATCTCAAAAAGCAGCCCCTGCTTTTCCACTGCAGGGGAAAAGAGTGAAATTCTGGTTACAGTCAGAGGTTTTGGCCATTGATTTCAATGGGGCCAAGGTTTCAACATTGTCTTTTGGGAAAGTAATCAGCAAGCTGAACTAGCATGCAGAGAATTAACACGAAACTTAATGTGTGGAGAAAAAGAAGGTGGGTTTTTTTTTTTTTATTCCATATGATATATGAAAGAAATGAACACACAAGCTAATTTTTAGCTAGCCCACTCATATATCAACAGCAGCCGAGCCACAAAGCACCATGAACTGGTCCAGCTTAACTACAACTCTGGTGCACTGTTGGTTGCTGGGGTGATGCCGCGACACATTCTCAAATTACCTTTTAACCAGCTACTTCAGACACATCTGCAAAATCTGCAGTCACTGCTGTACGCCACAGTACAGCATACCCTTAAGTGTTTTCACCAGTGCTTTTACTGGGCTAGGTTATTCACGCAAAACAAAATGGCATGTTTTGATTAGTTATGATCATGTCCATGCATTTGATATAAAATATAAAAAGACTTTGTTTTTTTCTTTTTTCCACAGTATGTGCATTCAGTTCCAGCTAGAGGACCAGAAGAGATCCCATATAAGTATCACTTAAGCGGTCTTTAGATGAATAGAAGCAAATCACAAAGCGTAAACATATATAACGTGCTATATTTTTATTGAAACAAAAGAATATTCTTACTTTTAGGTGTACTATCCAACATAATCCTTGAAGAAAATACAAATCTCATATTTTTTTAACATTCATATTTTTCTCTGAAAATTTTCATATACGAACACCTGCCCCAGCATTTACTTATTTCCTTACAATGCTTTCTATCTCCCATAAGACTCCGCAACAGCCTTCACATATTCAAATTTCCAGGGCAGACCTACCTCTGACTAGAAGCCTGAGCAGAAAGCTCAGGATGTGCCTAGTTAAAGAAATGTCAACTGCAACTCAAAAGGAACTGTAAATTTCTGGGAGGAGCAGTGGAGCAACCCACATGAAGGTCCTTTATTTAGGCTTGAATATCCTTAGAACTCCCTGCAAATTTTCTGCCCGTACTACTATACGTGAAATCAAGCAACTATTTACCTAATCATGTATATATTTGGGCATTTTAATGGACTATCCTTTTCCTTGAATTTCAGTAGGAAGAGCAGTAGAGTAAGACTAAAATCGATGGTGGGTCCTATACATCAATGATTAGCAAAAATTGATGCTTCCAAACTTGGAATTCACACCCTCTACTATTTATTAATGTCCTGGTTTTGGCTGGGGTAGAGTTAAATTTCTTCCTAGTGCTGTGTTTTGCATTTAGTATGAGAAGAATGTTGATAACACACTGATGTTTTAGTTGTTGCTAAGCAGCGTTTACATAGTCAAGAACTTTTCAGCTTCCCATGCTCTGCCGGGTGCACAAGAAGCTGGGAGGGAGCACAGCCAGGACAGCTGACCCAAACTGGCCAACGGGGTATTCCATACCATATGACGTCATGCTCAGTATATAAATAGGAGGAGCGGTCCAGGAAGTAGGGATTGTTGGTTTGGGGATGGGCTAGGCAGCGGTTGGTGAGCAATTGCCATGAATTTTTCTTTTTTTTTTTTTTGTTTGTTTTTTTTATTCTCTCCCCCACCCTGCTGCGGGGTGTGTGTGAACTGAGCGAGGGGCTCTGTGGTGTTTGGTTGCCTGCTGGGTTAAACCACAACAGTCCATAATCAAAATGGTTGAAAAAGTCATATTCTAATTTCTTTTTGTTTGAAAGTTGAAGGTCCAGGAAAGTTTTAGAGAAAATTCAGCAATCATTAATCAATCATCCTACATATAACTTCAAATGCCACACAGCAAAGAGGATGAGTATTTTCATTAAAGCAAAGCAGGGCAATGAAAATGATACTGTTAATTGAATATGATATCTGAATTAAAAAAAACACCTGGGCTTAAAATCAAAACCCTGTAAAGCCTCTGTCACTGAAAGCTGTTGCCTTACTACTTGCTACCAGCACAGAATGGAATCAAGCAAGAATTTTGCTACTAAAACAAAACAAATTCTCTCAATTACAGTATCACACTAATCAGAAACATCAGGAAAAAAGCCCACTACCTCATCATGCCAGTAATCATCCATCTGGTGAGGTGACTCTTTCAATTAAATTAGAAAAATGTTTTGCCTACTGTAAGCAGTGTTACAGTTTGCTGTTTTACCTGCAGTCAGGTTGTGTGAAATATAAGTGTTACCGCGGTGCTGAAATCATCTTACCCCTATTCCGTCTCACACAGCAATAAACATCATCTTCAGAAATATGGCAATTGCCTATACAACTCTCCAGCTACAGACACACACAACCTTTAAGGAAATCCCGTGGAATCCTTGATAACAACTGGAAAGTCAGGAGCTTAAGTTTCAAAGGTTCAAAGTTGATTTTCTGAAAACTCTTTTTTCCATTACACACTGAACTGAGAAAACTTTGTTAACCAACAGGGAAAATATTCAGGAGTCTGATAGTCTTGACTAATTTTATCAAGAAATTTATAATTGATCAGTTTGGCTTGTGGCAAATCAGGATGAGCAAAAGTCTAAGAGGAATCAGCTCTATAAATGGGTTGGACTTTTTTTTTTTTTTTTTTTTTTTGGCAATTTGCTTCTCAGAGTGTAGCAGACTTGCTCCAATGAAATGTTTGCATAAATCAGCACATAAAGTTGATGACATTTAGTCACAGTTAATTTCCTGCTCATCACATTCATTAATTAAGCTTTAAATTCTGTCTATATAAAGAGAAAAATGCTGGTATGGTAGATCCCACTATCTCACTTTACAAACCAAAAAATAAATATTCCCATGTTTTCTTTTCAGATAAAAATGTGCAATCTCAATGCTTGGTGGTAACTTGCTGTGCAGTTATACAGCTATTCCCTCACAAAACATATCCACAAAACATGTAATTTTTAAACTAGAATTCTACTATGTGGGAAATTTGGGGGAATGCAGAGGGGAGACAAGTGCTCAAGAGGCATTGCTGGCTGGCTGACACCTGGAATTAAGCTGAGATTCCTTAGATAAAATTTGGGCTAAAATAAATTGAATAGGAAGTCTCTAATAGACTTCAAGTCTTGTACTGACTTCCAGCGTTAATCTATATTTTCCACTATCATTAACAACCTGAGTAACTGAGGCAGAGATAAAGTACTTCTCTATAAAAGTATACAAAATCCCGAGCTACTTGACAAGGCCATCGAAGACTAGATGCCCCATTTCACTTTGAAAAGGCATCGTATTAACTGCAAAGTGCTAATTAGTTCTTTAGCAACCATTCTTCTCGCAGGCTCCAGTTGAGGATGGGTTCCCTGTTCAGACCAGAAGTTGTCCAGCATTACAGCTTTTGTACATGCATCAGGAGCGAGTACAGAGGTCAAGCACTCTTTAAGAAGGATCACAACGGCATTTAGTCCACGTTAAGCCTGTAATTCAATACCAATACTTTCTAATCAATACACTACTTCACAGCAGTAGCTGACAGAGCTAAACTGATAGGATCTGCTCAGCTGACATACATTTAAACCTAAATAGAAACATTTCACTGGAGTTTATTGTCGACACTGAATGAAGACCCATGTAGGCAATGAACTGTAACATATAACCAGAGACAACAGAAAAGACTACTGAAGAAAAGCACCAATAATATACTGAAAGATGTAAATAAAATCAGCAATGCCACACAGATCTCAGCACGTGAGACCTGTATAATTAATCTAATTTCTCTTACATGTAATCATGGCATTATCTTCTTTAAAATAATACAGCTAGAAGAGTTCAGTGGTGTTACTTTCTCACATTATGGGCCATCTGGTTTAGCATCACAGTAGATATCGCATTTATTTCCTGCCTCAGAGTACATACGGCTATGTGTCAAGGCAGAATCAGAAGATGAGGAGGACCTTGTTACAGGATCCTATGTACCTAACTTGCAATGCAGAAAATGCTCTGTTTCCTTATTCACTGGGCTGCAAACCACTGAAGAAACATTTATGATCTACTGATGCCATCATGTTTTACCATGATATTATTGTGGAACTTTGAAGCCCTCAGAGCTCTAGAAGAGTATAAATCTGAAACTGCTGAGATATGAGAAAACACTATATTGTCATAGGCTCCATAGGTATTACCTGATGAGCAGAGAACAGAGTATGAAGTCTCCTACTTCACCTCTGGTTTTGCAAAATTGTGAGAGCAGGAAGAAGAAAAAACAACAAAAAATTAAACACGACAAAAGTTATACTGTGTTATGGGTTTCATTTTTCATAAGCATGATGCCAAGACATTATAAGCCAAAACATCTAAAGGATATTCAGCTATCCTGCCGCTGAAAGATATTCTTGCCTTGTGTAAGTTCTTTACGTTATGAAAGCGTATCAGCTAACGCATCCACTTAGGATATTAATGGTCTTGCAAAAAAACTATACTGGCTGCTGGTCTGCCCATTAATAATATCAGACCTTCCAGCTACGCCTTTGAAAAAGTTGAAATAAAATAGAAATAGATACTATGGCATGACACTCAGCTCTCAAGAAGACCTTCTATGTGATTACATCAAAAGCTATTGTAATTTATATTGGGAGTTGAAAAAATAATGTCTCCCTCTTCTCTCTCCCAATCTAATACCTATGTTCCAATGAGTGCTGCTGACAGCATTTGGCAGAGCTGTTTCAGTGCTTTGACCTGAAACCAGAAAGAAAAATCTCAAGCACATTGTTAACAGATTGAGATAAAACACCAGTCCTCAAGAATACAGAGAAGATTTTAGGCTAAAAATTGTAAGATGAAAAAAGTTACTTCCACAAAAATCTCTAACCTTCAGGTCTGCACCTAAATAGTCTGATGACAGATTTTTTTTTTTAATGAAGTTCCAATAGACAGTCACGTAAGACTAGCTCCCTCCGCACAGACACATTATAGCTGAAGTAGAAGTTGCCTCGGTTCACTTGTCACTATGTAAACAATCCCATTTAATTATTTTTTAAAAGCTACTTACAGGTACAGAAAAGATCATATAAAAGATCTGAGGCTAAAACTCAGGACTGAACTTCTCCTTGATAAAATTCTCTCAAATATCCTAGAATTCCACTGCTAATTATTCTGTTGGGACTATGTAATCTTAAACAACAAATAGCTTTCAGGTCTCAGTTAACTGTCAGGCATGCCACTGTCTCTCAGTATCCAGAGTTCCTACAGGGTTTAACGAGTCTCCTAGTTGATTTTCAGAAGCTATTTAAAAATGGTTCTTTCCTGAAATCAGAAAGCAGAGTATACACCTATGCCATGCACCAGTCTAATGCGGTCTACAACCTCATGTCATGACAGTCAAGACAAGGAAGCACCGAAGTTTACAAACTGCTGTCCACTCCGGCCTGCAGAGTCCCAGAGGGCCTGTTTATCTTCCCAGCACTACCTCTGCATCGATATTTCCCTTCCCCAGAAGAAGCTTCTGGGGACAGTTATGATTTTTTGTTTATGTCCCCCCCTCCAAATTTCCTTTGAATTCCACTTGATGCTTTACTTAGTACACACGTTTTGTCACGACCTTTTCCATTAATCGGCAGTAATGATATTTATTCACATCACCTAAACTAGACAAATAAGAAAGCAAAGGAGAACATAAAACACAGAAGCAAAAAAGGCCACAAAAAGAAATTCAAATCAATTTTCTAGCACTGTACCAAAGAGATGTTTTTAAAAAAAAAAAAAGAGAAAAAAGTTATGAGCAGTGTAGTCAGAAATTCATAATCGAATAAAGTAGCGTCTATTTTCTCCTTACTACTACACTGATCATCATGTAACCAAGATGAAAAATCAAGTTGTCTGTAGGAATCTGTGTGAAAAGAAAGTTAAGACACCCACTGTTCACACCAGGATCTCTGATTTTAGACGATCACAGAATTTAAAACTCTACGAATAAAAAAAAAAAACAACTATGCAGGAGGACATTATGACAACCTCATCAACTAAAAATGAGCAGACATTTATGTTATGATTACATGTTGCCTCTGAACTGTAACAGTTTTTTCAGGCTAGAATGTGAAAACAGACCTTTAAAGCTTACATAATTTTGAAAAAGTGCACATTTGTACAGTCATACCTATTTCCACATAGCGGTTTGGAAGGTCACGCATTTCACTGGCATGCCGTTCTTTTACTGAGCAAATCTAGGAAGCAGAGATTTGGATCATTATGATGAACAAACTGTAATTTCTAAAATGATACTAACTTTTCCCAGAAAATCCTTTTCTTACTGAGGCATTCTCAGACATGCATTTCTGTATTTTGAAAAACACAGGCTATAATACAGTGACGATGCATCACTGAAGAAGAAAACCAGACAGGAAAGTTGTAATGGTAGTCCACAGCCTTATAAATATGCTGGGAGAGGAGAAAGAAGACGGACCACAAGAGAGAAATCTGAAAATATCTGCCCACTATGATTTCTTCATAGTAGCACATATGTGAGTTTGGTTTTGGTATCTTCTCACACTTTGTGTTTCATTACCTTCAATTTCAGTAAGAATATGCTATTGCAACTCCCAATAACAGGAGGAAAGTATGTACATATAAAGAAATGCAAACACCTGAATGTTGTGAAGCATGAAGAATACAAGGGGGAAGACAGATGCTAATCTTATGACAAACCTCCTCGTTTATAAAACTCTAAGTTTAATGCTCCAAAAGCTTTTTACGCTTCACCTACCTCACTTTACCCTCCCTTCCCATCTACTCCTACCGAGCGCTTTTAATTTCCCACTGTGCAGTGATGTAGCAGTCTGTTATTAGAAAACAGCTAACAGGCTTGTAACAAACTCATGTCAGGTGCTGGTCTAAGCAGATCATAGTCAGTCTGCAGCGCACAAGTTCGAAATGCCAGTTCCCTACTGAAAACAGAACAAAACCCCAAGCAGCCTGTGCCCCCACCCTATCCCTTTTTTTCCATAGTTGACTGAAATCACGTGGCTGTTTTAGAAGTCACAACCTCCTCAGCCCCCAAAACAATCCCCTCCAAAAATACCTCATGGTAAGTTGTTCTTCCTTAATGCTAATCAAAATAAATTAATTCAAGAGCCCACGAAAAGCTTGCAAAAGAGGAAATCTCTCCAAGGCACAGAGGAGAGAAGTGTCCCTGAGGATTACATTCTCTGCGTGCTCACACACAGAGATCTGTCTGACCGCTGGGTGTCTATCACTCCTCCTCCTCAGGAGGGTCAGTTCAATGACATTTCTATGGCAGCAGGAGTTCTGCACACTGTAGTCAAACCAAATTCTATTTTTTTCGATTGTCTTTGCTTTTCAGAAATAATCCTCTGTTTGTCTGTGATAACAGCAAGCATTTATTACAAAGACAGGTAATTGCACCTTTACTGAATTTCCCCAGCCAATAATCAGCGTTAAATTATCCTTCCAGCAAAGGCTGCAGGGATACATATCTGGGCGAAGGCTTATGTCATCTCGAGGCACATTGGTAATTCTTTGTTTGGAGATCATGTCAAGTATCTTCACGCCCTGAAAGTTTAAATACAAGAGAACTTTATTCAGTATGACAAACTCTTACTCACCACGTCCCATATTATTTTGTACACTAAGGCAGTCATAGCAGTTTATGGCATAAGTTTCAGGGTAGGGCTGAGCGTGCCAACAGAAAAAGCTGTTGATACAGAGACTCATCTAACCCAGGAGGTGACAGAAGGAATGAAGGGATTAGAGTAATTTAGATATTTTATGTTCACATGCCAAATGAAAAGATATAATAAGTGAATGAGTGATGGATTAGCAACTCCAGTTATGAACCAGTTCAGCTTGTTGGGCTGGTGCTGCTATGGGAGAAATGAAAAAATCCCAGCTCTTCTACAACAGCTCCTGCAGAGAAGCAGAAATTTCCACCTTGGAAAAAGAAAATATGTGAAGCAACAGCTCATTAAGATAAATGAGACCAATCTGTACTTCTTCAAAAATGCATTTCTACTCTTACATTAAAAGAGAAAAGCAAGCATATTTAAATGATACTTGGTTTCGTATGCTGAGATTTTTCACTGCCTCCTCAGGAAATCCCCTAAACTAAGAGAACAAAAAGTTTGAAGAAGGGAAGATTAAAGTCATTTGAGAGAAAGAAAAAAAAAAAAAGAGCCATTAATCAGATTTTTCCACGCCATTTAGAAAAGGTGAGCTATAACCTTTCCAACAGCAAAATGGAGATTAATTTAATGTTAAGTAATGACTTGTTCTTAGTGATTTAAAAACAGAAGTCCCCAAAATAAAACAAAGCATTCTAGTAGGTATTTCCTTTAAGCTCAGTTAGCAGAAAAAAATAACTCTCATGATCACAGAAAAGAGGATGGAAGGGACCTTGAAAGGTCAGCATCCAGTGTGCCATTCCATGTTAGGATTCTTCTAGTGACAAAACTGATTTAAAAGATTCCCCTGCCTGTTTCTGACACCCCCACTGTGAGTTTCTATGTTGCCAGCTGTACAGATTTGACAGTTTGTAAGTCAAAGAGTCTAAACATGGGGGTCATGGTCAGCCAGGTTTTGCCCCCTCCCCCCCCCCTTTTTTTTTTTCTTTTTCTTTTTCAAAATCACAAGGAGCAGTAAGTGATATGGGGATAGGCTGGGGTTTTTTTCAGTGATCTTTGTCACTGAAGAATTGTGAGCACGGAACACACTCCTATTGGCATCTCTTAGGTTAACAGCCATCAAGGTTTCAGAAAAAAAAACTTACACACAACATCTGCAACATATAGAGCCCAGACCTCTGGGTAACATAAACAAGGATCTTATGCTTTGTGTGTTCTAAGCTTATCTGACAAAATTCGCAGTCTTGCTTGAACTGCATTTTAATAAAGTTGTCTTTTATTAATCTTACCACTTTGTCTTCAAGAATGATTTTCAGATAAAAGTGATCCATATCATACCTTCTGTTTTTCTACAAGGCAGCAAATCCTATATGGGATAGACTAGCTTACGTTTAAAGTGCCTTTCAAACCAATAGCATAGGATGCTCTATAGTTAAAAGTATGCCATTTGCATCATGAACCAAAAGGACTTCCAGAGTCAAGGAAGGAAGGAGCCTAAAACCTGTTCAAATGGGAGCTAGGCAGCCTAATGTCTCTAATGCCTCAGGCGTCTCAGTTTGTAAAACTTACACTCTTGGCCACGGAGGAAGGAGAAGAGGGCACAGCAGCAAACATGGGTTACCTGAGCATCTGACAAGCAGAATTAGACCTTGTCTAAATAACCTGGAGCCCATCTCAGAATATCCAATGTCTAAGAAGCTCACATAGAGTGTGCCAAACAAGAAAAAAAAAAACAAAGGGCATAAGAAGATAAAAACTAGGTAGCCACACACAGACAGTAAGAAGCAAGGCTATAAAATATTTTCTCTGGCTTTGAAAAAAAAAAAAANCCTTGCTAGAGGATGGAGAAATTTTTAAAAAGGTAAAGGGAGAAGGGAAAGGCCAATAACCAAATATATTAATCTTCTGGAGGGCAAGTGTCATTTCATTTTTCATTGAGAGATAGGCCCTGACCATGGCTTTTTGTCTCTGACAGATGGCTCTCAACATTTTATTAGTATTCTGTGTTCTGATGTGGCACATCTTCTCTAGGGATAGCTCTCCTCAACTGTCCTACCTATTCCCAGCAGATTCACCTAGAATATGTATTTTAATTGTATGGCTCTTGAAAAGAACAAAACCTTCAAAAGAGCTAATATTATGACGATCAAGCACTCACTGAAGTTTCAATTCTAATGCATTTATTAAAGTAGAGTAAATAAACAAAAGTCCATCTCTAACAATTTCATATCAAACTGGTTTTGAAAAGAATAAAAGAACACTGGCTTTAAAATATTTTAATAAATGCTTCCCTTTAGGAGGGAAAAACAACAGAAGGAAAAAAGTTAGTGTTTCACAAGTACTTTCATGATGACATTTTAAAATAAGAGTTTGGAATTTAGACATGATACACACTTAAAAACATATCCCTCACCGCTGAGCTTTAAAACACAGACCTTGACCCATCAATTAGATATACAGTGGTAGGTGAAATGCAACACTCAGCATGAAAGCAATTGTTCTCTTTAAAATATGAATTACACTTAGAGGAAAAAGGGCCTATTTTCTCTTAAGTCTAGCCTTTTCTAGTGGCCTACCAAAATGAGAAATTGTAACTATGATTTTTTATAATCTGCAACATTAGAAGCGCATATGATAATGTCACTTCAGTACAAATTACAAAATCCAGACAGGTTTGGGGTTTTTTTTTTGGGGGGGGATGGTGAGGGTGGTAAAGTTCTGTTTTTCCTTTTAATAAAGAAGAGTTACATTGGCATTCCCTCCTCAGACAGTTTGCTTCAATACATTGCACTGGTCAAAACTCTGCTAGACAATAGTGTACAGTAGCAACCATCTCCAACAATGGTATGTAGAGCTACTTTTCTTAGTTTCTTCGGAAGTGGCAATCATATGGATAACACTGACCAGCCAGCAGGAAATGCCAGAAGAAACGTCTACAAAGAAATGAGATCCAAAACACTATCCTTCAATGCCTTTCATACTCGATTCTTCAAATGTACCATTTTTCAATGGAATATTTTAGCATTTAACATTGAAACATTTCACATAGTGTAATGCAGGGGTATTTTTGTTCATTTAACAGCGGTGACAAACACTTACCATATTATTGGCCCAAGCAATTAAGTGTCCTCTCCATTTTACATTTCTTATATTTCCTTCCCCTTCATGTAAAACCGAAGGCTTCCATCTATTCATCCAGCCTCTCTCATATAACAGCAACTATGAAGAAGCGCAACAAGAAATATTTCTGTGACACAGCGCTGTATGTAAATATGGGAGGTATTTTTTTGCTTCATTATCCCTTACTCTGCTTGGATTCAAGGGCAGCGAAAAATACACACATATCAAAAAACAAAAGCAAATACAATCAAACATTTTCATATAATACATATACATTAAGAATCTTGTATACTATAGAATTCAAGTTACTTTAATAAAAGTATTAATAAGCAGGCCTTCCATCACGTTTCTCCAAAGAACGGCAGGTATACTTATTTCCATTTTAGGGTTAAAGAAATCAAGGCATTTGAGAACCTAAGCCTACACTACTAGTTACAACGCTTCAGAAAGCTGGTAAAGAAACCAGGCCGCCTCCCATCTATGCTCTGATCTCATGACAGGCTCCTTCTTCCCTCCAAGAAACAGGCAGTCGAAGAAAATTATCGAAGACCCCCAAGCCTGTTCCCTTTTGCTTGGCCCCATAAGGAACTATGGGGCCTTCCACAGGGCTCTAGAGACGCTGTGCCTTAGTCCCACACGTGCACACTGCACTGTACCACAAGTGCTGCTGATTGTAAAACTTGTGTGACTGGGAATCCTAGGTTCTGCAAATAGGGAAGGTATTTTAGAATACCTAAATGCATAGGAGATGTTATGAAATGCTTTGCAGCAGCAAAGAAAAACCCAACTACATGCAGCCAGTTTGCACAACAGTCCAGCTCTTTTACCGGTTCCTGTATGGTTTCAGGAAGTTATTTGATAGGATTATGACACTGAATCACTTTGAGTGATGCAACGTGCAGCACTTGGAGGGATACCTAAGTAAGAAGCTGAAGCATCTACAAAGATCATACTCTAAGGTACCAGTCCTGCCAACTTTTGCATGAGTACAGCCATGTGGAGACACATGCACAACCTGAACCTGAGCTCACATGAGTGCACAATGACCATTAAGAGGTGTAAAATTACTACCTGCAAGAACTTTTACCATGCCAAAATCTAAATTGAGTACCTATGTTACTAATATTTCCTATCTGAGATGCAGCTGTACATGCTTTTTTATACATGGCTTCCCCTGGCCCATATTTGCATAAACACGTCAAATGATAAGACACGAGTTGTTTAAAATAACATCTTTTAACAAAATAAGGGATTTCTAATGGCAATTACACAGATTGCCTCTCTCTCCTAAAGCCACAAGATGGCACCAAAAGACAAGTATTTTCTCCAAAAGTTTAAAGCAGTCACTATCTAGGATAGTCTATCAGAAACTTTTGAGTGAAGAGCGCTGCAGACATCAAACTTCTCACTCCAGCCTATCTTGCCACTTTAACCCCACTCAAAATGACTCTGCATCCTTCACATAGCTCACATGAAGGCCCATCTTTTAGACAGTCTAGGGGTTTTTTTTCCCCACCTATGAAAAAGCTACTCAATAAAACTCTTAAAGAATATGCGACTTTACAGCAACCAAGGCATGACTCTGAAAGCAAGTGTAACATCTATGCTTGTAAGGCAGTGCTGTACAGAGGAATGTGCCTTAGCAGGCTGGTAGGTGGACATGAAACACAGGAGCAGCCCTCAGCCAAACTAATTAGCTCCACTCAGAAACTGAGGATGTCATTAAAAACTAAGCACTGTGCTGATCCAGACTTGAAAAATTACTTTTTTCCTAGTTCACGAACTTGCAAGGAGAGGCTCAATGGAAAAAGAACTGTCACTTGGATGTTTCTTTCAATACAGTCCAATAAAGACAGCAGCAAATACGTAGTATTTTCATCTGAACTTACTGGATGAGGCTGTGAAAACTGATGTGGATGATATAAAAGGTTAAAACTTGCTGATGTCAACTATATTAACTGAACTTTGAATCTTCTCTGCTTGTGACTGAATTGTGATTTAAGTTTATTTATTACACACAAGATCCAGAGCGAGCTTGGAATGATACTCTGCAGTTATTTCGTTACTGTTCATGGTTCGTGAACATCATGCTTTTTCATGACTCTCTACCTGAGTAAGAAGCTGCAAAGAAAATAAATAACCTGAGAAAGAACTGGTGAGGAGAAAAGGGGGAAAAAAAAAAAAAATCCCGCTTCGGTCTATGCTCAACTCTAAGGACATGCTTAATTAAATTCTCAGACCAAGGCAGTAGAAGACAACAGTCCAATATTGCCTGTAATAAAGATGGGAAGTGAATCTGAATCACTGCAGCACCCAGAATTCCCCATTTCATATCAGCAAGTGCAATAGGTCCAACACTAAAGCCAAAGGACACGCAACATTGTGGCTTCAAAAAAAAAAAATTTTTTCATCTCAAAACATGCTTTAGTAATTTATCTGCAATGGAATTATCTGCATTTTATTGATATATGATGGGATTCATTTATTATTTCTCACAGCAATGACACCTGGAAACTGAGTTACCGAACCCAGAACTTTGCTATGCATTTTGGAACTGCTATCCACTGAATGCATCGCTCTCAAAATAAGCAGCCTAATTTATTTCTTAGTATTCCTTTCTGTCTTCATATTGAAGTGTTTATTGTACCAGAAAGCCATTTAAAACTTCAAGAGAAACTACACACATAACAAAAATCCACCGTTTCTGGAGGGGTTCCTCCTACCACCTCCCTCTCTTTTTGGTAGGGGAAAAATATTTTAGGGCTTTATTTCCCATAAATCCCGTATTTTGGCAGTCAGCATTCACAGTACTTATATTTCAACAGCAGCCACAAAAATCACTTTCTTGCATTCTCTGCAATACAGTTTATATTTTCCCCTTTTTTATTTGCTCTGGTAAATCTTTCTAGTCTTTTGTTACAATATAGCAGCTCAGAACGCACTTCTAGCATCTTCTGCATATTCCGTGACATGATAATATAGCTCATATAAAGTAAAATAAACTTTGACTTCAAGGGTCCCCACCCACAGTCCTTCATAGTACATTGCAATCTTCTGATAGTTCACTACTTATTGTTTTGTGAGTTGTCTTAACTGCTTATTCTTGTCCACTGGATCATTAAGAAAAAAAGACACACTGAAATGCATGAGACAAGAGGACGGTGCAGGACAAACACTTTTTGGTTTTAAAGACAAGTTGATATAATTCTCTTGGATTAGTGAATACATCTCTCTGTATCTTTCACTACCGGGAGATTAACCTCCTCCAAAAAGAGCTCAAAATTCTATTTTAGAGTGCATCCGCTAAAGAGAACAGACTAGTGCTTGCATTTAATGAAGCCTATCATGCAATTAGCATTAACACTAATTATGCGTAATCCCAGTCATTAAACTACATACAGGAATTCTCAATCCTCTGAACAAAGAGGCCAATGATTGCAGCTTTGATAGTATCAATACAGTGAAGTAATTCAATTCAGTTTCATCCCACTACCAAATACCACTTTCAAAACACCAAAATAAAAAATGTCTATTCTCACCCAGTCAAAAGTTTCAAAGGAAACACATTTTTACTGATGCACTATGCAGAGCATCACTCCTTTGTTCCAGCATAGCGCCTTCTGTCTAAAGACCTGGAGGCGTTTTACAGAAGAAAAAGGCCGAGACTTCAATTTGTAACTGAAGAGCTGCCCTTCCCTTCCCTGCTGCAGCACTGTTGGATCAGTTTTTATTTCACAAAATAAAAATTAGGGAAAAATTCCCTGTATTTTCCTTGTCCTGTTCTCTGTTTGCCTGAGTGTGAAGATGTGCCTACCTGTGGCATTTGTTCTGGTTTTTGGTGCCTATGTCACCAACTCTCCCCTCAGCCAGACAAGATCACAAGAACCTAAAATGGTACTGCCATGGTTACAAGTGATCACCATAGATATTTATTGTTTTCAGCATAAAAACAACATTTACAGGCACAGCCAAGATTAACAGATATCCGAGAGTAACACAGAACAGCATGCCACATGAAGACTTACTGTTTAACCGTGCATCCCTAGGAAAATATATAGCAACAATAAAAAATTATCACTTCTGTTTGGAACAGCGATGGACTGGATGAGCTCAAACGAGGCAAAGAATAATGTAAGCCTCAAGTTTTCAACTGGAAATGAGTTTTCAAAACATCGTCACAAAACGCTGTTGTCTAAGGAGCTGGGATGGAGGGGCGGGCAGGAGGTGCAGTCAAGGGAAATCAAGCAAGGAGGCAGTGGGAGACAACTGCAGCTTTGAGAGGGAAATGATGGCAATGGTGAGATACGAAACAGGAGCTGCTGCTGTAGTTCATGGACAGAGAAGCTAGAAATTTTGAGATGTTTAATACAAACAAATGCCATAGGACTTTTATTAGGCTGTACTTTTAATAACTCAACTGCTAGATTCCAGCTGTCACCTATTCACAAAGAGCTACAGAAGTAACACCTTGGAAAGCAAGTCCTGCAGCCTTGCAGGCAGAGACACAAGCTCTCACACATTTCATATATTTAGATCCTCTTTGCTTGCCACCTCAGGCAATGAAGAAAGTTTTCTACACAGACATTTGCAAAACACACAGCTATAGATTACACGCCCACTGGACTACGATCTGTTCTCTCTATACACAAACCGAATTTGTTTGTTACAGCACAAGAAGAATGTTTTTGTTTTTGCGATAAAGAAGAAATGCACATCCAAATAATAATAAAGAAGAAATGTAAGCCAAATGATCTGCTTATTAAGCAAACAGCACATCACTACATATCAAAGTCTCATCTGCTCAGTAATATGGCATATACATCGCGGCAAGCAAATTGCAGAGCTGTACTATTGCGGCTTGCTTGCTCCTACAGTTTGTTTCCTACTTAATGGTAAATTATCCAATGCATGGACAGAAATTGCCATAGTATTTACTCTTTCTTCACTTAAACCAGACCTTTGAGTATTTACTGACTGACATTTTATAGCTTACAAAGCAATCTGCCTTTCTTGTCTGGTACTCTTCTACCCAACATAATGCCAAACAGCTGACTATCTGCTTTCTAAAAATGGACTGTGTTGCAAACAGCAGCCTGACAATTTAATAATTTGTCAAAGTAGTCCAACCAGTTATTATGAAGTACATATCATAGGGTTCAGAGGTAAAGGTCATCTACTCACTCACAAAGCAAAGTGCATCTGCTGACACTAAAAAGCAGACAATTAAAAAAAAAAAAATCCGAGACATTCCCTGGCAGACCTGACTTTAACATACAAATTCCACTACCCGTAACAGCAGTTGCAGATCCCCAAGAATGCTATTTCTCTTCCCGCTTGTGCATTGTTTGCAATCACCATCCTTTCCCTGTATATGACATTGCTCCACCTGGAGTGGAAGGGAATTTAGATCCTCTTGTTTCATGTTTCAGGCAGAAGACACCATGGGTCCAGCCCAGGATTCTAATGTTGAAATAGTATTTTAGATTTTTTTTTTAATAATGAGAGTTTTGCCCCAGGTAACACTAAGTTCTCTCTGCTTTGTAACAGACAAAGAAAAGAGAGTCTAATGTTTAAGCTTAGGCATTGATACGCTCAGATGCTAATTCTGGGAGGATAAATGGGACAAACAAGTTCAGACACATCTGCATTTGAAAATCAGTTTTTATAGTGTATCTTGTCCAGCAAAAGAAATACAGACCCCTTTGAAAATAAGTTTTTATACCTATTTCCACCATATATATAATATAAATATATTATGTAGATATAGTCACAGATAGATATAAAGATGTGACTGCTGACAGTCACAGGGTAAATTTTCAGTTTTATCTTGGTTCTCTAGCCCTTAAAATGTTTCAGATTGGATACTCAAATCAACACTTATTATACAAAATGCATGTTCTAGGCAAATGAGGAGCACAATCCTTTAAGACACTGAATATCCTACTCCACACTGGCTTCAGAATTCATTTGCTTAATTGTGCTGGGTCCCTACTACCATGCTGGGTAGAGAACCCCCCCTCAAAACTTTAATTACTACACATACAGAAGAGTGACTCAATCACTCCAGAGGATTCACTCTCCTAGGAATTTTTACTACAAAAACCTTCGTGTCTGGTTATTGATGTTAATCAAAACATGAAATAAGGAGTCTCATCAATGCCTCTGCTGAGAAAGAAACCTCAAGTTGTCCTGCTCTCCTAAGCTACATTTACATAAGATGTAGTAGCTGATACCTTGACTTTGGAACTGAATTATGCTTCAGTCTTCTCTCTTTGTTAGTTCTGCCTCTTTAACCCTCTGGATATAATGGATACTCGAACTTTGCAATAACGTTAATTTAGTTGATGTGTTGGGAGAGACCAGCACTCTAACAGTTAAATAAAGAACACCTTGTTTTCAGCTTTACCACCCCCATTTAGTTGGCTTTTACCCTGTTATTTTTTAAGATTAGACTCTTTTTTAAAAGGTAGAAGGTTACGGCCTTCAATAGCACAGTATTTGTCTTTTCCGCTGCTTTGAAGCTCTACGGTCTGCTCTGGACAGGAATGCCCTGTTATTTACAAGATACGGTATTATTCTTTCAGGGTTACCATCATCTGCCAAGTCATCACCATAGTGCTGTAGTTAATTGCAGAGATAAGGGGGAGGGGAGCAGGGAAGCGCCTTTATTTAGTATGGTACCTATTGCTTCTCACTGTGATCGTGTCAACATTTCCACAATACCTGCCTTGTTTCTAGGCACAGATAACATTCATTCATTGAAAAAAAAAAGGGGGGTGAAAAAAAGCTTTTCCAGCCCAAAACAGAAGGCAATGTTATTATCCCAAGCTTAATGAAAAGTTCTTTACTTTTAAAAACTAGTGCTGTAGTAAACAAACAATTTATATTGGTTATTTAGTTCATAATATAATTTAGAGAAAAACCACTCTTAAAGGGCTCTAGTACATGCCTAGTTAAGCAACTGTATAAACATATGCACAGTAGAGTTAAGCTTCCAACAACCTGCAATGATTTCAACAGTTACCCCAGGGAGCACTGCTCTCAAGCCAGCTTTAGGTCAGGCTGAACTTCTAAGACACGACAACTCTCAGCATCACACAACAATTCACCCAAGTTCCAAACATCCACCTGTGTTGGGAACCGAGAACCTGCACCGCGCATCCCTGAATCATGTCACTTAACCTTTTTTCCCATACCTCTCTATATTTTTTTTTTTTTAAAGAGATTGTTGCTTACCTTGAACATTTGCAGAATGCTCTGTAGTGGGTCTTTGAACTGAAAAGTGTATTTTTTATATATTTTATATTGTTATGAAGAACTGTATATTTCTCAAAAAATTAAGGTGATGGTAATTTACAGCTATAGCAGCCCCCCCCCCTTCATTAAGGATCATACCGAGGCAGATGCTTGGCTATAAAATTAATAAATTTAAGCAGATCTTAAAGTGGGTTTTTTTGAGATGAGACAAAACAGGGGACCCTGTTAAGGTCAGGGGAGAAAAAACTTGCTTCCTGTGTGCATGTGTGGTTTGGCTTTTTTATTTCATTTCACTGTAAACCAAAATCAGCATGAAATTCAAGTAGGAAATCAAGAACATCCTTCTCATATTCTAAGACAACAACATTCGTAATGCAACTGGAGAGGTTTGAGGAAGTGACCAGATTTCTTTCTGGGTCCTTTTGTCTGCTCAAATTATCTAAGCAAACAATTTAAAAACACCTCCAACATTTAAAATGCTAATATACATTATGCCACTATCTCCCAAAACAACAAAAAACAAAGACAGACCCCTTTGGACAAAGAGTTTGCACACTTCACACTGTTTTGGAATGCAGCTCAGGCAAGGAGCATAGCATGAGGGCTTCAAATAAAGCTTTTCTCTTAAGCTTGACCCAAAATGAGGATAGCCTTACCTCTATCCTTACTGCTATCCCTACCTTGGTGCGGGTGGGGAAGACAGGCAGCATGCCTCCCACCACGGCCAGCTATCTGCTATGAAGTCGCTGTGTCTGTGCAAAGGCTAAAAGCGCAGAGACCTCAGGAACCTCAGGAGGTCCCGTCCCCCTCCCCGAAGGAGCTCACCCAACTACACAACCTCCAGACACAGGGAGAGAGATGCGAGGTCCACAGCCTGAGGCGATATGCTTCAGCCTGCTTCTCCTTCCTCTTGTGGTCCAGCTCCCCATTGCCTGCTGCCCCCATACAGCTCTTTGGCTTTACACTTAAAGAGAGGTGTAAATAAAAAACAGGGATGTTTTTCAAGGCCCTTTTCTTTTCAGCAAAATTAAAAAAAAAAAAAAAATCTTCCACTTCACTTCAATGAATAAGTGGAATTTAACTTCCTGAATTTTCACAGAGCATTTTGTTGTTGCCTTTATACAAGCACATATGCTCCTTTTGGAGGAAAGGAGAAAAGGGGAAGGGCTTCAACCACAAGGCTAAGAGGTTTTATTTGTTGATTTTATGTATCAATAAAATGAAATTACAGGTGTCGAGGGACATTTATTTCAATGCTAAATACCTTATGTTAAGTTGTCAATTAAAGTTTTCCTGAAGAGGAAAGTTCCTCAGCAGAAAATGAATGCATTAAGAACAAGTATACCATTCCCCAGAGGACAGAATATAAAACAACCTGTCAAGTAATCAAAGATAACCAAAGAGAATCTGTTAACTCCCTGATGTTTTTTTCTGTTCGGCATCAGGTGAATGCAAGCTTTTTTACCACCTGACGGAGCCCTGTTCTATTAATTCCCTGCTTCACTCTTTCCATACCCCTTTTATCAGCACTAAAAAGCTTCACAAACTGGTGGCTGACAAAGACATACACTGACTGTGCATTATTTTAAGGACAACACCAACTCCGACCAGCCAGCAAAAACTGTCAAGCATACATGCCACTTAAAAAGTGAAATAAAACACAGCTATGCTTTGAAACATATTGAACTGTTAATGAAAATTAAGTTGTATTCAGCACTAGAAGTCTATATTTCTTACATGCTGGCAAGGAAGAGCCATGGCATTCGGTTTGATGCATCTATAAGTGAGGATTGTTCATCCTTAATTCATAAGAGAAGGCAACAGAAAAATCCCATGCATTCAAGAAACTGTTCCAAATCAAACTTTTCATATTTTGACTGAAAATATGCAATGTGATACAACATACTTGTAGGACCTGGAAACAGCTGTAATCTGGAAGTCAGAATTGCACCCTACACCAATAAGACACCTAATATACATTTAAAATAACAACTGCCCCAAGTAGAAGACTTTAACTATACAGATAAAAGTACTTAAAAAAGTGGGAGCTCTACTCTACTAAGAGCTCCCCTGAATTACTTTAAAAACAAACAAACAAAAGACCCCACACCATGAATAAGAACTGATGAAGATACTTGGGTTTGTCTAGTTAAAAAAAAAAAAATAAATCACCCACAAGTGAAGTAAGGGAACAATCCCAAACACCAAGACCAATATACATTGTAAAAGATCAGTATTGAGGTCTAACTTTCACCCCAGTTTGACAAATTAAAATGAATGGAGAAAATCTGGCCTAGGAAATGCAAATGACTTTTTTTTTTCAGGCTATGTAGACAGAAGTATTTCTACTCTGAAGCTCAACTTGTTGCAACATGTTTTTAACATAAAAAGTGCACTCCCCGACCCCCCACCAGCATTAGTCTTAATTAAGTAAGAATGTTTTGGAATACAATGCATAAAGAGAAGGAAAAAGCAGAATTCTTTGCTCTAGATGTTAAAAAAAATCACATACACAGCTTTCTGAGCTATTTTTAAAAGCTAGCTTAAGTTTATTACACTATGACTGCTTACCTTTTTCCCTCCCGTTACAAACTGCTTGAAGTGGGATCTTACAAAATGAGGATGAACAGCAACAATCTGCAGGGGGTGGGGAGGGAGAAGGAAAAAAGAAGAAAAAAAAGAGACAATTGTGGCTTAAATAAGAGTTTACAGGGATCACCAGATCACTTTTTAAACTAGATAACCCTTTGCCAAGTATCAAGTATTACAGCTGAGTTCTTTCTCTGAAGTAGAGCCTAGCTGTTTCAGACATCTCCGTTTGTCTTTCCTAGAAAAGAAGAAAAATCTCGGTATTATATGGCATGTGACAAGTCACATGCCTGACTCTAAGGGCCACGTTACACCAAACAACTACTTTTTTTGCACAGCAAGCAGAAGAATTAGAACCATGCAGCACAGGACTGACTGCTGTGAGCAAGGGTTGCCCCAATTAAGTCTTGTTGGGGGCCTGCCTAGAGGGCACACACACCTCAGCCCTGTCGCAGAACAGCCTCGTGTGGCACCAACGCACCCTAAACAACCTTTTTGCCTTACGTGTCAAGTGTGGGAGATCCAGCTGCAAGAGCGGTAAGGCCCTAGGAGGCAACTGAGTCACAGCTGAGGTGGGTGAAAGCTTAATGACCTCATTCCTTCCCCACCCCCAAGAGCAGCTGCAACATGGAAGACCCCAAGCAGCAAAATGCACCACCTTTGCCCACACCACCTCTCCTCCTGCAAGAAACTTTTCTTGTTAAAAAAAGCCAGATCTTCCCATATGCCTACTAGAGGTGCTTTTTCAACAGCCAGGCAGCCACACATCTCTCAAGCAGAGCACAACTGAAGTTCTCCCTTCAGACAGGGTACATCAGCATCGCCACCCATTGCCTTATCCCGAGGTAGGTTTAACAGATACGAATTGTTTGCAAAATATTGACCTCACAGTTAGCAGAACTCTCAGAATTTGTATTAGAGATCTACAAAGAAAGAAATATGTTGAGACAGGTAACAGCTGAAACAGGACAATTTCTCTTTCACTTTGCCTTTTGTATTTGAAAAACTCAATAATACTTCTTACAAAACCAAGATCGGCTTTCTTACTGCCTAACCAGATCAAAAGCTTTTATATTGAGATAGATAACTATTTTCTAGTGACTTGAATAACATTACAAGGGAGCGGTATTCTTCGCTCTCATTTAGATTCAATGTGACCTTTCTGTTATTAAAGACGACAACAACACAATTACTAAAGATTAAAACAAGCACTTACTTTAATAGGACAGTCAAACGTTTCATGAAACTCTTCTGCTGAATACAATCCAAACACCTGCACCTAGAGAAGTATATAAAAAAACCCAAAAATATTTACCTAACAACCACTTGACAATTAAAGATGAATGCAAATCACTAGCAACTAGAAGATTAACTTGAATGCTAACAGTTACATCTTTTTTCCTAAAGAAAAAAAAGTCACATTTAACAAATCAGAGTTAATTGAGACATCTTGGGCTTCTATTATGGTGTATCTCTAAATATTTGCAGCAGTGCAGAAGTACTTATTTGAATCTTTTTCTTCTTTTTTTTTTTTTGTTATGAACTCAGCAAAACCTACAAGTTCCTTTTGCTTTAGGCTGATCAAATCTGTTTAACAGATACTGATCTAAGCAAGGTAAGAGCAACATAATAACATTCAGGGGAAGATAAATTAAAAACTCTTCCTTTCTGAGAAAGAACTGTAGGATTTTTTCCCCTCCAAGCAATACAGGGTTTACATTAGAAAAAAGAAATTTGTGACAATAAGGCAAAACCAGCCTGAAAACCAAGTCCCATATGTTTCTTGGCATCCTCTCCTCCTCCCAAGTGCATTCAAGTGCTATTTTGTTTTATTCTGTGACCACTGGAAATGTTTTTCTCTGAAGATTCCTCCCTTCTCATCTATGTTGATGTCTCAGTACATTTAATAGTCAGCACTGAAGTTGTAACTATAGGCCATCAGAATATCTATCAGAATTAATCCATGTGAAGAAGGCTCAACATGAAAAAAAACCCCAAACTAAAAACAAACAACAAAAAAAGTATATACTACTGCCAAGAGAATTAACAGATTTTTAAATGTTTTCTTCCCTTTACTTACAGAACAGGTACTTACAGTACATGCTATGACTATGGAATAGGGTTTCTCAAGCTTTTTCTAAGTATCTTTTGGGCCCATGTCTCTTCATTCAACATGCAACATTCCCTTCCCCAATTCCCAGATGAGAGAGAACTCGGTTCCTGCTGAACTTAGGAGTAAAACAGGGCTGAAGACTTACGGCCAGGAATTAGTAACTGATTTACTAATTATGATTTCCCCAAAGAATAACAACTGGTCTGCTTTTTCATTATGATTTTAAGAGGTTTCCACCCACTACCAGAAGCTGTTGGAACAAAGTCACCCAGCAAGGATGGACACTGCTGGTGGGAGAAGGGAGAGAAAAGAGCATCCTATGGAATGATCAGTGGAAACCTGTATCTGACAGCATGCCTACTTTAGAAGGTTCTCAGACAGATTTAGTCATTCATCCTTATTTTCTGGAAAAGGTAATCCCTTCAGTGCTCTGCATGTTCAACAAGTTGGACTCAAAGACCTAAGAGATCTTTTAAACTTCTTTCTTTCTCTCTCCCCATCCCCATTGCGATTCTTTCAGGGGAAAACCAAAAAATAATAGTAACAAAAAATAAAAAACTCAGTAGACAAAGATCTGCAGAACAAAGCCAGTAAATACCAGTAATGGGCCACAAAAAGTGAGGCTTAATGGCTCTAAAAGGATCAGTTCAGAGGACAAGAACCCCCAAAATTCCTGCAGACAGTCAAGGAGACAAGAGTAAAAAAATGAGGCTTCAGGTAAACTACAAGAGGAACTAAGCCATCAGCGAGGAACTAAGCCCTCCTCAGAGTGCCTCAAAGTTCAGCGGTCTCAGTGAAGTTAAAAACATCTCAAACCACCTCATCTCCCTTTCAAGCTTGTCTCCTGGATACATGGATGCATCTCCTAAGCAGCATTATCAGCTCTGTCCATTACTCATTAGCAAATATACTGCCTCTAAGAACACGCTTTAAAAATATTGCTGCATGCACTGTGTAGGGCTGAGCTACTGCTCCAAAGGATTGGAAAATCAATATTTGGAGACAGTGAGATGTATCGCAAAGCTGTGATTATGTAAGCCAACCAAAGGGTTGCATTTGAGTTGGGCCTGGCTGTAAGCCTAGAAAACCTTCGGGCTGATGTCTAGAGGATTTTGTTTTCTGGGTTTTTGTTTTCATCAGTTGGCACAGCATATCCAATGCAACAGAATAAACAAAATAAGACACAGAGGAAAGAGAAAATAAGACAGAGAGAAGAAAGGAGGAAGAAAAAGAATAGATGTGGTTAAAATGCAACACTGCAAATTCCATGGAAGCAGAATCCTCAAAAACGAAAAAAACGCCTCTCAAATTAAAACTAATTAATCAAAATTAACATTAGCAACAGTGCCTTCAACGTTTTCATAATACTGCATCGAACACAGCAATATGACACTCCTTTAAGAGTATGAAAACAAAATGGAGCCAGTTAACTAAAGAGGAAAAAACAACTCAGCATAAAATACATGTTATCATGTTTACTCCAGGGACACCGTATAACAGTTTATTACTTCTTAATGTCTTTTATTCTTCAGAGAGAAAGTGATTCTTTTGATATTACAAACCTATATTAGATTTATCTATTTCTACTTTCTATCCCCACTCAGCTCATGATGTTTTTGGGTAGCTGGAAAAAGGATTTCATGATGACAGTCCACTACATTTTGCCAATCCTGTCTGATTTTAAATATCCAGAAACCACCGCTCTGGTGCATCGAGACTTAGCTGTTTCTTTACTTCCACATGTGGAAGAAGCAGCCAACTTTCAGTGATCAAAAGGCAGGAAAACAAACACGTTTTATCTACAAGCCACATTTATTGAAAAATGATCAGTGTAATACTTCATGGATATTCTTAACAGAGATATTGTTACAGGCATTAAACATGACACTAAACGTGTAAGCACATGGGTTTTCTATATATATATATTTATATTTCTTCATATAAAGAAAATTACAACCCAATAAGGGTGCAAATTACATCGCTGTTATGTAATGACACGAGACCTTTAGCAAAATTGGGATCCAGGTTTATAAAGACAGCATACAAGTAGGCAAAAAACTAACCTAAAAAAAGGCCACAATTCTGAAGCTGCAAGCCTGCTTCCCCTGCTATTTATTCCAGCACCAAAATTTTTCTCTTATACCCTAATGTTTCAACACCCAGCCATTTTCCCCAGCCAGCGGCCAGACGCGAGTGATAGTGGTGGTGGTTTCGATTTCTGTTCCTTTCCATGCCAGTGGTGACCAGCTGCAGTTGAGTTCACTGGCAAGGAAGATTTTCAAAGAACCAAACGTGTAGTACAGAAAAGCTGCAAGTGGCTCCCAAAGCACTAGTTGGCCATGTATGACATACAGGTGCCAGGTTTTGACATTACGTCTGGATGCCGCCCAACAAGAAGAGGGTTAGAGAATGCACTGTGCTGCTATGCCCCCCCCGCCCCAGTCAATGTAGCTAGTCCAAATCTAGTGTGAGAGTGGGAAAAGAAAGAAAAAAGTAGTTAAATAAAATACATCGGACAGCAGAACAGATATGAGGAGGGGATTCTCATCATAAGGCCTTCCTTCAAGAAGAGAAATGGTTTCCATCTCCCTCATATTGGATCCACTTTGATATGGGAAAATGCACTCCTTGCCTATTGCAAAAATCTTTTGCAGTGGTCTAGAGGCCGTATCTTCATGAATTGGTAGAGAATACTTGCATCAACCCAGCTGGCTCAAAATTCACCCCTTTTTTGTTTAAAACTGATCTAAGAAAACTAAGCTGTTTCACTTTTTCTTTTTCTTTTTTCTTTTTTATGAAAAGAATTTCACTATTTTTACTTATTTATCTGAGTTAATGACAACTTTGCAACCACTTGTACAAGCGTTTAACTTCTTACAACACAAACACTCCCACTGTAGTAAGGAAAGGACTGTAAAGTTACACTTTTGTTACAACCCAGAACCTAGAAGTGCTACATTAACTGGCCAGGAATTTCTGCCATTTTCTTATACAGTAGCACAACATACAAGTATTGTCTTCACCCATTTTAGGAGGTGGATTCTTTCATAGAGGCACACCTTTCTGGGTCAAGTGGAAAGTGTAACTTCTAAAACACCTAGATCTTTCAAATCTCCAGATGAGCCTTCCAGTGTAGAATATGGTGAAGCATCAATGTCCCTGGACTCTATGAAGGCAAATATGATGAATATTGTACTTGTGATACTCCAGCCCTGCATCAAAAACATTACCAGAATTAGCCCTGGCTTGGGGGCCATAGTTTAGACTGCCCTGTATGGCGTCTAATGTCACCTACTGGATCCACAATAGCTATCTCACTAAATGAAGTCAAATTCACCATGTAAAGTATTGGAGTCTTTTCAAATACAGCCACACCAGAGTAGGGATTATGGATATTTGAACGTTTCTGAAATCAAATATGTATTTTTAATATTAATTTAATATATTAAAATATAAATATATTAAAAATGTGCAACATTCGTATTTCGAGTCAGTAATTCACAGTCACATCTGAGGAGCCCTTGCAGCAAGTGCTTGCTTTCCCCCACCATTCAAAACACCCAAACCAACAATGCTAGCTCAACATTTTTATTACCTTGCACAATTACTGACCCTTCCCTTATCTTGCTTAGACAATTAGGACACTCTTGCTGTGTTTCTCACAGGCTGTAAAATTCTACAACCCACTTTGATAGGCACTAGTATCCCAATTACTGTGTCAAGATACTGACATCAAGATATCTCTGAGAAACAAAAGGCTTGGATACATAAACTGGCTGCCTGCCTGTTGAGGGAAAAAAACCCACCTATTTGGAAGGAAAAAACCCAAGCGCATACAGTCTAAAGGGGTTGTTTCGCCATTTTGCCTACTGCAAAAGCCAATTTTATTTTTAATTTATAGAACTTTTACTGAATGGGATGCATCCATTAGGATCACTGACATTCCTCCTCCCCTGAAGTCTACTCTGTAAGACATGTTCTCCTCAATAAGTCAGATGGATACTGAGAAATGATTTAAATGATTTTTAATGCACTGCATTTGTATATGAGCATTATATTAAAAAAAAAAGCTTAAATACACCCTGTGCATTAGAATTTTATCATTGCAAACCAACATCAGAAAAGACTGCCATCGACTTAAAAACAAAAAAGACATTCTTATAAGTGGAAAATCAATCACCAAAACCACTAAATGTCACAGCTCAACATTCCAGAGAAGCACTGATAATTGTTAGTTATACACTGCACAAATGATATATGTCCTCAGTCAAGGAAGTAGGTGCCAGTTTTTTAGGAAACTGTACATATATTGATTTTACATTTATTTAATGTGGCTGTTGTAAGACACTTTATTCTTCTGATAAACTATGATTGCTTATCAAAAGATTCTATAATTCAAGAGAAACATTCATAACGTATGTGAAAATGAAAACCACCAGCCCACAGAAATCATGCCCACAAAATCCAATTTTGTGGATTTATAGCAGAAAGGCATTAAACTACTGTCTTGCAGGAACAGCAGAGTAGTCACTGAACTATAACTGGCACAGCAGTAATGATTAAGGTGACATGTCCTCCTGCCACAGCTGTTAATCAGCTTAATATCAGTTACATTATTGACATTCTTGTAATTACTTTTCCTACGGCACATTTGTGCAAAACATATTTGACTTTAATTTTGAGTATTCAAAGGTGAGCTCACTTCTCAAAATGGATGGTCAAAGCGGTGGTGCTAAATGCAGGAATTAACTCTACAGGTATCACAATTATCTCAAGTGTAATACTGAGGACTACCTGCTACCTCATTAAATATATAAATGGGTTTGTTGTACCTTGCCATCTTCTGAGCAAACACCCATGTGTTCTCCACTTTCATCCAGGCTGATCTGATTTATCTTTACTGGGCTCTAGAGAAAGAAAAGAAAAGAAAAGAAAGTAAACGACTTAAAATTGACTTCAAAGTTACATCACCAACCACATGCTTTAATGCCCCCCACACTTCCTGAGATTTATGTGTTAATGGGTTAATGGCTGTGTAATGTTTAGTTGCATGAATCAAAAAACCCCCACCGAATAGGTATTTCTATGACAACGCCAAAAGACAGCCTTCTTTCCAGCCTTTTGCCTAACCCAGAAATTTAACATTTTTTGCACTTATGCTCCTCAGGGCTCTGGAGCTCTCATGAAGTGCTGGGCTCCCAGACCTTGAGCATCTGTGCCTGCGCACCACAGCTGTTCACTGAGAACCCCTCCCGCTATCAAAACTCAGCATAAAACACACTGACCGCATAGGCATCAAGGCAACTGAAAATTCTTATGGTTTGGTCTGATGGCTATATTGGTAATTATTTCTTCCTTCAAATCCCTTCTCTTGCTTTCATTTTTGCCTCTAATAGTGTTCTCAGAAGCAAGTATTAGAAGGTATTGAAGCGCAACATAGGTGTACTCATTCTTAGACAAACACTGAGAAAAGCCTGAAGACTGCTCCAATTTAATACATTTTCCTTTCCCTATCCAGATATACTTTTGGTTCTAATCTACAGGGTTATACCGCATCTGTTACTGTTTACTTTAGCTTACCTAGACCTTACATCTATCCTTACCTTAAGTACTGAGGACTAACTTATAATGTCATTTGGATAACGTGATGCATATCCTCTCGCATACAAAACCCCATCCAATTATATTCAAGTACCAAGAACCTTCTTATGTACCATGATCCTGATTTTACCCTCTGTAATAAATATCTGATCATTTCAAGCATCATTGAAGGATCTTCACCCAACTAAGTCTCTCTTACACATTTAAGAACAACTTTTCTTACTCTTGTAAAATTTTGAACGGATTGAACCACAAAACAGATCACTTCTGTCATTCTGAGCATGATAAAAGAGAAATCCAACGTATGTTTGTGTGAAAAGAAAGTGTCACTGGAACAGTGCTGGAGTCATGGGGTGACATTAGATGTTACAGAACTGTGTTTAAAATATCACAGGTCCTTATATACGCTATGGCAGTTGTAATTATATAAAAGCTACATCATAAAAAGTTATATAAAACACACTGTCCAGATGGATTCCCTACAGGAGATTAACTGAGGTCTTCTTACAGCCTTTGGAAAGCTTTTCCCCATAATCTTTTACATACAAAAAAAATTCCAACTCAGGGAAATGAAGTCTTCCTCTCTTCCACATTGAAAAGAATATATGCTCAAATCACATTTCATTTTCTAGAAGCTTCTTTCTAATCAAGGTTGAACAACTGAGCCCTGCACTGCAACAGTTGCCTGATGAGTTGGGAAAAGGATGCTGCCAGCCCTTTTGCTTTCCTGCTTCCTTGTGTGCAGAAGACACCACTCTTGGTCTCACTTTGTGTCACCGCAAAATGCTACATGGAAATTACTGCCTATCACAAAGTGGTCTTTCTGCTGTGCATTGTTTGCCAAAAAGTGCACTGCCGAGGAAGAAGCCAAACTAACTTTCCTTGACTTATGTACTCCAGAAGCATTTTCAATCGCCACAGAGCGGTTACGCTGACTTGCTGTGTTTCAAAATCAGAAGCACGTCACTGGCAGTGCAGGCAGCTGGTGCACATTCCCCAGCTACGTTCCTCCTGACGTATTTGGGGGGTGTCAGCTGAGGAGCACAGTTCAAACACATCAGCCTGCTGGTGTGGTCAACATCCTTGTGAAAGGTGTGATTCGCAGATGCTACACCTACAGTTGGCCAATTCCAACGCTGGAGGATGCTGAGTAAGGCAAGAAATGTCTGTTGTCAGTCTCACTTTCTAGAAGCTTCATAAAAATTGCTAGTATGCACTTTTATTCCTGCCTTACCTTGAAAATGCCTTTCTAAACTGCTGTTTTGCTCATCAAGGTGCAAGAGAATATTTTATCTCTATTGAGGTGGGGGGAAAAAGGAAATGCCAGCACATCTCCACCATTCCCTCTACAATGAGAAACACCTCTGGCCCTCTGAAAGGACAAGCACAGAAAGTTCAACTGAGTTAATCGTGGAAGTGGCATGTTTTTTTGTTCTGGGCTGCATCTAAGTTGCCATTGCCACAACAGAGTAATTCTAGTTCTTCTCTTCTTTTATTACTCTGCAACTGGAAAGGCAAAAAGTCCACCTTGATTAGCCCTACCTTGACCCAGGATTATATGCTATGTTACAGTGTTCAATTGGCCATGTTGTTCTCATCTCTCCAGCACCTACATCTGCCATCAGGGCTGACATGACAGCAGCAGTAAACTTAGCAGCCCTCCTGTGTGATGGGCCTTTCTGGAGACACTGCAGAAAAGCCCAAGACAAAAAGAAACAAAACAGGACACACCAGAAGAGTCAACAGCTCAATCCTACAGTCCACACTCTTCCCATTTTGCTGCCAAATGGCTTTGATAAAGTTTGATGCTGAAAAAAGGAAGTACAGGAAATAAGCAAGGTAGACCATGTAAGTTATCTTCACGTAAAAGTTGAAGGCGAGGAGCAGGATGATGGAATTTATCTGTCATGCTATGGTTTGAAAGCCATGTGGCATACTTTGGAGATTCAATGTGTGATTGCACTCAGGTAACCAAACAGTGCCTAGTAAGGCAAAACCTCTCTCTCCAACAGAATGTTGGTGGTGGGGGAAGAGGTGATTCCACAGTATTTGCATTTTTCCCACATTCAAAATTGCACACAATACTTCAGCCCTGTTTGTTAAGTAGAAATTTGATGATACAGTATTTCATATACACTGTATATAACTGGCAACTTGTTACAAGTCTTCTGCATGCCCAACACCTCTACTACTTGCTTCTGACTTTTCCTTTCTCCAATTCTCTTTTTCCTGTTGTCTGCACTATACACAGATGACAATCAGGGAAGACAAATAAATTCAATTAAAAGCAGACCTGCTCACTCACACAAACCTCCAGCTAAGTTCCAACAGGAGACGCCGTTCTAGATGATACACAAGGCAAAGCAAACACAGAGTAATTCTTTTTCAGCACTCAGGTTGAATCGGGACTATTGGCTACTAGCCTATTCACTGACTTTACCAGTCAGAACTTTCTATGGAGCTCAGAAAGTGATGATAGACCATGAACTTAAAAACGGTCAAGGCTGAATATTAAATGCATTTTAAAATAAAGTTCTAGCAAGAATAGCTTGTTCAGACTGAGTAACAGTCAAGCCTACAATTTCCAGAACTACATTCCACCGGAAAGATGTTTAAGATTTGTATCTAAAACTATCCAGGAAATCAGAAATAAAAAACCACAGATAAAATTGGTACATGTGTTATCTAAACCAAAGTGTTTCTTCTAGAATCAGAATCCAATTCATCTTTTCATATCAATTATTTTTATAAATGTACTGCTGTGCCAGTCAGCAAAGTTATTTACCATTTCAAATTTAGTTGTATTTATACCCTGCCAAGACCCGGTGGATAATTTTGGTATTTCAGAAAAGATGAACGCAAATAATTTTGCGAGTTACCCTCCCTCACGCTGCTTTTATTTTTTTTTTTTTAATTAAACGTTATTAACTCAGCCATGGAGTTACAACTGCCTTTCCCTGTGGTTTTTTTAAACCTTATTCCAGCTAACCCACTGAAGAGTTCAATTCGCCTGGCAAAAGAAAATAGGTTTTGGTTTTTACAGTACAGAGGATAAATGCACTTCCTGCAACATCCACCTGTACAGGTTGACAAAAGATGAAGAATCATTCAAGGTTAGAGAGGACACAGGTAATCACTAACTCATCGCAATCTGGAGGACTGATCATTCGATACAGTCAGAACCAGGATATGCTCTGGGGTTTGGTCAGGTGACTTTTTTAAAGGTATTTCAAATGGGTGAGGAAAAAACCTGTCCAAATTTACAGGCATCATATTTAAAAAAAAAAAAAAAAAAAAAAAAGAATTACAACAGCAATCTGAGATCAAAGCATCAATCTAAAAATCAGGAACATATAATCTGTGTAAATATTACTCCATTAAGAGATGATCTAATCTTAAACCCTATGCCATAAAACCACAGGCAGCTGCATATAAAATGTTGAGGAAGTTAATAATAATTATGTAATTAGCACTACATTGGGTAATCTTTTTTTAGTCTAATCAGGACACCTATCTTTAGGCTAAACAAGTAAAAACACACAACAACTTTGTGGTCACAACGATACTTCCAGTACTGTATAAATAATAGTAACACATATAGTATTTCCAAAGCAACATAATTCAAATCTGGCAAGAAGGAGGATCCTGTTAGTTATGAAGGGAAATACACTGAAATGATTAACCTGGGAACAGCTTCAGAATTTCATAAAGTGTGGAATTTCTGGCAAAGAAGGAAGAAACGCCTTCAGCTGAATTTCCATTAGCTGCAGTTTTCTTTCTGATGGAGACATGTTTGGAATTCTGGGCAACATAAGTAAGTTTGACTGTTCAAAATCAATAATGTCAAGCTGACACTATAGAACAAAAAAAATGTTACCTTAATGGAAGGAAAAAAAAGTTTAGGGAGAGGGAGAAAAAACTAGCAGGCACCTTGCACATAAAGATCTAAACGCAGGCTTTTGCAAAATCCTAAATTTAAAGGAAAGGAGAATCAAGTATCTACCAACAAATGTACCTCATGTGATAATCAATTACCTAATGTAAAATGCTTGAAATAAACGCACTTAGTATGGATTATGTCAGCTCTTCAATTAGGAGTAAATTCACGGCCACTCAGAAAGCTTCTTTTAATTGTGTTCTTTGTGGCAACTCCTTCTCCCCTGACACTCATCATCAACCCACCTTATACTATCAGTCCCCCAGTGGTGAACCTGAGAAATCAATCTGCTAATGTATAATTTGTAAAGCTTCTCTGACTAACAAATGGATAATTGATTCTTTCACAAATGCTGCATCCCAATGGATATGAAGTGGATGAACAAGAAACATAAGACTGGATTTCACTCCAATTCTGTGAGAAATACAATATTTACAAGCTAGGAATCTAAACGTTTTAATAGTTGCCTGTTACTTCATGCCTTTTAGCCACGGTTAGCAGGCAAGCAACACACACATTAGGAGTGTGAAAAGCAAAGCAGTGTTCAACCATACTTACAGCAAGGCTCATTTTACTTTGAGGGGTTCCCATCACTAATACAACCCACTTAAGCAGTGTTTTCATCCATTCTTTAAGAAGAATTTTCAGAAACTTTTCCTAAATTAACCCAAACATTTTTATTTATCTGTCTATACATACACTCATATATAGATACTCAAAGAAGAAAAACATCCATAGGTCTTTTATGCTACATTAATATCAATTTGGATCTACATAGCCACTATGTAGCTGTTCTCCATACTAAGGCAAATTGTATGTATACAGAGTTTGAATAGTAATAAAAATTAAAAAACCCATTGTGTCCCACAAGTGCCTTTTTTCATTTATTCACGTGCTCCTATCCGCATGACTTTCACATAAACAAGCATATAAAACTCCAATGTACAGCAATATGACCAATCAACCCACTGCTTCAAACGTTAGCCCACTGGAATAAGGACTACCACTTTTATGCTTGTATTATTTCTGCCATGGTGGAGGTATCCAGGTGCAAAATACTGACTGTAAACAGAAATTGCCTCAGTTATTGTCATGACTAAGCTAAGAACCTCTAAAAGTACAAGCCTTGCTCTAGGTAGGATGAGGAACTTGCTCTGAATAGAGCCCCAACTCTTCAGCTTTTACATCCATAAATGAGATGTTCTATATGCATCGACACCAATGGGTTATGAGAAACAGATGATGCCTTTAAGACTACTGGGGGGGGGGGAACGCTAGGCAAGTACTAAGTATTCTCCTTCTCCAAGGGTGCCTTTCCAATCTGAAATGATAAACTCAGCCCACCTAGCAGAAAGTCTAATTTACTTACCTTGTCAAAAAAGCAGTTCTACTTTTAAGGGCCTTTTCCTTGGGGATGTGATAGGAGGTGATAGCAAATAAACCAGATAATGAAAGAGTCTTCAACTATTTTTTTTTTTTTAAAAAAGGAAGGTGTGCAACAGCTAAGCACAAGTATATTACACTCTGTTTGTCCCATCTGTTTTGACTTCAGAACACTGATGCCCAGAGATCTCTTGTACTGAAGAACTACCTTTAAAAGGAAGAAATTGAACCCATGCACTTTTCTTGCCCCAGATGCCACAGTGTTGCACTGACTTATGCATATTTTGCATATTTGTAGAGTTTTACTGATACAATAGAGGGAACAGCAACTCAGAAAAGCAAATTCTGAACTATATCGTGGTTTACATGTAACAAGGTAAAAGTACACACATACCTATGTGTTTATACACAACTGAGAAATATAATGTAGTAACACAAAGGTTTAAATTGAAAAGGCAGCTTTAAAAGTTACAGAACAAGCTGTTCACAGTGCCTGCAATAGGTGTAGTATAGTCTGAATTTACAACACTTAAATTTTCATTTGATGAAAATTTACTAATATCCACACCAAAGAGGTTTTGTTCAACAATACTAGCAGCCAAATCCTGATAAGTAAGTGAGGATTCCTGCTCCAGTGCTTTTCCTATAACACTCTTGAATCTGTCATTCTCCAAATGAAAAATGGGAGATTATATTGGTTAGAAGAAAAGGGAGGGGGGAAAGCTGGGGAGAGTGACAAGGTCTGGGACACAGAACAATAACAACATTAAGTTTTATTTTGTCTGCAGGAAGGCAGACCTTGCCTACAAAAAAGAAAGATCTCAAAAGCTTGTCTAAAATGAAGCGAGTATGAGGACAAGGAATCTCTCATATATAGTCTGAGAAAGTGAGAAAGCCCAAAAAGCCTACAGTGATTTCAATATTTTCCACATCGGTGAATCCTTTAATCTTGTTTGTCAACTACAGGGACTAAGGAAAAAAAAACACAAAACCATCCAGAGAAAAAAAAATTAACAAGGGATCTCCCTAAATCTGTAGTACTTGCTAGATAATCAGAATGCTTGTCTAGGAATGATAGAACTATTACTGAAAACAAATCTATATTGAAAGCCTACACTGCTTCCTAGCAGAGTTTAACTGTTAGCTAATTCCTAACGGATCCAGAGTAGACTCTCTTTTCTATTAAAAGACTGGCATGTAAGGAGATATCCTCCCGGGAGCTCTGTGCTAAAGTAAACAAATTACTCCTGTTTCCTCCTCTCCCCAGGTCCCCTTCGCCATCTGCTGTATAACTGTAGGGCTTCAACAATGGTATGGCCTAAGCCTGCCTCTACTTCTTTCTTGCTATCTGTGTATTAAAGCCATCTGAGAATATGAAGCAATATTCCCCATCACACACCATGGGGAGGGCTGAAGTACAGGTCGGGGGCTGCGGAAGGGCTGCAGGCGATGACTCCATACACCTTACTCGGGAGGCCCAACACAGCATGGGAGAAGACTATAGCAGGCAATCTGGAGGTTCACCTCACTGATTTCTCTAACTGCTTTCTTTTCAGAACAGCTCCCCAAGCACAATGAACTTGGAGAATTCATCATTGAGCATTAACTTTCCACACAGGCTACTGAATTATAAATTGGTCTTTGAAGGACAATCCAAAAAAATATATCTAAACCTCTGAGGATGAAAATTACTGGGGCGCTTTCACAGCTTGTTTCTAACAGAATACCACCACCACTGTCATTAATGTATTTAACAGGATTTTGTAGAATTCTACCCCCTGAAATAGAAAGCATGAGCTTTTTCTCCATTTCTTGATATGCCACATTTCGGAGACGTGACTGATGAGAGAGGCCAACAAGGTCATACAGCACAAGTTCTTGCCAGGACAGTTTTCTTTTTAGAGATCATTTTATTGGTGCTTTGACCAAACAACTGTTAAAGAAGGAAAGAGGGTCTTGACTTCTTCTCAGGGGTCATGCACTGTTGTGCCAACATCATTTCCAGGAATGTTTTCACCGCAGCCATGGCACTCATTCCCCTCCCTGACCTAACACAGGACAAAGGACATGCCCATACGGAGCCTAGCATCCCCGCTTCTCCGCACATTCCATTACAGAGGCATATTCCATTACGTAGCCATTATTTTCTCCACAACTACATAGTCGTCTTCCTTCTGTCAGCTCCTGCAATGTAAAACTGCACCAAGTATTTTCTCCAGTTATTTTAGCCTGTCAACCATTCCACTACAGACAATGATCCCGACCCGATGGCTACTGAAATCAGTGAAAAGATCTCTCACTGATGGAATCAGACAGAAGCAGAAATATTATAAGGGAAGGTATTTGCTTTCCTGGCTGAAAATGACATAACTAGTCATATTCCTGGCATAGTTAAATATTATACTGGGTGATCAATGCTGAAGTTCAGCCAATAGCTAGAGCTCAAGTGCCATTTTCCATGTAAACATTCAGTTATCAACACTGGCATAGATTGGCATAAGTCAGAGCTATATGCAATAATAAATAAATTTTCTGCTTACTGAAAGCATTGTAGTCTCTTTGGACACTGTTGTGGTTTAACCCCAGCCAGCAACTAAGCACCATAGANTACCAACTCCAGAACTTCCTTTATTTGCAATTATATCATCTGGGAAAGTCTCACAAACCCGTCAGAGATACTCAACAATGATCAACGTTGGGTGTCTGATTCTTGGCAGGATCCTAAAAACATCTGCAAATCAAAAAGATGGGGGAAGAAGGAGGAGAGTACTCACACAAGTAGAAACTATGGATCATGAAGTACACTGTAACTTACTGTAAGCGGCATATTGTATGCCATATCCTCGTTGTGACAGTAAGATAGGGAAAGCTAAATGTGAAGACGAATTGATCCTGTGCAACTTCCTCAATGCATTTACATACAAAGAGGCTCTATTTCAATACCAGCAAAGTGTAGACATGATTGCTTATAATAAACTTTATTTAAAGTAGATCAAAAAAGCAAACAGATTCATTCGTTCCTCCATCTTTACACTGCTCTTATTTCACAGCTCCTATCTTCAAAACTTCCAAGACCTGCAGCAACTACAGACTTCAATTAGTAGCCAGTTTAGGGTTACAGTGGTGAAACTTCCAACACCAAAATACTGATTTCTGAAATTTCTTATACTTTTATTTCTCTGTGTCACAGGACAGTGAGCGGAACTAGCTTCCTCAGCAACATCAGAGTGGAGACGGCCAGCTTGAAAGTAGCTACTTTTGTTAGCAGCCACTCTGAGAGTATTAACACCCAAGACCGGTCAAATCTAGACTGTTCACGTTTAGCATTCCATCAGGAGTGCAATAAACAACTGCTATACACACTGTCATGTCTTTTAAAACGAGAAAGTCTCATCCTTCGGAAAGGAATCTTTATTAGATTTACAAAGTTCATTATCAATAATATCTTAACCCCATGGGAAAAAATACTTAGTTTTGCCTTCATATTTTGTTCATCATATTATGCCCCTGTTATGTCATTCTGTGTTTTTAGTAGTGCTGCATTTTTATTGTTAATGGAAACAAAGGGCTGTAGCTCTATCATTAATGTCAACTTGTATAAAAAACATTGTCCTCCAGAACTCAGTTGCTGTGGACTTTCTAACTAGGAAAACATTTTCTAATGTAAATAATATTTTATTAATGCCAGAACTCTGAGTAATTCTGACAAGCAAACTGCTATTATTTTGTATATGTGCACGCAAGTGCCTGCCTTCTATATAGAGGAAAATGCCATCCAGGTATTATATGCCATTTGAAAGGAAAACAGCTCTAGGAATCGGCAGTATACTAGCTTCTTAGGAATCAAACCTTTCTAAAAATTCCCTATGCTTTTAAAGGTTGTTTGGGTTTAGAAAACGCACGTCTGTGTTATTAGTCTTTTATGAAAAGACTTCATCAGTGCTACCTGAAACTAGCTGTTTCATTGCTGCTAATAAAAACTCCAGAGCAACTTGGCCCAGTGGTCCAGCTATATATCAGCAAAGAGCATTTAGGGAGGGTGTGAGATAGATGTGGCACAATATGCTCCTGAGATGACTGGAAAAAGAAAGCGCTGAATCACTGAACATACATCTCGTGCCAGTCAACATCAGCTGGCCAAACCAGAAAGTTCCCAGTAGGACAGGGACATCCCTGACGGTGAGAATCTGTGGTTCTTCAAATGCCAACAAGTAGTGAAAGACAGAACAATCTAGCAGCCTCTAGTCTTTCTTGTCAGGGACTAAGCCTCTGGAAGGCAGAGAAAAGTACGTTCCTCATTTAACAGTTTGAAATTTGTTGGGAGTCTTTTGAGCTTTCTTTTAAGAGCCAATTACACTCTAGAAAAGTAATCTTTGGCTTAAATCAGAGATGAAAAATATATTATTGTGCATGGTTGTTTAATATGTCTTTGAAATTAGACACTATGTTTCTGTGTTTTTCTTAAAAGCAAATAAACTTTGTTGCCTAATATTGTTGTCAAATTATGGTGCATAGGGCAATTTTTTAGACAAAAGGTCAGTAACAGTTGCAAACACAAATTACATTTTCTAAATAATCACCAGACATAGTATGCATTCAAACAGCAAATGTTACCAAACCTGGATAGTGAAAGAGTTAGAAGAAAAGAAAAGAAAAAAAAGAATTGTTTTGATGATTTCGGTGTTTCTGCATAATGTCACAAATAAGTTTGTTCAAAAATGTAAATTCACTTCGCAAAATTACAGTAAGGTCCTCTACTTGAGCTTTCACAAAAATAGACTCCGAGTTCCTACAAGGTCTGATAAAAAAAACCCCCAAAACATTAGAAACTTTGCCCCTTCATTGACCAACAATGCTGTATTAAACACTATAGTAGTAATGTCCTTTATGTTTGGCATTCTCCCATAATGAGATATTTTTCCCCCTAGAATTTTCCAGATTTCAGGGGGTTTTTTTGAGAAAACATACAGAATATAATAGGATCCTACCAAGTCAAGAGAAACTGAACTATTTGCTATGACTAGATGATTGTGACAAAACAGTATTCAGTCACAGCCCTTTACCTCATTAAGAGGTGACATTAACAAACTCTTATTGAAATCTGTGACATTAAAGAGGGCTGCTAAGGTACCTTAAACGTAATACCTTTAGAGCCGATCATGAAATGCAACTGACAGACAACAGGATACCACTGTAGAAAAGTGATTGATGCTAGAGAACAGAAAGGAAACTTCTTCCTATGCTTCTATGTCAAAAAACAGGAAAAACAATATGCCTTTGGAGACTAATGAAGCTGTAGAAAGATCATTCAGTCTAAGGATGGGGCTGACATCCTTGTCAAAATAAGGTACATGGGCAACATAGCTGCTAGTGAAAAGTTCACAAGAGAAGGAAGAAACAGTTGCAGTCCCAGAAACAGCTGATACAGTACTTAGGCTTTATACTTTAAAAGGAATTAATTTAATCTACAGCATACATGTTGCTGTTTGTGACTGCACAAGCATGTGTTTGACTTGTATGAGCTAACAGCATTCAAGAAATAAATGGCTGGACCATACAAGATCTTCTGTAGCTGAACCCATACTACCACCTAAACTTTTTACATATTCTGCACTAAGCTACAGAGTTATTGCAAGCTACAAGCTTGAAGGAATAATTGAATGAAATTATCATGCTTTCCTCAGATTTGAGCTTATAAAAATTAATCATGCATGATACTACAATTGTTTAAAACTCCCATATTTCATCCATACTCCAAGCAACATTTCTAGTAATAACGAATGCCTTCCACATCCATCTGATCTCTTTGTTTAAATAAAAGTTTAGGCAACGCGCTTTTCAAAGGAAAGTTAGATACAGTGGGTATGAAGAACATGTGCAAAACATCTATGAGAGTTATTTTGGTTTCAGTCGTGTCAGACAAGAAACTTTTCTGGACCTATGGAATAACAGCCCTGACACCACCATCTTTGCTGGTCTAGGCAAGCTACCTCACTTCTCATCCAGTGACAGAGAGACCCAGGTACACCATGATTCTTGCCAAGGAAGGGTCCTAATCTTCAATAGCTCCACAGTTCCCATTGGAAACACTCCAGGTCACAAACAACCCAATAAGCACAGTGTCAGAACAAACATCATAAGACATACTTTCCAAGCCTTTATAACATCCAAAAAGCCAGACTCAAAAGGCCATCTGAATTAGTCCCACAACTACTGTAAAAACCTCTGGATTTCCAAAGCATCTGCGGTTAAAATGCAAAGACGGGTAGAGAGAAGCAGAAGAAGGGCTATTAAAATGGGAGTAGACATCCAAGTCTTAAGAGCAAATTCCCAAAGGATGTCACTTTTCTCCAGTTTTTCCATTGGGCAGAGCTAGGGGTTAACTTAAAGCATTTAAGCCATAAGACTACACCACCCATCTGGGTGGGAGGTCCCATGGAGGGGAAGAAAGCCTGTCCCCTGCACAGACACTCACTCGCTCCTATCAAAACCTTAACTTTTACTTTGTTTTTTGGAGACTACATTTATAGCAGCATGCTTGGTTTTGTACAAAACACAGGGTTTCAGCTTCAAATTTAACAGGTGCAGTGACACCCTGCAAATACTAACACACAGCGACCCAGATCTTTACTCTAAATTCTGTTGCTTCATTTCATTTCCTGACTAAGTCTTCTTTCATAGTCTGACAGTGACAACTAAAATGATGTAGTTAAAGTAATAAACAGGGAATTTTAAGTAGCCTGTCAAAATAAGTGACATATGTATCATCTTAGTCTTAAACTCTCATGCAAAGTTCCATTCAAAGTAACTTCTTCGTTATACAATCAAATGCTAGAAGTTACCTTCCCCATTGAAAGATGCTGCATTAGCTCTCACAGCAGTTAGTGGGCTCCGCATCATTTCCAGCAACAGCATTTAGAGCTTAGTAACAGCTTCTTCTTCATTAGGAAATATGCTTTTCTTGTTAGCAATTAAACTCTTTCAAAAGCACATCAAGTCAACAGAAACCTCTGACATTTTGTTTTCAACCTGCTGAGGTATCAGCAAAACCAACAGGCCACGGGCTGACCTTCAAGCAAGCAACACACTTGCTCCAGAGGCTGGCGAGTGCTGTAACTTTAACAGACCCAAGGGCAACACCACCACCATGGAAGGAACTTGCCTTTAATTTTTCAAGGTAGCAGAGATGACCTAGTGATTTTGGATTTCTGCCACTCCAATTAAAACAAAATAAAGAAATGTTTAGTACTACACAACGTGAGACAATTAGAAAAATATAGCGAGGCCAGGAAAGAAATAAGTGGTAAAAAGAAATGCTACGAGAAGGGGCCTCTACTTAAAGTCTCATCCTTTCTGAAATCCCAGCAGTCTCGAATAGCTCACAAATGTTGGATGCTAAAAGGACTTCAATTTCTTTGCACTAATAGAAGCTTTAAAACACTATTTACATTGTTTTCTAGGCTCACGCATCACCTCTGAAACACCTCTGATGCATTAAACATTTAAATCCCCCCTACTTGTAAAATAGGCAACGTTTCCCCTTCTCACAGAATACCACTGGCACCAGCCAAGACTTCTTACCATTTTTGCTTTAAGCTTGATGTTTATTAGAAGACCAGAATAGGGGCAGGTTTTCTTGCCCTTTGAAAGGTTTTTGATTTGTTACTTAACTAAACATGTTTGTACAGCTTTCTTCATATCTTCAAGTCCTTAATCCACAAGATGTCAGTTGAGGCAATAATTATATTAATAAATTGTAGACAGTCTAAGAAGAAAAGAAAGATGGAGAGGCATTTGGAATTAACATGCTGTGAATCAGTCCTGCATCATCCTTTGTCAGTGGCATTATCAGGCTTTTTCTCCCCCTTCTTGTTGCCTTTTAGTAATAATTTTCACAGCGTTTGACACATTTAATCTCACTCAATGCACTGAACCCTAATACAAGAGAACACCAGTTTGTCAAACATACGTTATTTGAGGATGCATATCAGTTAATCTTAGGCGGCTGACATTGTCAAAGACAGCCACGCTGGCAAGAGCTAAAAACACGCTAGGCAAGGAGGGAAGGGGGATCATGCGAGAGCACAAGCGTGGCTGCCAAGATACCAGCACCACCCAAGGCTAAAGCTCCCAAATTCCTGTCTCTCAGTTCTCCCCAAACCAAAGTCTCCCACACCAGTTTCAAAGCACACATTTCCCACATATTTCCACTGCTGTTGCAAGAGGAGCTGCAAACCTGAAAAGAATAGTCGACTACCTGGCACAGGATCCAGCATCAAGTATTTTAACAGCAAGATGAGAGCAAGACTCTGTTCCGAAAAGACTTTTTAGTTCTTTATGTTAGTTTCACAGAAGCCTCTGTGAATATTTACAGGTCAAAGTAGAGCACATGATTAAGTCTTTGCAGCACTAGGGCCAGTATTTGCACTTCAGGATACTCACATTGTTCTGCTGCTCTGGACACTACAGAGTGAAGTCCCAAAAGGTTTTTTTAAACAACAACGAAACAAAAAAGCATGTTACAATAGCAGAACTTCTAGGGATGCCAGGCTTTACATTTTAGTGTTTCTTACAGCTGTTTTTAGCAATTTAAAGTGCTAAATGCATTCAGCCTTCAACAGGAGGGCCATCATTCAAAAATTGGCCATTTTGGAGATTATGCAACATACCTGTGTGTTTTCTCCCCCAAAGTTCACAAGAGCTGGAGACCTGATAAAGTAATTATGCTGCAAATCCTCTGAGATCAGTCTCTCTTTCTGTTTTACAATTTGGCTCAAATCCAGATGTGAGCCAATATGGAAAATAAATTATTTATTATAAAACCAAAAATTCTTATTTCTTATTTTCCAAGCCCATTTATATTATTGAACATGGTTACCTGAGATTAGGAAAGAAAAATGGAAATCAAGAGGACTATGGTAGCAGTAATGGTATTTTCTACATATACTTAATATGAACTTCCCATTAAAATAAATTTTACAAAAAGGTTAAAATAAAATCCCCTCTCTCCATTCTGGTTTATTTCACATACTAACACTATTTCACATCTAGTGACTTTTGAAGTTTCCTGTGTATGGTTTGTTTTTTCTATTTATACGTTTAACAGACTTAGATGTATAGAAAAGTAATTAATTTTTTTGTTTCCCAACTTGGCCTTAAAAAAAAAAACAAATCCCTGAAAAATACAGATAAAGACTCAAATGCAGAACGATTCCTTGAATTACATAACTGATTTCTTCCAGACAAAGGGGCTTCATGTTGCTATCCTTACTATTCAGTTCTGCCATCTCATAAGACAGAAAACATCTGCTGAAAAGATTCTTTCAAAAAGAAAAACTGATAAAAGTCACTCCCCAGGTGCACTATTTACTGCAAACAATTACAAGATTTCAGTGGTAATATTGCTTGCTCTTTAATGAGAGACTATTTTATTTACTCAGAACAATTTTCATACACTACTGATATCCAGAAATTAGTAACAATAGATACTTCTCCCATTTACCACTTCAGGGTAAAACCATATCTGCCATTCCACCAGTGGAAATGCTTCACAGAAGGAATTTGCTCATTTTGGACCCAACAGAGAACCAGAGAAAATACCACTAGAGAAAATACTCTTTGCCCCAGCGCATTTACAGGGAATGCTTTGCATCTATAGGACTTCGGGAAGTGACTCACTTTCTTCTCAAGAAAGGATTTTATTTGGGATTTACAAATGCTCTAATGCAAATCTCTTAGGAGGAGAGTCAGTAAACAGACATTGGTAGGAGAGAACAGAAGAAAGTCCCCACCAAACATTCTGATAGCGATGCCTCTAGTCTGCAGTCCAAGATCTTGAAAAGTTCAGGTTAGAAGGAAAATATTCTGACATGTAGCAGCCAGTTCAGAATAAACTGTCTACAGGTTCAACAGCCGACAACATTCATTCAGAAAACTTCTCTGTTTAAGCAGCCGAGGATGTCACAGAGCTGCTTTGTTTCTCACATAGGCAGCCCATTCTGTTCTACAACTTAGTTCCTTGGAAAGCTTTTCTTTTAAAGGCAAGTGGTCCTAGATGAAAATAATTTTTCTTCAAACTATAAAAAAAGAAAAAAAGAAGCACCCTTTCCACCTGATCCATGATATAATTTATCTGTTGCACTGGAGACACGTACGTTACAAAAAGAGACAGAAACATTAAGAATAGAATCCAAGAAACATTTCTTTTTCCTATTCTCCATCTCAAAAAGCAGTTTGTACTCAAACAATAGTTTAAAAAGAAATCATTGCCATCTCTATAAGAAGACACGACACAAAAATCTTCATCCTGAAGCAGGTCAAGTTTGGAAAAGGGATACCCAAGTAAACACTGTAGAGCAGAAAGTGGTTTATATAGCCCAACTTTAACTTCATAAGAAACCACCCTCCCAGCAGGCACTGGTAGGACTTTTTACTAAGGAAAAGCAAATAAAAGAATAGCAGATTTGGATGGGTGGGTATAAAGAGGATACAGGATTTTGTTTTATGGTCTTTAGTAGACAACAGGTCCCCTTGTTCCTTGCTCTACACCTAGGCAGTGCCCTAAGTCTTTACAGAAAGAGGAGGATTTCACCTTTCAGAACCAGTGTGGGAGAACAGGGCACTGGTGATGCACTTAGGGAAAAAAATGGCAGTTCTACAAATGAACTCTTCCAAGTACCTGAAACAAGTGGAACGAATACAAGTCTAGGACATTTAATGCCTGACTCAATAGAAAATCTCCACTTCATTTGAGTGAGTCTTTGAGTCAGTCTTTTACTGCAGAGATAGAAGAGAAGAATTCAGGTACACTTTAATCTGGCCTGCCCCAAATGGATTACTTGGGAGAGAAAGAAACTGCATCTTTATCAAGTAGCATACATGTAAAGTAATCAGAACTGTAAGGGAGACACCAAAAGTTTTTCCTCTTTTGAAATGCAGTCAGCATCTCCACTGTGGGGCTGAAGAACATACAAAGTTAAAAGAAATAGAAGAACATAATTAGCTTGTCTTTCGTTAATATCCAGTAAGGTCATTGTCAATCTGACCAATGCTATACATAAAATTTCCTCCAAAGGTTGTGCCTAGGAGTCTAGGTTTTGGCTGTGACTTTTTTCCCCCGCCTTGCACAACTGCATAATTAGATTTTTCAAAAATATAAACAAAACCTTTCACCCCTCCCATGCAGCTAGCTGTGTCAGCTTTAGAACATACGTTCTCTCTGCAAACATGCCAACATCTTGTGATGGATACTCTGACAAGTGCTGACACTGCTGTGAAAAACCAATGCTTGGCTACTAGATTTTGTGACAATGCCAGGAGAAGAAAAAAAAAAAGCTAGGTCTCTTCCTCCCACCTCCCGTGGAAGACAGGAAGTTTGAAAATGAGATATTAAAAAACAAAACAAAACAAAAAAATCAAGAAATATCCACACTTAAAAGGAACATTTAATACTCTAGAACAGAGCTTTAGATTTAGCATTTCATTCATCCTCTAATATCAAGAACCACAATAAGGAAAAAGTCTGCTTCTTCTCCTTAAATCAATACAATCCCTTAAGAGTCCAAGCTTCAAAACATTCACATAAAATATTAGCGTTATATATTTGCAGTAGATAACCTGAACCAGCAAGGCAATCAATCAATTTTCAATTACTTGTGGCAACTAGATAAGATGATAGTGCACACACTAACAACTGACAACAGTCACCTAATGAGCAGGCTCATGCCTTATGGAAGTCACGAGCCTCTGGGTTACATAATTAATAATAGCCATTTACAATCATAAATATGTATTTCCTCCTCTGTCTTCATGAAGAAAGTTTATTATATGTAAACTGAGATGTGCTCATCACAAAACCATCCAGTGTAACTTCTTTTTGCAAGGACCATATACCGCCTCTTATGTTATGGGGAGGGAGTTCCTGAAATGCATTAGTAAAATTTCAGGTGTAGCAAGAGCATTAACTTAATTATTGCTTAGTGCATCACAGAATTTTTTACATCCAAGTAGATGTGTTCTGAACAATGCCCATACTTACAACATCAAACTTCTGTGTGATGTTCCCCTGGACATCAAGTAAATAAACTTTGCCATAATGTGTTCCCAGTGCCAAAAACTGTAAAAGAAAGAGACTGATTACATAAACACAAAGACACCGCAACCAAAACTACAGCAATGCTAAATGAACTCCGGGTTGTTTAGCAGATTAACGATTAGCAGCACTGGGGAAAAAACCCTACCACCTTCTATAGACAAAGCTTGTTTTAACTGCACCTAAAGAATAAAACAGGGCTTCAAGCCCGTATTACTATGATAGTGCAAGTTAGCTGTCAGAATGAGTCATGAGGACCCTCATCCACTGACAACTAATGGTGTGTCTGCAGTCCGTACACACTGTCTGATGGACTGTGGCAGCAAATTAAAAATGCAGCATGAAAGCAAGGACCAACACAGACCTGAAATAGTTCCTAGATCCTTTCTGCAGCTTTGTTTCATACATAATGGTTTCCTTTGGGCTTTATTTTTAATTCTCCTTCATTGTTAACATAAACCCAAAACATTAAACACAGCAAAAGGCCACCAGTAAGCCACTGGTAAAATACTGCTGAATTATGGAAGGTCTCTGACAGTGCGTTTAAGCACACAGATAACCACTGGGTTTGCTTTCCTCCACATAGTAACACTCCTATATTGAACACTCTCAAGGCAAATACACTTTTCCTTGGAAATCTCAGGAGTTTAATTCTGAAAAACAGTAGCAAAATAAAGAAATGTCCACACAAATGCATGATATCGCAAACTTATTCTGATACAAACAGGAAGGGAATTGATTCTGAGAGATCTGCTGTTAATTGAACCATGTGAACTACACCTAACAGAAAAGGAAGAACTTCGGTACTACTTGATTTATGACAGACATTTCTTTTATTCCCCCCCACTCCTTCCAGCATTACTCAAATAGTGTAGGCTCCTCAATTCTCTGTATTTCACTGCATGTGAGCATGCTTCATTGCAACCTATAATGAAATGCTCAAATTTACAGGCACTGCTAAGCGTGTCAGTCAGGCAGCACAATCTTTAAAAAATAACCTTACAGAAAGTCAAGGTTTAAAAGGATTTATCAAAATGGAATTGCTTAAAATGAAATTTCAGTTCAGGCACTTAAAATATGAAGCTACATTAAAAGGAGTCAAAAAAGGGAAAGAAGGGGTTCATTAGAAATTCATCCCCTGCAATGCCTTTCACTCCTGCAAGGTTGCCTTTTTTCAGGAAGAAAAAAGTCCCCCGGGTAAAAAAATCAATACTGGTTAATAAAACATCAGGTGTGCAGACATAACTAGGTATGACTATTCCACTGCACAGGCCTGCTTGAATGCACCAGGTGCCATGACGATTAGTCATCCAGTGCAGACAGCAAGCCTGGTGAAAATATGATGCTTTAGCAGTGAAAAGAAAAAAAATAATTCTGGGGGGAAATTAGTCTGAATACAGAAGCCAGATTTTCAGGATTCCCAGCAAAGTTAAACTGCTTTAATCACAGGCATGTTTTACATAGCACTGTATAATTTTGCTAACGATGACTCTTTAGCAGGGCTTTTCTGGCTCTTGCAGGGGAAAAAAAAAAAAAAACCAACAACCAGAACAAAACAGAAAACACCCTTGCAAAACCTATAAGCCAGCTTCATTTTTAAGCTCTCTGTTGTAAGAGACCTATTCCTAAAAGACTCCAGTACCTGGCTTCTAACAATATTGATCCTTCTCATAAATAGTGTATCTAGTTTGCTGGAAAACTAAAAGTGCTGGGATACTTCAACAGCTTTCCTGTACTGTCACTCTTTGTGAGACTATAGTTAAAGCTGTATCTGTGCACATCCTTATAGAAAAATTCCATTCATCTTTTGGCTTTCAAAATTTACCTGAGGCTCAGGGAAAAAAGGTAACACAAACAGGCCACAGACCAGGAGGAAATGCTTGCCAGTTTTCCAAATATCTGTGTAATTCTAAGTTGTCAAAAAACATTTTAAAAAGACTTATTGTTTTCATTCGCACAGTTAAAATACAAGCTTCATCTTAAGAGCCTCTTGAGCCATGGCAACAGTCCTTTGAGTAAAAGAAACACAGCACAAGTCAATCTAAAAATACAGCCAAATAATAGAGATAGATCCCTCAACACTAACTGTTAAGCAGCTATTACTGGCTGTGAAAAATTATACATTCAGAAAACAGCTATTATGTTTTACATACTAATAGTTACTTGACAAATCATTAACTCATACTTTCAGATGCTCTTCAGCATTCCTCAATATCTTAAAATGGCATTCAGTATTTATAAAAGAGAAGAAAACTCAGAAAATAAAAAAACAATTGTTTAAATCACTCAACAAACATATGAAGTTTCTTACTTTTAAGAACAAAGGAATGATTCTTTGTAAAATTTCTTTACTTTGCATTGTCCATCTCTTCCTCCCTTTCATTCTCTCGTAGGTCTCAAACGTACCTAAACCGTATTAAAGCATGTGCATTCCCTCCCCTTGTTTTTAACATATTGAATTGTTAGCATGACACCTCCCCATCCCCCCCCCTCAAAAAAAAAAACAAAGAAAAAAGGAATATTGTAATTACTTTCTTCTATGCTGTATTAACAGAAACGTGGCTGTCTTCCACAGCTGAATATATGTTAGGCTGGCCCCTAGCATGATCAAGTCTGTCTTCAGTGATTCAGACTGTGCAAATAAGCACAGTATATGCCAATTTCCTTTCTGAATAAAGGAAAGTTGGGACTGTATCCCAATTCTAGTTCATAAAACCACTCATAATTAAAATCAAGTGAGCATTTTCCCAGTAGCTTATGTAAGCATTCCATCTAACAAATCACTCCACCTTGAATTCTCACCTCATTTTCTCACTGAGAAAGTGTGCACTGTTCAACAGAAGTTTACCAGGAATTTTGTTTATATTAGCATTGGCTTGCACTGCACCTCTAGATTTGGCAGCACTTCTACACAGAAATATACTGATGCATTATAAGCACAGATAAATACATCAAACCAAGCAGAAGTTCTAGCTCTGCCACAAAGTCACGTAATACCTTTTCATGCACTGTCATGCAGCTGGCTGCATCCTTCTGGAGAATTTCAGTCACTCCATTAGAAAGCCGTTCATACTTCAGCTTCGGTTCTTCTTCACTCTCATCTTCCTAAATTTTTAAGAGTGTAAGGAAAAGGGAGCAAGAGAAAAAAACCACAAAAACATTTAGAAGTTTATTTTAAATAAAAAACAAATTAAAAGATACCCCAAAACTATCACAGAGCAACAGGCGAAGATGGATCACTATTATCTCTTAACAACAGCCATTACAATCAAAAGCCAAACTTTCACGTTTTTATCACTGGAGGGGGCTTGGGTTGTGTTTTTTTGTTATTGATTTCTCTTTTTACTCCAAAGTTCTGGGTGCAAACAAAGACTGTATAGCAGCATATCAATTCAGCTGTAAGAGGCACTTAGTTGATATCTACAAAGCAGGAAAAAATGTACATGTGTACTTTGTTACATAAAGTTAGCCATTCCCAGTTTAGAAGAAAAATATAAAAGGGATGGATATGGAAAAACAGATGATGATAAAATAAAGTGTGCCACTGTAGCCACAATTAACTCTCAGCTGAAGCATGCAGGTTACAAGAAACTTTAAGACCTTTACAAGATGCTGCACCTCTGTAGGAACGATAGAGGCAAAATGCTGTGAACGAAAATAAAAAGAATCCACTAGGAATAAGTTAATTGTATAAAAAGCATCAATGGGTTTACGTTTAAAAAAAGAAAAAAAAAAGAGTATAAATACATTGTTGCAAAACTGTCTGGGAAAAGGATCTGGACACAGCGTATTCCTATGGATCACCTATACCATCTGCACTTTAGGAACTTTTTCTGGTAAATACCGAACTTCCTCTCTTTTTCTTTTCAAGCATGTTAGGTATTATCACCCAATCACTACTTAGATACAAAGAAAGATAATGCATCAAATGGCACAGAGTGAAGAGAAAGGAGACTGAGCTAAAAAACACAAGCAGCAAATTCATTGATCAAAGAACACCCAACATGTTTAGCTCTTAGGAAAAGAAAAGCCAAGGTGCCAAATGGCTCTCTGGTCATAGGCATCTATCTGTAACAGATGGTCTACTGAAGCACAATGCCAAAGCAAGATTTAATAAGCTTCAGTAAGCCTCAGTTAATACTATACATGCATAGACATACACAAACCCATATATGTCCCTTGGTCCTCACTGGCAAACAGTACACCTGCAATAATAGTCTCCTACACTCACTATAAGTTCTAATAAACACACCAATGTTGAGTGTGTTTCCTACATAAAACATGTCTTTCATCCCTAAGCAACCAGAATATACCAGCGCAGTGCTCTACTAAAGGAGCACCTTTACGTCCCACCAACCACTGCTTTCCAATCCCTAAAATAGAAAATAAAAATGCACAGTGTCAGCCTATGGCATAACTGTATTTGTGCAACATTTTCTTGTAGCTAATGATGTGAAAAATAAATTTGGAAGACAGATATGTTAACATGGTAATAAAACATATTTTGTTTTATCTGCCTTTGGAGTACTAAAGCCAGTCTTTCCCAAGTTAAATATTATGGCCATTTACTACACGTGTTACCATTACACACAGTAATATGTACATATCCTCATACAAAACACATAAAAGCCACACAGACCTATGGAAACATTCAATATTTAGCCCCATACTTACATAAATATGCTGCAAAGAGAGGCCCTTTTAAAATGTTATTTGGAAGATTTATGACAGAATACAAATGAGATTAATATAGGGATGTCAGCAGTCCATGACGTAGCAGTCTGAAGTGAGGTGTCAAAATGTCCACCAAGAAACAATTTTATTCAGTAAATCTTACACTGAACAAAGTTGTTACTAGACAGAATGACAATGTCAAATTACAGGGCTGTATATAAATCAGCCAAATTCCTTGTGCCTAGAGATCCTTAATAAATGACTACAGGGTTAGAGGGAGGAGGTAAAAGTCAAAGAAAGAAGTGTACATGTGATGGAAGGAGAGCATAAGGAAGTATGCGTCCATTTTACAGCAATTAATACCTTACCACATTTTATACATTGCTTTAAAAGATTACACTTGAAATGCATGGGTAATCATTGAATAAATTCATAAAAGTAAAAATTGTACTCCAGTCATCCAGTTTTTATAAGATCCCACATGTTGCTAGAGTCTGGACATCAAATGTGCAACCAACGTGAAAAGCTAATTCTAGTCTCTCGAGTAGTTTGCATAAAAGCATTCATCCATGGACCATTAGATAAAGTTACTGTAAATAAGTCTTGCCTGTCTTATTTATGAGTGAAAACTAAGTAATTTTTCCTGCACATGCATATACAAAAAATATATACTTTCAAAAGTCAGTGCACCGAAGCATTCTGCCAGGCTTCAAGAAAAGTAAATAAAATGAAAACTTCAAATATTAGGCACGATGATGTACCCATTTCACGCTTTCTTGACAGGTATCTTCTATGTTAAGTAAAAGTCAAGCTAAAAGGTGCATTGAAAGGGGGTGGGGGGAACCATGCTGTAAACAAAACAAAATGAAAAAGGTGATTTGCAAAAATACTGCTTCAGACTCTACCTCGTATACTAAATGCATTTGATGATCTCTTTTTCAGAGTATCAGAGTTTAATAATTTTAAAGGTATTTTTCTATCAGGAAAAGCTTTTATGCAGTCTGAACTTCTAAAGTAAACACAAGCCAGTGTTAATAAAAAGCAAATCAATAATTTTTGTTAAATTTTAATAATCCTGAAAACCTACAAATAGGTAGCCTGAGTTGAGATGACAGTTAGCTGCGTTTCTATGACAACCTAGAGGAATAGTACAAGCCTTGACTTGCAGCAAAGCTAAGATATAAACAGAGTGACATTTACCCCATACAAGAAAACTCACAGCTTTCCTTTTTTAAGGAGGGGGGGGACGGACACAGGAATCAATTTCTCAACTAACATGGATTTTTACTAAGTGTATGGCACTTATAATTAAAGAGAAGTCCTTTAAACCATCCTAGAGGATTCTAAACATTTGAAAAGAAATTTTATAGCACTGCTTCTTGTACCACCGCTTAATACTTCTGTATTTTCTGCTAAAAAAAAAAAAAAACCAAAGCAAAGCAAGCCCAACAACACTGAACTTTGAAATTTTTGTCAAATGTATTAAGAGAAAAAGAAATACATGGCAGTCTTAAATTCTGATTGGAACGGAGACCCACAGAGCTGACAGGAGGAAGCTATCTTCGTGGTGTTGTAAAATAAATAATGACAATTTTCAACCACAGGAATGCTAATTTGAAACTCATATTCCATTTAGTTTTCTACTTGCCTTTTACTGCTGAAACTAGCAGTCGAATTGCTAAAAATACGCTTTAAAGAACCTGTAAAGAACAGGTATCCATAAACATTTCCCGTTGAAAGCACATTTCCAATTGAATGAAATACTCTAAATTAACCAGTAAGACTAATACAAATCCCTTCCTACTAAGAGCTCTTTCATTTGTCACTGCTGATCTCCTGAACTGAAAACAAATTCCTCTTCCCGCACCTAACACCTAGTAGGTCTGAAATTCACTACCAACTATTTTTCTGGAGCAGATTTACAAAACTGAGGAGAGCTGCAAATGTGCAATAAGCTTTCAGAAGGCCAGTGCTACTGCGAGGGATGCTCATCTGCCTTTCTGAATGCAGGTTCGGAAGCTTCTTCAGATATTTTGCCCTGTCTTTCCCAGCTTTGCCTACAGGAACAACTGTGGTGGAATTGCAAGTAGAAAAAAAAAAAATCTGAAATCAGTCCTCACGAAGAAAATTTCCAGAAGGAACCTGTGGGCAGTTCCCGAAGTTATTCCATTAGCCCACATTTGCTCCTGCAACAGAGGATCTGCCCACAGGACAGTCTGTCACATGAACTACATGCTCTACTGATTGCGGATACTCTAATTACATTACGGGCACTGACAGCAAAGTGTCATCCTTCCCGCACAATTTGCCCTCAAAGTTTTTCAGAGCCTTCATGGAAATAAACGGTGCATACATTATAAAGCAAGTGCCCTTCCTCTTTGCTGCACATCTTCCGTCCAGTCCCACCTAGAATTCCAATTAATATATGTGGCCATTACAGCCTCATTTACACCTGCAAGTTTTGACCTTGCAAAGCATTTAAACTCAAATACAAACATACCTGAGGTCCATCACTCAAGCAATTTCAAAGGAGCCACACTCACACCCTACTGCAACAAGGCCCCAGTGTCATAGGCCTTCCTAAAAGGCCATGTCTTGAACAAACAGACAAAGCAAACAAAGAAAAAAAACACGTCTCATTTTCATGCTTTTCATGCTTTCTTTCAAGTTCTCATCGATTTCAGAGATTATAAGAAAAATGTTAAATTAGCCTGTTTCCTTCTAGCTTAAAGGCCATTAAAAATGCTCTGCCTCTCTCTATCCAAATAGTTAATGTTTAGGACACATTCTAAAATCTCATTTTAAAACAAAACAAAACAAAACCCTAAAAAACACGCTGCTGCCAAAGTGCAATCCCAACATCACTGCTAAAAAGTGAGAAGAGGCTACTTAGCAATTTGTGAGAGTAACTTTTTTTGACATTTAATACAGGCCAGATCTTTGGAAACCCACATTGAACCTACTAAGAAATCAGCATTTTTATTTATTTAAACAGTCATCACTAACACGCAGAAGAAAAAGTTAAACTAACTAGTTAGAGCTCTAGAATTATTAGTTTACAAACAATGTGAAAACCTCCAGGAGAACCAAAGAAACCAAGTCCATTTATTTTTGAGTTAAAACAAAGGTTCACAGAACATCTTCAGTCATGCAAAAATGAATACACACATCCTTAGTGCTCTGCTGGGGGCAGCTTCACTTATTACAGAAATTGAACAACAAATACAAAAAAAAAACCCCAAACAAACATAAAAAGACCTCAAGCCCCAGAATGCAGTCTGCAGGGAGAATTACTTACTTCTCTTCTATATGTAAAGAAGCACGAAGTGCAGCAAAAAAACCAGCAAACTCAGTTGCCAAGATCATGTATTACCTTTTTTGTCTTGACATCTTGACTTGATCTAAAGCATAACCATCTCCAACTGTTAATTTTTTTATGGAAGTGATGTCTTAATCAGGGGCTCAGACTGGTTGTCTCAGTTTTGTTTCCGAGGGCCTTGTGGGACAGTGGACTGGGAAGGACTTTCCTCTGCAAATCCACGAACTGACATGGGAGCAATGAGTACTTATCCAAGTGGCTGGTACCCTGCTAAGAAGTGGAATGGGTGACTTCTAACCACACTACTATGACAGATGCATCATCAGTGGGGATTTACACCACCCCCGTGGCCTCCAGGCCATCCGCAAACCCTTCCCATCACCAGCATTGCCTGGGAGGGCAGGACTGCACCAGGGAGGAGGCTGTGCAAACCTCAGTTTGGACAAGGGGGCCCAACACAAACTTTAGGATAACTGTTGCAAGATTTCCATGAAGAACCAAGTACTACCCAACAAAAAATACAGCTAAAAATTTTTTTTAACCTTCACCTCATTACCACACCTGGAAATTGTACCGCACGTGTTGTAATACCTCCTTTGGCCTGGTAAAGAAATGATGATTATTTTCAGTCTTTATCCTCTCCAGTTCAGATCCCAGACCTTTGTTAGGACCTGACTATCTCCCTTCATTCAGGATCAAAAGATACTGAAGCACTGATTTATTAATGAACCTGACTTTAGGTTTGCTAAACCCCTCTCCCAAAATTCTTCAGAGAAAATACTCGCCTAACACTGAGTCCCTCAGACAAGCAGGTTCACTGTTGCATTAATCTGTCATCTCTAGTTCTCTCTACCCAGATCGTATTTAGGCCAAATGTGGCCCAGATAATCTGGTAATCCAGATGACCAGACACAAATCTCCATATTCCCAGCACCGCTCCAGGAATATCCATGTGCACTGTTTCTCACTTCCTGCTTTACCATATTTCACACAAAGATATCTACTTTTTCTAATAGCTGTATGCTAATACACTGAGTCTTCCCATATTACTTGTATCTATGGGCAGTAATTAGGCCTGACAAACTGTATAGTTTCTCCATCCTGGAAATAATGCTTCAGTTTAGACATCCTCGCTCAGCTAGGACAATGAGAAGTTTCTTCAGCCTGGTCTGGAGGGCAAGGCAAGATGGAGGCACAGCAATTCTTTACTGCAGCTCTGCAGGGCTGGGTCTGCTGATGGGGCTACTCTGAATTTTGGGATGCCAACGGAAAAGGAAAGAGTGACTGCTCGCCACAATGTTACATCAGATGGAGGTTGAAGGGGTGGCCTGTCTTCAGAGCACCAGTCAATCCTGCCTATAATCCAACTATCCAAAACCAACAGGTTAAGGGTGCTGGCTCCCAGTGTAACACTTAATCTCCACTTCTAAGACTGCACAGTCCTGAACCCTCAGGAGCAAGAGGAAATATAACCTAGCTCTCCCCTTGCCTCCCCCTTCCAAACCTGCTCTGCTTCATCCCCTGGCAACCCTCAGATGGACCTTTACTGATACCCTAAATCCTCCCAAACACTTCACCAAACCCTCCCAGCCTGGACTCCAACCTCAACACCTTCCAGTGTGCCTGCCAGGACCCCCGTTTTCTTCCTCTTCAAAGCCATCACGTCCTCCACTGGAAGCTCACTTCCAGCCAGGCAACTCTCATGGCAGAGCAGCTTTCCTACAGCCTGGCATGAAACAGCTGTTCACAAGACACCAGAACCCAGCATGAACAGCTCAGCAAATACACTACATTTGGATCTAAGGAAAAGCAGAGCACAGCTCCCATCCCAGCAGCACACCCACGCCAACTCACAGACACTCAGGGAGACAGAGATCAAGACTGACCACTGAGCAAAAGGATTTGTAAATGCAGACAATTACTGCCCTTATTTCCGCGTCCTCTTTCCATTCCTTAACAGCATAGATGTTCTTCAAATACATGGAAGGAAAAAGCAATGTTATTTTACTAATTCAGGGTTCCCATATGCAAATGAACATACTGCCTATTTGCAATACATGGGAATATGGCTAGTGAATTAAAAAATTAAGCAAAAATTCTGCTACAAGTGAAAACATCACATGGGAGCAACATATGACATAACACATGCAGGAGGATTAATATTCTTAACACAGTTTTAGAAAACATTAAAAGGCAAGTTGTAACAAATTGCTAATGTCTGTTGACGAATTTAAGGAAGTAACATTATAATGTTGCAACACAGTTTGGAGATCCCTTCAACTTCCATTTCAGACCTTGTTTTAAAGTCTCTGTACTATTTGGTAATAACATTGAATAGGTTTTTTGTTTTATTTTTGAGAACACAAAAATGAAGAAAAACTCCTAATCTTTATCTACTAAACAGCTTATCATGCTCATAATTTTAAGTATGATAACACCTTGGTTATATCTGTGATGGAGTAAATCGGCCTTCTCCCCCTCTTCCTTGTTATATTCCTATTTAATAGTCACAAAATACTCAGTCTTCATAAATCCCACTCTTGCCTTATCATTGCAGGCATCAGATTATCTATCACTCGTACTTTAAAGATGAGAGGTAAAAGCTTTGAACCCCATATATTAAACTGGAATTGGTATATCATCTATTTGATATGAGAAGGTATCAAAGAATATTTTTGGACATTTGTCCACTTCCCTCTACCCCAAAACCAAACCTGCTTTTTGTTTCCCTACAGCAACTTGGAGTAACCTGACCTGCATTGAGCATGCATGGCAGCAGCATCTCACTCTTCCTCGGCACCATTTGGAAAGCTCACCTTACTTGATGATGATGACCAGTTCTGGCCAGAAATGGTGGGAGGAGGGAGGTTTGCCTTTGGAAAGTTTTAGAAGTCAAATTTGTCAAAAGATGTAAATTACTGAGGCAGGCAAAGAGGACATATCACTATCTTTGTAAAAGACAGTTATTTATTCAAATTTCTTCCACTGTAACATCTGACTTCTTCAGTATTTGCCTCTGACAGTGCCGTTTGTGAAGGAAACCACCCACAGGACAACCTAGTGCCCACCACTCTGACATGGGAGTCAGAAAAATCCCTAGCCCAACTCAGGTTTCTTCTCACAACAACTGGAACCTAAACACTGGTTTTGAAAAATAATCTAAAGAATCTCTATTTCTGATAAGAATAGCTGGAAATTCACAACACAAAGATTTGCCAGGATTTATGTTTTCATTGTTGCAAAAACAGTGGTGGATTGTTACTTTGTATAATCAAGAAACACATAAAGAGTAATTTAAAAGCCCATTCCATCCTTAAAACTATAACACCTCAAAGTCACGTATTAAAGATCTTCAAGTAGATCTGGCCATATCTGCTTTTTAAAGAGATCCCCGTGTTCTAAAATGATGCAAACACCACACCTTTCCTGCTGCCCATTTCTGGGTCTCACTCTGCCTTCCTTTAAAAGAAAAAACAAATCCAAAAGCAAACCAGAAGAAAGCTTTCCGTCCTCTGCAGTTTTCGCAGATATATCCACTTGTGCTGAAGAAACAAGTGACACAGAGCAAACAAGGAGAATTACAGTATAAGAATACATAACTATTGCAAAGTGCAGCTTCATCATTACTGTTTCTCCATCCCTAGGATACTGTTTCCAGACTTGTGTTCCTGTCTCAATGATAATGGGACTACCTATGCTATTTTCAGGATTAGGATCCTGACTCAATTTCTCTCAATGCAATCAAATCTCTAACAGTAAAGGGATGCCAAGAAAAACTCAGACTAAGGCCTTTAATCTTCAAAAGCCCAGTTTGCTAGGTAGTGCACAATTTTATTACAAGTTGTTGTTTTAATTACCGTGCTGAATTTAAATATTGACCACCTTACCAGACCCTCTGGAGACTAAAACTTACTGAGAGAGCATAAATCTCTTTTCCTCCATTATTTAACTAAAAAGTTTGTTCCTACAAGAAAATTTTAACAAAGCAGAAAAAATAAATTAGTTGGTTTAAGAATGAGAACAACCAAGAGCATTTCATCTTGAAGTCACTGGTTCAAAACCAGGTAGAGCAACAGTAAGTAACAGCTAGAAACATCCCTGGTCTTGCTTATTAGCCCGCTTAGCCAAAATTTGAGGGAAAAAAAAAAAAAAGAAAAAATCTCCCAAACAATTTCCTATAAAAAGAGAGCCTTATTATAAAATTACTGATCTCAGGTGACAACCTGGGTAGTAACTTCAACAAGGATGCAAATTACTGAGGCAGGCATAGAGGACTTATTATCTTTGTACAAGACCTGATTATTTACTCAAGTTTTGTAGAACACTTGCAGGAAGTGTGGAAGAGCACAGCTGCCCTATTCTGAACCCTATATAAACACAGGCTTTGTGCGAATTAATATAGTTTGGAATAAATGTTACAATCATTTGGAATAAATACTAAAAACCTACCCAAGCTTCCAACCTGTAGGAGAATTAGTTTCTATTCTGCAACTACTGCTACACAAAACAACAAAAGGCATGAAGACTGAAATTTCTAAACCATGAAAACACATCTGTGACTTACGCTGCTAAAAATATTTTCCCCTAATTCTATGGTGAAAATACAATAATGTTAGCTCAGTGAAGGAAGTGAAGTGAATAACCTCCCATCCAGTTCCTTTATGATTCCTCATAAGGCAAATCACCAATACTTTCCCAGTATCTGCCTGTAAAATTGGCAAATACAGATTAGGATGGTAAAATTTCACACAGCAGTTTTCTGTTCTCCCCATGCATTTTCTGCAGGGATTTATCTAATACCTTGACCTCTTTGGGAAAATGCAGATACACACCAGGAGCAAGGAATTAAGATGATATGGCTGCCTGTGAATATGTATCAAAATGGGCTGCATTCACAGTATGAAATGACAAATAGTCGAAAGGCAAAGCAGAGAGCATTTTATTTCTTCGCAGAAGTGTTGTGGTATACAAAATGTCACGCTATATTTGCGGAACACCAAGTGAAGATTCACTCCTACAGGTTTGAGGGAGCTGGGCACCAGCCAAGTTGTGAAGCAAAAGTAACACACAGATGACACACTGCACATGAACAATCATCATAAATGGCATGTTAAAAAAAAATAGTAAAAAGTCCATATAGTACAATTTGGTTTGACTTCAATTCCCACCAATTTATTTTATTTTACTGGTAGTTCTGTGCATGGCAAAGAAACCTGAAAACTTTCAAAACCACTTCAGTGTTCAAAAGCACAGGATCAGTCCATCCACATCAAGTGCACCATACAGAGGCAGCACAGGATAGGTTGTTTTATCTTCCATGTCCAAATCGAATTCCAACACTGAAAAATCCAAACACAGTTCAAATCTCAATGAAACCATACATTTCTACTTGTATTTTTCCTTTTGCTGAGTAAGGAACTTGGGCAAACATTTGTTTCCCCCATGAACACTACTCAAGCAGCCCAGTTGCCACCTTGTGATGTACTGCATATGAAAACCCTACAGTGCAGTTTTGGGAACAGTAGTTTTTAAAGTTCACCCACAGTGGAAGAGCTAGATGGTAAATACACAAATTTCCCTGCTACTTTCCTTTTTCCAGTCCAGAGGGTTATTCCACGCAGATGAATACATTTAGTATTTTGGAAAAGCCACATCTGCATACCCTGTTAACACACTAGCTTTGCAATTGCATTTAATTTATGTAGCACGTACAGCAGCATTTTTACTTTTTATGTATTCCACAACACACAGATAGAACAGGCACTTCTGGTTAATATTAATAGCTCATTAAATGAAGTATCTAATTTTCACTCAAAACCAGAAGATATTAAAAGAATATAGCAATAATCCATTTTTCCTACAAGTCAATCCTCTAACGATGTATATTATAATGTTAGTTACTAGTCACTGCAAACTTGTTTTTCAAATTAATGTATAAAAAGATTCCATTTAAACTTCAATAAATAATTTACTTGCTCATCCTACTGACTCAAATTGATAAATTATTTGCATGATACATTTTCTCATTAATAAGGAGGAGAACTTTCTATTTGGAATTTATATGTCTTTTCCTTCCATTCTCCCCATTTAAAAGGCCAATTTCACTTAAAGCCATGCAGGGGGAAGCAATCTCTCTTCAGACTGGTCAGGTATATGAAACAAAATATGCTTTTTGAGCATTTTTCTCCCATTTTTATATTTTTAAAACAACTGGAAGAGAAAAATAGCAACCTAGTGTAGAGCTGTTCAGTAATAAGGGAAAGAGGCATGATGAAAAGAAGTACTTTGCCAAAGGTCATACAGGAGACAAAAAAAAGGCAAGGACTGAGGTACTGTAGCCAAATTTACTTTTCAACCACCCATTTTTTGTTGCAACAGTGATGCCCCTTCAAAGGTACTAGCCACAGAAGAGCTCACTTCTTCCAGTCCAATGCTCCACACCCCATGTTAAGAGAACATCTTGATGGAAACAGAGTATGACAAGGAGCCTTTTTTACCAGATGCTTTATTTACTTGAAATGATTTAATTGCTTTGACCTAATCCAGACCCAACCTACAAGGCTACGATCTGGAGTGCACTGAAAAGGAAAAGAAAACATCAAGGCTTTTTAGTTGCCTCTTTTTAAGGCTTACATGTTTCCTAACTTGCTCTGATCAGTTTTCAAAACCTTAAAGAACAAAACCACTATCAATTTCAGTGATAAAAGTGTATCGGTGAGGGATATGTCTAAACCCACATAAATTGTTTGAGCACTGGGTTAACCAAGAATTTCTACAATACTTTCCTCTCTACAACTCTCATAGAATTTATTAATATAGTGTTTAAATAACTAAAAGAATAAACTAAATGAACAAACATATCCCTTTCACAGGGTACCAGTGATCAAAGGTCAGAAAACAGGCCCCAAAATAATGAAGATCGGGAGATATAAAAACGGAAGTGCTAGAATGGAAACATATGCAAACACTAATGACTAACACAAGCACATAGTAAAAAAACAGCAATGCACATATTAATGCAACTTTTCTTAAAAAATTATTTTTAATAAGTTTTTGCAAAAAATGAACACCTGTACCCATCTGCCTGGGGTTTTTTTTGGTTATTTCCTTTAACAGGCCAACAATACAAAACAAAAAATTTACCCTGTATGCAGTACCTACCAAAAAAAAAAAAAAATAATCAGTGAAACTCCTTACATATTCTCAGGATTATTTCATGGGACAGAGCACTCATTTTGATTCCAGTGACACTTGTCCTGGTCAAATTCCAGGATGATTACTTAGCTTTGATTCCCTTATCAAGTAGGAAGGTTCTGTTTTTTGATACATCATGATTTTAATTTTAACAGTACCTCACACTGGAAAATAGGGTTTGAAACCCTCTCTTTACTTCTCAGAGGTAGGAAACTATTGCTCTATTTTGGGCGGGGAGGGGGGTGGCACCAGGGGAGGCACGCAGGCAAGAACGAGGCAGAGCATAATGAACCTGTACATGAAGTCTGAGGTTGAGATAGAAGCTGTAGGTCCTGGGACCCCGAGGCACAGTTCCAAACATTTTTCTGCTACGTGCAAGTTACCTGAAATAACTGTTACTAACTTACGCAGACCAGCAATTTTCCAGGATGCAATATATACTTTTATCAGTACAAATTAAGTATCAATGGCAATGTTTTGTGCACTACATATACAGTGAAAACACAAATAACATTCATCTGACCTCACAAGATTTCATAGTGTAACATAATGAATGGTGACTCTGCCATACTGTGCAACTACAACACACTGTAAATAAACACACTCTATAGCAATACAGTGCAGAGCAGCATGGAGGTTCTGGGAGACTCAAGTTGACTCTTTAATAAGCTTTCTGTTGAATTAAGAGATAGAAAACCAGTTCCTCTCTTTATAGAATGCACGTGATTCATGGGTGCGTTTCGCAATAAGTGCTGTTATGCGTGCTACTGTACTCTAGTTATCCCTTGTTTTCAATTAAAGAAGATCACTTGTTTTAAATTAAAATAAAAATGTGTTAAAATCACTCCACAGCAGTCCATTATGTAATATAACAGAATTCTCTCATTGAAAGCAAAACTTTCAATGACAAAACTACAAGCTGAGCAGCAGCATCAACTCAAATGCAAGAAAAATATCATTGTGCATCTCACCTTACCACCATGTTGCACTGCTACTGAAGAAGGTTTAACTACTTACTTATACATTTATTAGCATCAACTTTGCTAATTAGCTGGCAAAATATAAGTATCTGCCCAACAGAAAACAGCTCAACTGATAAAAGTAAGATTTTACAGAAATAGATATATCGCAAGGAAGAAAATTAATTTGAAAACAGAAATTCAGATTTAGGCTGTACATAATTTATGCAGACTTTTTTCCTCCACAGTTCACAAACAGCCAAAAGTCAGATTACTTTGTTGTCTATTTTTAAGATCTCATCAAATATGACAGTCCAAACATGTAGCTCCAGGTGCTGTAAAATAAAATTAAATAAGCCAATGAAACCACAAACAAACCTGCTCAGGCTCAGCCCCAAATGTAGCATATTTGTAGGTTCGGGTGAAGTAAAGCAAATATACTTCACAAGCACAATAAAAAAAAACAAAACCAAACAAAAAAACAGAAGATACAAAAAAGAAAAGAATTGTACTTCATGACTGCAGTAGAATTACTTAGCAAATCAAGTAGGTTTTTCTCTTGAGAATTAAAAGACAGTTAGATATACTGCTTCCTCATTATATCATGGTACAATATATAGCAGTCTGTCTATAGGAAAAGAAAAAGCTTATAATACCCCATATCAGATATAAGGATATGAAATAAAAGTGTAAGTTGTACTGTAGTTACCAGGAATGATCTATTACATTTCTACAAATGCTGACACAAGTAACTACCACTATCTCCACACTGAAAGGTCTGCTTAGCATCTGAGCATATGCACCATCTCTGCTAATTAACACCTCTGAATTTTACACATTCTGATTTAAGCAGCTGAAAAGTATTAAACACTTAAGCAGCCTTAGGATCTCAATATCCTGGGAAGCAAGAGTTGGAACCAAACTTACAAAGAAGGGCTCTTAGCTGACGTACATTCAAGACAGACAATTTTTGCAGACTTGCGTTACTGTACTCTAGTTATTCCTTGTTTTAAATAAAAGAAGATCACTTGTTTTAAATTAAAATAAAAATTTGTTTAAATCACTCCACAACAGTCCATTATGTAATATAACAGGATTCTCTCATTAAAAGCAAAGCTCTACCACCAAGTCTGCGCAAATAAGCATCCTGGCATTTATTAAAGAGCCTGTCATTCAAAATAAACCAAGCAGGTAGCAAGTTAGAATTAGCATCTTATTTACTAGGAGCTACTAAAGGAATGATGCTAAAAGAGTTGCTGCACAAAAGGGAACCACTGTATGTTTGATTCTTTACTAAGATAATGGCACAGCAGTGTAAAAAATACGGGGGAGGGGGAGGGGAAGAATCAATCCATATTTTGTTTACACATCCAGTTCAGACAGCGACATCATTTAATCAAAAACAGGAATTTAAAAATTACCTTCTTCCACAATAGAAAAGAATTCTAGAGTATAACTTGGATATGTGTTATGTGCCCTTGGAAACCAATAGTAATAACTTTTAATTTTATAGGAAGAATTTAAATTAAATTAAGTGCAAGACCAATTGTATATACAAAAATCTTTATTACTATGATGATAAAATGTCTACAAAGCCCATGCCATAAATACTATATTTTTTCATGTGTAAAACAGGACACAGGCTGCAAGGATTAGAGTCTAACATTCTAGTACTGCCACCATAATTATTCAACTATGAGCCATGCAGAAGAAATCATAAAACTTTATGATCACAAGAGCTAAGAGGGAAGCCATCAGCTCAGTCTCATCTCTGATTATATTTCAAATAATATAAGCAAGCACTGACAACATTTAGACATTGTGATTCTACTACCATTTTTGGTCTCTATCTGAATGATCATTAAAAATAGTCTAATGAGTGATGTAAACACTAAGATTGTGAAAATTGTTCATTACTTCCTGGCTGAACTTTCTAAACATGGTTTCAAAGTTCCACTTCATCAGCTACTTGTGTAGTGTCAAGACACTACACACTGGACTTACTATTCAAAGACAACTCATGCAAAGCGTTTTCATAGGCATTAGAATGATGATTGGATTGTTCTTTAGATCCAACATCTACATTCTCAGTATGAAAATTTCCTTTTCACTTCTCTATACGTGTGAAATTAACATTAAAAATTGACATCAACTGTAACAAAGGTCTTGTTGAAATTGTATGACTTTCAATTTTGTGAAAGCTGCATGACACCTCGTTTTACTTAAGGTAAAACCAAACAAAACCCCAACAACCTAGCAACCCATTTATGATTAATTCTGCTGTAAGTACTTATTTACTATGGGCTGAAATGTTGAAAGGCCATTAAAAAGGCCACTAAAACAAGCTCTCACTTGCAATAGGCTTTAAAGAAAAAAAAAAGCCTGGGCAGGTAAGTATTTGTGTTCACAATGCTGTGAATGTCAACCCTTGAGAGGATTACTGTTCTACTAAATACTGAGTCGTTGCACAATTATTGTCTGTGTGTGCTTCACATCACAAAGCAACATCCAGAATGAAACCATTTCACACTGGGCAAAAAAGTCTGGTCCAGGCGGCTGTTCCACACAGCAACATTAAAGGGCCAAAGAAATCCCTGCTTCTCACAGTGCCACTGCAGACAGCCACTCGTGAAAGGCAGAGGAAAAAAAATTATCCCACAAGAAACAAAGCAACCATCCTCTGCAAAAAGATTTTTTCAAAATCCACCACTGCAGTCTCTGCAGTAGCCACTGTCTTGGAAATCAGGATTTCTGCCTGCTTAGTGCTTAAACCCAGATACCAAGAAGACTTGTCCCTAGTTAAAGAATACAAAATCTTCCTAAGAGCAAGTCCATTAAAGTTTTGGAAGTCTAGGAGCCACTTTCATTTAGATACATAATGGCTGAAAACACTTTGTCAAGCTAATACCCTGCTCTGTATCATCTGTCCTTGCTGGTGTCCACAACTGAAGCTGCTCAACCACCCTTATTTCTTCCTTCCTGTAGCCATCCTAGACCACACTAAAGTCAAATACCTCTTCCCAGATCTCTTATGTTTCCTTCAATGATGGCAGGTTTGGAGATAGTACACTACTGTTTGGGGACAAATTCTTGAACCCTCTGTAGCTCCCTTTCTCTCCTCACCTCTGGACCACTTTTTCCAGAGCTACAGCAGGGTAGGCAAACCTCTCCAGAACACGAGACATTTTATGACAAAATGTCATCTCAAGAACAGAAATGACCATGACTAAATCTAGACCATGAAGTTATTAAATAACACAGTAATTACTTGAGTGTAGTATTACTGCATACATAATTATACTGATAATTAAATTTTCATTTGATCAAAACAGAAGTGCATGCACTTGAATTTGTCTCAACACAATTCATTTTACTATAATGGAGCAATTGTGGGTTTTTTTTAATATATAAAGAAGCTTCTAATAGCAAATCACAGCTCCTTTTTAATAATTTAAGGCCAGCTTAACATTCCTTGCTATATAATACCAGCAAAGCTTCTAAAAACAACCAGTGAGGTAGTATTTTTCCCTCCATACTGACAAAGAACTAGCACTGAGACAGATTCAAATATGAAGCATTTTAAGCAGGCTTACCTCAGATTCATCTGTTGATTCCTCATTAGACCTGCTTTCCTGAAAATGACACAAAGAACAAAGGGAAAATTAGCTAAGCACATACATAACTGAACAGTATTTCCCCTTTTAAAGTAATTTTTTAAGCTTTATTAACAGACAGAAGACAAAGTGGAAGCAACTCAAAGTTCAGAGTTTCCATCCTTTCCATTCATACCCAACTTGTGCTTGCACTTGCAATCTAGGACCACGCTGACACTCAGTGGCACTAGTTGACTGTGATAGTGTTGTCAGTTACCCTAAAAGAGAGAGCGATTGGATCATTTGAGAATTTCTCCCTGTGAGAGTTTCCCTCCTTCCAGAAGTGGTAGCAAGTTTTGCAAAGCAACTGCCCACGTCTTGACTTGCAAGGCAGAATAGCATTCTAAAGTTATCCACAAACTGACTTTGGTATTCAACTATTCAGCAGTTAATATAGGCTTATTTAAACTTAAATAATTCCAAACCATTGTCCACAGAAAACCAGCATTTAATGACTTTCTCTTTCCCATCCCATATCAATGCAAGCCATGTGGCTTCCTCTTGCCTTTGAAGCAACTGTACCTTTAAAACATCTCTCTCTGGCAAGACAATGATTCTTACTGTCCTGCAAAAAAAATTTTGTAAGTCAACTCCTGCTAATCTCTCACCTGTCCACTGCAAAAATCTGCTGATGCAATGCCTTCTCAAAGAGGTCAGCAAAATGAAGATTTACTTAACGTATTTATCGTTATCAGTAGCAATAAAAGGTTACCACTAATACGCTGACAGTGAATGTAAGCATTTTAACAACAAAATATGATATAAACAAAGAACGAGCAAGAGAGAAGGCAGCATTTCAAATCTTATGAAGTAGTATTTGGACAGTAAGATAAATAGGTACAGAATTTCACCAGAGGAGGCAAAAAAAAAAGAGACAGTTAACAACATCTTAAAGAGAAATGGAAAGGGAAGAAAATTTAATGCACTGACAACCAATGTCATTTTTAGTTTGTCACATTTATTTATTTTCCGTGTTTATAAAATGCACTGATTGTGACCTCTAGGCAAAAAGCAAATGCCTCCTTTGCGTTAGTGGAGGTTTACCTTTAGTGACCATAGTGACCATCACAACAGACTAGAGATACAGATGGGAGAGAAGAAAAGCAGCATTTCTGCTTGCTACTTGAATCTCAGTGCAAGGTGCTACCATGATTACTGCCATCAGTTTCCTCCATTTTACTTACTACAGCCAAATCCACCTGTGGAACACATATCCTATACCTGTGTTGTCTATATTCATGACATGAGTTAGGAAATTGCAAGTAGAAAGAACATGGGAGTCAAGGGAAGATGAAGAGGGAGTAAAATCCTGCCATCCTTTCAAGCTTAGGTTTGACTTTGCAAGTACAACTGTTTGTCCGTCAGTCTCACGGGCTCTAGTCACAAGATGCAGGTATCTTTCAGGAAATATTTTTGTTACATATAATCGTTGTACATCTTAAATTCTACTTGACAATAACCAAATGAGGACAGAACTAAAATATTGTGGTGTAACACTGTTGGCCTATTGGACAAGCTAGAGCAACACAGGAAGTCCAATGCAAAATATCACCAGATTCCCAAAAAAACCCTGCCTTTCTCTCCTGAATACCAAGAGTTGCCTACTCAATTCCTTTCTAAATCAAAACTACTAGCACTACTGTTTTGGTATTTTGATACAACTCACATAATTTGTATCAACAGGAGAATTTGTTTTTTTTTTTAAAAAAAAATCTGTTCTCCCAAACAAAATAAGCAATTACAGCAAGTGACATTTTTGCTGTTACACATGAGTGTTTCTAGTGCAGCTACACCACCTACATTTTTATTTCCCCCATGGTTCTAATTGCTTTGGCTATTCAGGAGAACACAAATGTAGGGGAGAGCCAGTGACAAGAATCTGTTTTGATTTGGGACATGTACCCTGGTATCCCTACCGTACTCCCAAGCACTGCAACTGCAGCTACTAAATTTCATAAACAGCATACAAATTGAGGTAAATGCTTCATGGCCCTCATGTTTTACTGCAGAAAATAACATGCAAAAATTCAGAGGGAGTCTTGGCCTAGGAAAGAAATGCAGAAACTGTATTTGTTCCCTGAGAAGAACTTAGCTGAAGGTGCTTAGAACTGACACTTACCTACTAAGTCACTTTGCTAGCAACTTACTATGAAAAGCTTTCTGCCTGAGTTCTCCCACTTGTGCAGGCAAACTGGAAGAGCAAACTGCAGTTATGACTGCCCTGGGGTTTTGTTAGGTTCCTCTCCCCTCCCTCTGAATGTATGAGCCAAGAGAATTATCCTCCACTTCTACTTTTTAGTAGCCTCGTAACTGTGAAAAGGAAATCCCTCAACAGGGATTTGTAGACGACCAGAATCCCAAATCATGTAGGAATAGCTGCTGTTGGTAGGTCTCAGACTCTAGAAGAAAATCAGCAGTACACTTCAGCCAGGTGGCAAATGCTGTTGCTCAAAGTAGCCTTAGAGCAGAGAAAGGGAACAAGGATGAGGAAGCCACAGAAATGTGAAGTAATCTCTCACCATTATAATCTCTCACTTAGCAGTTCCAAAATAGTTTCTCAATAAAGTCTTAAACTGGCTTTGCAATATGATGGACATAGGGTTTTCCCTGCCCTGCCTTTACAAACATGAGATGTTATCCACTATACGTTTAGGCCCATAACTTAAAGCCACTGGGAGGAAAAAACCATGAAACTTAGGTTTCAAAGAAACTGTGCCACCACTCACCTACATGCACAACATACAAATGCTTTTCAGCAGGGGTGTACGTGCTCCTCACAGGAAATAAACAGAAACGAATGAGGTAACCTTCCTATCATAGTCCAAAGAGAGCCAGACACAGGCTGTTTTAATCTCTTATATTACTAGAGAAGGTAAGAAGACTTGTAAGAAGACTTGTTTTAATTTTTTTTATCCTGAGAATCCTTTCAAATGCTGCCACAGTTAAAAACCCACTAAAGCGGGAGATGAAGCCTCCCCCAAAGCCAGCCCCTCCCAACAAAACCCCTGACAGCTGGGAAGGTGGAACCCAGATGCCAATCTCCAATTAAGATCAATTCCCTTGAGGTAATTCTGAGGCTCTCTCACTTTTAGGCATTCAAGACAGACAAACACCACACAGTTTAGCTGTGTGTCAAAGCTCTGGCTCAGCAAAGAAACATTGAGAAAGTATCTGAAAGGACTGGGAACTTCACTTCTTGTTTTTATTTTATCTTTTTCTCGGGAAGGAGCGGTCTAGGCAGGGGGAGCTTTAGCAGGACACCCACGGGTCGCAAGCACCAAACTCCCCGAATTTTGTCTCAGGAGAAAACTCCCCTGTTGAGATGAACTTGCTTACGACTTCTGCGTCTTACTTGGTAAAAGACAGCTTCTCAACCATTTCAGACGGACCCTTCAGCTCTTTAATCTTGGCTCTACAGCGGTGCCAGCTGCATTTCTGAACCCCTCCCGTTGCCCAGCCCCACCGCATCGGGTGTTAGCTAAGAAGCGGAGCCCTTCACGACTTGCGCCGCCTCCCCTGGCCGTCTATCAGGTTTTTTTTAAAACAAAACCCGATAGGCAGCCCCGGGCAGCCCCGTCCGCGCAGCGCAGCGGGGGAAAGGAAGCCTCGCACCGCCGCCTCCATCTCCTCCTCTCCTCCGCCCCGGCGCAGCGAGGCTCCAACCGCCCCGCCGCCGGCCCTCGCACCCCCGCAGGGCTGGCTGCCCTCTCCCCCCTCACACACCCGCTGCCCCTTCGCCCCTCTGCTCCCAGGGGCCGCCCCGGCCCCGCGCTCCCGCCGCCCCGCTCCTCGCCCCCTCCGACGGGGCAGTGCCCTCACGGCCTCTACCTTCTCCTCAGCTTCCGCCATGGCGCGGTCGGCGAGTCGTCATGTGAGGGGCAGGAAGCCGGCGAGGGGGGAGGCACCCTGGGAAATGTAGTTTCGGAGGAGGGTGTGTTTTCCTCTTTTTTTTTTTTTTAATTTTTCCTTCTTCTTTGTTGTTGTTGTTGTTGTTGTGGGTGGTTATTTCGGGGGTGGGGTGGCTCTTGCCCAGTTGTAGATATGGTGCCGCTGCGTTACAACCTACACCAAGCGCAGAGGCAAGGCTGGGCCCAACAGGGACGACATGTTCCAGACCGGGTTTCCTTCTGCCCTCCTTAGGTGCAAGCGAGATGCTTTTTTAAGCTGAATTCCTTCGATTCCCTCAGGGAGACCTTTGTACACCCAGCTGTGATGAGACTGAAGGCAGCCACCCCAGTGAGTGACGAGATGGCCTCTGGTTAGCAGGGGTTTGGGTGTAGTTGAAGCCGAGAGCCGCTTGCAGCATATCTGTGCCCGCTGCCATGTTGCGCACTGGCCTGCCAGTTCTCCAGGACAAGGCCCGTTTATTGGCAGCCATCTGAGCAGCACTTGGTCGAGCACAACTCCGGTTGCCATTAGATACTCTGGTGAGACGTGTAGCAGCCTCTGTCCTCTCTGTACTTTTTGCTTAATTTGTCAATATTGAAATTGCCCACACGTGCTTTAGTATCAGGAGGATTTTGGAAAGCCTGAATATCTTTCTACAATTCTAGGAGCTGCTGCATTTTCTCTTTTAAAACTTTAAAACAAGACCTGAATGCCTTGCTTGAATCCAAATTGCTTTCTTTATACATTAAAAATATAACCAAAGCTAAAAAGCAACAGGCAGTACTTTTTATCACTCACGTTTTGCCAGTGGAGCTATTCCAAATCTAAGGTGGAGCTACAGTCGCTACCCTTGGGAACACAGCCAAGAATTTAAAAACGTGCAGGTCAACTTTGGCAATAAAAGAGAAATCTTAGAATACGGTACTGGAGCCGGGTGACCATAAGGCCGTACAATGAAAGTTAGTTGCAGAGGCTATTAGCTTGGATATGAAAATCATGTATATTATTGTATACCTTTAAAAACTAATAGCCAGAATTTCAGATGAGATACAACTGTCCTTTAAAATCACACTGAGAAGTTGACACTGAGGTGAGAGAGAGCTATCAAAATTAACAGTGTCAGTACAAGAACATATGAATATAACTATCATGAATATATTTCATTTGTAAATGACATAAGAAAACCTCCTTTTTTGGTCTGTTACCAGATGTCTATGGACTATCAGCATTCCATGGCGAACGACTGTGTAAATATCATCCTGACCATATAAGCCAAGGGATATCTGCAGAGAAGGAGATGTTTGGCTGCCATTGTACAAAATATTGTTGAAACCTCGCCTGGAAATAATGGTAAATTTCAAGTCACCTTTATTGCAAAAAAGATTAATTCAAACTGGAAGGGGGCAAAGGACCACTAAAACGATCACAGAAATTTAAGGTTTGTTCTATTGGAGAAGACTGGGAAAAAAAAAAAAAGGCTTGGCTTCTTCAGTCTAGAAATAAAAAAGAGCTGAAGAGGAAAAAGAGCTATTAAAATAAAAGGTATGAGATCAAACAGGTATCAGCTATTTTCAGCGCATTTAGGCTGCAAATGAGAAGTAGATTCCCATGTGTCAGACAAGTGCGGGCCTCAGAAGAACCTTGCTGGCAAGAAATTTAACTGATTTCAAGATGAGACAATAAACTCATGTAAGAGACTGTAAGAGGTGTTTGCTGACAGCTGTGTTGCTTACCCAGAGAACTCATTCCAGTCCCACTCTGACCTTCTTGAATCTTAGTCCTGTTCAAATCAATGAAAAAAATATTGTTGCTGTCAATGGAGCCAGGATTTGTCCTGTAGTATGTAACACACAAGCAATCTTATCTGGTACTTGAAGACTGTGTATATTTAGTGAAAGGAAACTTTGCCCGATATGTTTTTTCCCCCACTTTCAGGGGGAAAAAAACTGTGTAGGGGTTTTGGGTTTCAAGGTTGGTTTTCTTTTCTTTTTTCCTTTTCTTTTTTTTTGCCTCAACAGAGACATTTTGTGGCACTTTTTAAACTGGAATGAACATTAATAACTGACTTTATAAATGCCAAGAAAAACAGAGTGTAAGGGAAAGGATGGCAGATCTTGTAAACTTTGCTATTACAACAGCTAACAGGGCACATTTCTTACAAACAGAGCAGTCAAGGAACAGCTGTTCTTGTTTTCATTGCACATAGAATAAGTGGTATAAACAATGTGATTTACTTACAGTGTGTTACTTATTTCTGCCAGAAACATGCAAAACTAATTTTTTTCTTGTTTAGACTTAGGGTATGAATTCAGTCTGCCATGACTATAGGTTTTTATTGTGTCAGGAAGATTTAATATGTTGGCATCTGATCCTGCCACCCCTCCGACACCCACCCTCCAAAAGTGCTGAAAGCCATCAAGAAGCAATGACGTCAATGGGTTTAAAATCTTTCAGCGCCTCCCGCAAAGCACTCGGCATCCTACAGACTTGGGCCTGAGAACATCCCAGTCAACCTTTGGAGATAAAAAGCTTAAGCGTAGTTCAGCATAAGTGGAAAATATAGCATTGCCTACGGGAAGTAAATGTTGTGTCCTAACCTTAAAAACTATTCTGACTTGCTGTCTGCCAGCACATAGATCTGAAGTTTGGGTTAATTCACTTGTACGAGTGGAAAATGTTTGCGATCTCCGGTGAGATTATGAACGCCTTGAAGTTTAGGTAGAGCATTTTGGCTCAGATCCGTCTCAAGTGATAGGCTGGCTCTACCTTATCATTTAGTTTTAACTTGATTCACCAAAAGTGGCACTCTTCATAAGTCTTTTTAAAAGAAGATTTTAGCAATACAATAATGCTTTTAATGTTCATAGTGCCTACTTCAATGCAGAGCTTCCAGCTGATGGGAATTCTGCAGGACACTTCTAACAGGATGCTGGCACCCTCATCCAGCTTTCTAAAATTCAAGTCTGTCAGGAGTTTCTGATTTATCTTTTGCCACAGAAATCAGAATTATCATTGAAACTTGGATCTTGACCAACATTCAGATTCCAAATACTGCTAGAATTTTTATCTCTTGCTTTAACACACTTTCTCCCTGACTACTGCGAAACATAACAAGTAGCAAGTATCTATGATAGAGATTATTGTGTTTCAGTCTCCAAGAGCTCTCAGTTGCTTTCAAGTAGGACTGATTCATCCAACAAAATATTCAGCTGGGTTATCTCTCACCACTGTTGCCACCACTTATTCAGTAAAAAAAAAAAAAAAAAGCAGTGTTGTCTGTAAGTTAATAGCATTTAAAAACACTATGCTGGATAAAACATAATATTGTTGTCAGAACAATAGAAGTTCAAAAGCTTTCTTCTTTCTGTTTGTTTGTTTGTAGAAAGAAACTTGGAAAGGCTTTTCTTTTTTTTCCCTCACTATCAAAGAATTATTTCTGTGAAGATACTTTCAATTTGTACCATAGCTTCTAACATTTATTTATCACATTTCTTCCTGAAATAAGTATCAGAACAATGACTATAAAAACCATTTCAATCATAAATTTAAAAAAATCAAATAAATACACTTTAATGACTTGAAGCTAGATAAACTGTGCTCATAAAGCTAAGCTCATATGCAAATCTTCATAGGAAAGTCATTAACAAGGTTAAATAAATATCTTTTTGTTAAACATAGTAATATAATGTGAGCATCATAGTAAATGCCTTCTTTAATTGGAGCTAAAGATTACACCTGTGTAACTTGCCATATCACCAAAAAGGCAAGGTAAGACATGGAAGTACACTATGTCCTACCATTGCAGCATATTTAAATTAAATTTAAATGATCAGCTATTTTTATAAAAATGAGACTGTTAACAATATCAGAAAGATTATTACAAATTCTTTAAAACAGTTGGTCTGCTTTCCCTGACATTTAAAGACTTTTACAAATTATAGTGAATTATTTTCAAATCCTTCAGGAATAACATTTCCCTTAGCCTTTTTTCTTCCTCTGACCCTCACTCCCTGTCTGTGTTTCTTCTGCTCTCTTTCTTCATCTTCACTCTCAGGCAATCTTTATTGAAAGATACCTTCTTGTGCTAGGTAGAGCACACACAGAAGATGAAAAAATGTGAAGAACAGTAAACAACATAAAGCCAGGACAATTATCCATTTATTAAAGATAAACAAGGGCTATATATAAAGGGAGAGGTAGTATGGGACCCTCTTAAAAACCTTATAGTTAAAAATATTAAGGGTAAAGGTACTCCTTCTGGTGAAGAAGGAGCAAGTCTGAAATTGAAAAATTATACTATGGGAAAATTTCATGGTTCTATAGATTATGAAGCCAGGGAATAGCACTGTGATTTAATCTGAATTCCCCCCTAACATGGGCCATGAGATTTACCTGAATTAATTCCACTTTGTACCATTTTTTTAAAAGAAAACATACCTTGACATAACATTTCCAATTACACAGAACTCCCTGCACTTCTGATAAGTCATTTCAAGGGCAGTTATACTCACTGCTAGAAAAATAAAGAACGCAAAAGAAATGTCTTACCAGGTCAGAACAGTGGTCCATACAGCCCAGTGTTTGGTCCCCGACAGTGGCAATAAGAGATGCTATTTGGGGAGAGCACTTACCTCTGAGCTCCACTCCCCTTGTCTTACCCCAGCATCTACTGGCATGGAATTAGGGATGTTAGAAGGCGCATCCCTGACTGCTCCTTGTAGTATCTGTTAACGAACCTGCTGTCTCTTTTGGGCCTGCTGATGCTGCTTGCCTCCACAATCCCCTGAGGCAATGAAGCCCAGAAGTTCTCTGCCTGCTGCTTAAAGAAGTTGATTCTTTTTTTCCTGTTTTAAACTGCTCTGCTATCGCTCTCCTATCACTTTTGATAAGTGCCCCTTAGTTCTAATATTGCAGGACTTGGTATGTAATAGGTTTTCCTTATCCCTATAGCAAATTTAAAGTTGTCTGTCTTTAGCTTTGAACCACTCCATTATGTCCACTATGGCACTGTCTGTCAGCAACTTTTGAAAGTTCTATATGAAAAGATTTGTTCCCCGTGTGAGTACTTGTAGCCTAACATGAAATCACTTCTTAGTTATTTGTTAAGTTAAATAGAAAGATGCTACTGATTCTTTCACAAAAGATGTTTTACATCCTACAAATAATTTTTGTGACTGCTGTCTTATATACCTCTAATCTGTTACCAACTTTCGTAATTTGTGCCTAGTGGACATGACTATTAATGTTAAACTTATGCAAGTTACTCACCCTTCTTTCATTTATTTTATTGTTGTGAATAACTACCATTTCCAGCTGTCATTCCGTTTTTAGGATTCCTTCACCTTCCTAATAGAAGTAGAATACTACTTGTCTTTAATTCTTCTAACATTGACTTCTTTTTTTTCTGTTTCCTATAATACGTATTTTTATGATTACAGTTAGTGCCACTGATTTTTTTCTCTTTGAAACAAAATATAAGAATGAAAGTCTATAGATACAAACCTATAATGGACACTTTCATGTCTTCCTCAAGGATATTTTCTGTTTTGTTGTCTTGTTGTAGAGTCCTCACTATTCTTTTAAGAGTTCCCACTTCCCATGTATATGTTCCTCCTAGCTGCTTATTCATTAGTTTCACGTTTTTAAAGCAGCATTAGTGTTTGTTTCTAGTAAGAACCTTATTCCAGTGTCAAACATAAATGTAATTTGAGTAATGAGCATTTTCATCAAAGAAAACTCTCAAATTTGATCTAATTTAAAATTAACACATAATGGTTAGAACAGTCTTAAGATACTGTTTGATCCAAGAATCTCAAGAACAAGCTTAAATTTAATCTCCATGTTCAAATTTAGGTTTTGTTAGATTTTAGCAATTGGACTTAGTTCCTACGTATTGAGAGTTGCTGTCTCTCTTTATAAGTGAGACCAATTCTTAAAAGAAAATACATATTTAGGTACAACCCCAAATCTTGACTCTAGAATTTTATAGTTTTACTAGCATTTCTGGAATTTGAAATTGAAAACCCAGAATCCCAATTTCTAAAACTTCGGTCTAGGTTAAGATAATTTTACAAATTATCTGTCTTCCAATGTGACTTTAACAGAACTGTTTATCATGTTCATTATGATCAACTGTTTATCATGTACGTTACTGACATAATGAAGTTCTTGTCATTACTGAATTATCGAGACACTTCTGTCTATCTTCTTGTTATAGGTTGCAGCAGCAAGAGAGTCCTGGTTCCTGAGGTGGCTGGTGCAGACTGGTTTGAGGCATTGCTTTCTTGTGAGTTCCCAATGTTAAGTACCTGAAATGATTTGAAGATGGTGTTTCTGTCTGTCACGTGGGTGTCTTGCATTATGTTGAGATTTTTTGTGTCCAGGAAGGACAGAGCCGTCTGGGGTAGCGCTGGAGGACTGTCTCAAGAGGAGGGAGCCACACTTGATAGGTTCTGCCGTGGTATTATCAGTCTATAGCAGACCCTGAAGCAAACTGCCATAGAGGACACTAGTTTCCTCACTACAGAGGGGAGCCCGGATGTGAACAGCCACATGCACATTTTGGTGATCCGGGCAACAGGGCACTGGAGATAAAGAGTGAGCCAAGCTGGCAGTATGGACCCATACACAGAATAATTTTGTGCTCCTGTGGTCTTTCTATATACTGGTGATATTACCCAAGTATTTTGCTTTTATTTTCCTTAGGCTGTTACACATCTGCATGAATCTCAGTAATATACTGCTGCTTTCACTCATACCTGCCACAGCTGCTTCCAGATATTGATCATGGGTAACCAGAAGATGATGTAGTAGTAAGCTTCCCAACAGCTCTGTGCAGTATGTGTTTCCTTTTAAAGAAGACCACCTATTTGAAAAGCATCTTTCCAAATGGCTTACATAAACTGACACTTCACAAAAATCTCTCTTTTCCAAATCTTACTCAGTGACATTCTTTTATATTGCAGTATCTTCTGTATTACAGTGATACACAGACATACCTTGGATATAATTGGTCTACTTGTATTTTAATCTAGAGAAAAAGGAAGTTTTGGGATACAGTAGAACAAAATTAGTAGAAAATAAGCCATTCTTCTTTTAATTTTAAATTTCATGCCTGATGAGGGTTCTTCCGTTGTTAGTTAAGAGGCATTCCTTAAAAGGGTCAGCGGTAACAACATTTGCTCAAGTACCTTAGAGAAAAATTTTGCAAAAACAGTGAAGGAACAGACTACTACCTAAATAGTGACATTTTCATCAGATACAATCCTGAAGAAAATGTAATATGGTATATTTATATATATAGTGGATAGATGAGTTGTCACTGGAATATGAAGCTAGGGCTGCCTCACTTGCTGTGTTGTGAAGACACAGTAAATCTGTTTGTTTATGCCACATCATCTCACTGTTAAAGATTTGGAGTTCTTTTGGAAGACTATTCCACCTGAAACAAACGTGGTATTCTTTTTGAATTTGTCATATTTTGTATGATTTTAAGGTGAAAAAACTGTAGATTACATGTATTTTCACCACATATATAACCTTCTCCCTCCACACACGAAAAAAAAGCCCCTATAAAGTAATATTTTTAGAAGCAGCTACTTATCCCTGCTGCCAGTGAGGTTGATATGAGTTTTATTATTGATTTCAGTAGGAAAA
>VZTQ01003754.1:0-53989 GCA_013400755.1 Pelecanoides urinatrix
CCCACGCTGAGTCAGAGCTGCAGACATGGAGCTAGAAGAGCAATTTACACGTATCTGCTAGTGTGAGAAGAACCAAACTCTGAAATCACCCACCTATACAAGGAGGTTTCTTTTTTGACATGCTGCCTGAATGTGGTTCATTTATTAACCAACATTTTCTGCAGCATCACCAATTTTTTTTATTAAAGCTTTTGTAACAAAAATGGGCTTTTGATTGAAAGACAGTAAATAGCCACAAAAAGTGTCTCTAAAAATTATCCAGGTTAGGAAATAAAACATTACTTTTGTCCATATAAAATGTATTTAGCCTGAAGTACAGAGACACTTGTAGAAAATGTGGATTTGCATTTTTCATTTTGTTTCCAACTCATTGTTGCTTTCACTCTTAAAATCTGCGGCGGAGGCTGTATTGTTAGTATTGTGGATATTGCTTCATAGTATTAAAAAGACTTATTGGAGGGATCAGTGCAGAAAGTTAATACGTGATTTTCACATGTCTGGGACTTCAATTTTCCATTGTTTTTTATCCCTAAAATATGTGCAATCTAGTTAATTGCATCTGATAGGAGGGATTTGAAAGAAAAAAGAACATGTTGGGTCAAGGCATGTGTTCCAGGTTTAAGAGGAAGAATGGCAGAAAGCTTAGATATAAGAATAAGAGAAAGAGGTGATAATGACTTTAGCAAACAAGCTTTCCACTAGCCAGACATGATTCCTGTTATATGTCAAATACACTCCACTCACAAACATGCTCAGTCCTTTGCTTACATTATCCTTGGCCTGAAATACAATTGCATCAATGAGTCTAAATGGAAATTTGCAGCTCCTTTGTTCTAGGCCTGCTTTAGTCCTTTTAGACTCACTGCAGTTTTTAAGTTCTGTTTAGTCAGGCTCAGTAGTGTGTCATGATATGTTCAACCCAGCATGGTATTTCTAATATGAACCCCTCAAACTGTAAAACTTCAGGACTGAGTACCATGCCTAGGCTGAATGCAAATTTGCTGAGTTGATCTTTCTTAATGCCCGGATAGCTTTGGTCAAAATGCTACCTGAACATGTTACATAAATTACTACTCACTGCTTTTTTTTCCCCCCACTAACTCCTAGGGTTCAAGAGTAGAAAAAGATTAACTCCAGGTGTAACTCTTCTCACTACTGTGACAAACCTTTGTACAAATTGCCCCTCACTACAAGAAGGACATTGAGGTGCTGGANGCTGCTAGGTCTGAACTGAAATCCAAACCCTCTCTTTACCTCAAATATGGAGTTTTGACCTACCTCAATTCAGTTTCTCAGCCTGAAAGAGAAAACTGTGTTTGTGAACCTGTATTCAAAACTATAGATGTTGCATTGGATAACTTCTCCAACTTTGCATCTGATCATCCCCTTTTTTTTTTTTGAGCACTTGTTCTATTTAATTGCCTCATCAATTCCTGAGTTTACTTTTCTGGTTTTAGTCAACTACACTTCATTGGAATAGCTGCTAAGGCAGTTTTGGTCTAGCCAAACTCAGTTTGAGCAACTCCCTTACTAATGGTTTAGGAATCTCTGCAGATAACACAGAACAGATCTAAGGTTTCTGTATGACCTGTTCTTGAGTATAGATTGTGAATATGTAGTGTCTTTTAGATCTGTGATCCCCATCTCTTATAACAATCATTTAGGGCAATCATGACAAAGACTTGATTGTACCCACTTAGCGGAAACTGGGTCCTTGGTTCAGAATGCCAGCCATTTCATTATTTCCAGGTTAAAGCCCTTAGGGCAAAACACAGAGAAAAAATGTTTGTTATATGTATTGAAAAAGACTTTATTGATTTCTGTAAGCATGATGTACATTCAAGTTGGAACACAAGATTGGGGATGACAGCAAATAATTTTAAACTCAGTATTTTAAAATGACAACTGCAAAATCCTTTGATTTTTTAAAAGTATTGTGATTTTTTAAGTATAGGCCAGTTTCCACTGTATACCAGGACATCTTAAACAATCAGTTCCCTCAGGCTTGTGTGTTCAAAGAGATTTTATTCCTTTTACAACCAAGACAAGTGTGTTGACTGTTTATCTCTCTAAATATTTATTTTCCAGTGATTTATATACAACCCTACTAAAATTTTATTGTGTAGTCTGTAAATTGATACAAATCCATCCTGTAAAATTAGAGCAGAACTATGTGAATCATCAAAATAAAATAAAATAAAATAAAATAAATTTACATTCAGAAGCAAATATTAATTTGTAATTCTTTTTCTTTTTCTATAAGTATTGAGGTGTTAGTGAACTATTTCTTTTACATCTGAAAATTCTTAAGCATAAAGGTTTACCTCCAATAGTTCTTTACATTACATTTCATTTTGTACATTGAAAGCTATCCTTTTAACATTCATAATCCGGGTAAGCCATACAAATCATCCAGAAGTCTATTAGGGGAAATTCAGTGAATCAAAATTTACTTGAGAATTATGCAATCAGGTTCCAAAACAAAGTTTTCAGCAAGTATTTAGCAAAATACAAAGAACCCATCTGTAGAAATTTGTGCCCAAAAACAAAAGAGAGAAATACCTGTTAATATACCAGGTAATACCTGTTAATACCAATGCTTACCTAACAAGGTTATTACTGCTTCAGACACACCTAAAGATGATTAATTATGCAGTGAAAAGAAAGCCAAACTATCTTTACTTTCTTTTTTCTTCAGCACCATTTTTACGAATGTTGTATTTGCAACTATTTGACTATGTGAAGTGATAGCAAAGGTATATTGGCAGAGTTTGTCTCTTTCCCTCTTTCACCAAAATGAAAACTTAAAAAACAAAAAAACCCAAAAACCCCCTATTCTTCTCATTGGTAATCACAGCATAAATTAGAAATAATTTATCAAGGGGTAATAATCCACTGCGGCTTTTTTTAGTGTTACTTGGTATTGCAGAATTCCACAGAAATTATTCCTCAGTTAATTTAATCATATCAAGGAATTTCTGAAGATGTTTTGTTCTAAAATAGAAGCCATATTTCTCAATTCTTTAATAGGGGTAACTCCGTGATTTCTAAATTTGATCTACTGTGGTGAGTTAACAGAGTAGAAGTATGTTGTGTAATGTTATCTAAACCTGCGCTAAGAGGTTTGTCAAAAGACTTATTTTGTGAATCAACTATGCTGTGATTAACATACTGATGGAAATTGCTGTTTATCCACTGAAGTACATTCAAAGTGATATTGCATCTTTGGTCAAGTTGTCACCTCAGGTATCTGGTGCTTTTAAAGGTACATGTTAGTGTATCTAATAAGACTTGCATGCTATGTTATATATACCATATGGTCTAAGTTACTTAGAAGTGTACATCACATCCTTTGATGTAAATAAGCTTACATGGGCATCTTTCTGCATTCTTGAATCCCTAGAGTTTGTGGGGGGAGGGTGGGTGGCAAACAATGACCATTGAATTACTCTTTCAGAGCATTTAATCAATAGTAAACTATCTAGCAGACAGTTGCATTGTCTAATGCAATTTAATTGACTGCTAATTTTCAGCAAACACTGCATCCACAGTAAAATCATACCTGATTTCAATGCTCAAGGTTGTAGGTGTACCTAGAAATCTTTTACTTGTCAAAGCCATAGTAAGCCTTGAATCAATCCTTTGGTTTCCTGTAGAACAGCTGCTATATGGTATTTCATCTTCCCCTAATTTGTAGTTAGAAAGGTTTCCTCTAAATTTGACTGGAAGCCTTCCCCCCACTCCCCACTTTTTTATGTGTGTAGTGCCTTTCAGCAGGGCAAGCCATGCTATTTTCTGTTTGAATGGTGGTGTTTTATTATTTTGTGATATTGGAAATCCAGCATGGATTAGGAAATGTTTTCCTTAGTGCTGCTGTGGCCTTTATTGTCAATTTGCTTATAATGGTTTGGATTCTCCAGTGTACCTAGAAGGACAGACAAGTGCCAGCCTTCTATGAGCTTCAGTCTGGACTTAGGAAAAAATGACTGGCTTATCAGTGATTAATTTGGGAAAATAGATTCAGGGTCTTCAGAAGTCCCTGTGTCTTCTTGCTCCTACATACCAGAAGAATAGACCCTTTGATTTCCTATTTAGAACTTGAACATTTCCTTCCTCCTCTGTCCTTCCAATCTGAGACTGACCTTAGATTTGTCATAAAAGTTGATGTCTCTCCAGCTTCTCTCTGTGTATGTCCAGAAAAGTACCTTTAACTTTTTTCATTTTATGTGAAGTATTTCTTCTGTCTGCCATGCAATAAGCATCTGAAACTCTGTTTTCTTAGTGTCTTCATTAACTGAAAAATACTGCAGAAAATTTAAGCCTGAATGCTTCAGAATCATCTGTTCTCAAAATTAAGACTAAGTCCATGCTATCTTCTTTTTTATGATCAGTCCAGAGGAAATTCAGAAGAGCCAAGAGAATGTGCTAGATCCTGTAGGGCTGCTGATTCTGCATTTTTTTCATTAAACAATCAAGCAAGACAATATTTGACTAAAGCAGTTCAACCTGCTCTTGTATTAAAGCAGAAAAATAAAGGTTCACTTAAATTATAAATTCCTTTATTTTTTTTCTTTTATTATTACTATTATTGTTGTTGTTGTTGTTATTATTATTGTTATTATTATTTTTCATTTTTTTACCAACCTTAATTGCAAGATTGTTGTTTGGTTATGTAAGATCATGGTATTGTATAATAGCATATTCTATATTCTAAATATGTTTGGTAAGCTATAAACTTGACAAATTTAGATTGTGTGTACATTGTACATATCTATGTTTTTACATGAATACTCCTAGCTAACATGTATATCATGTAGTTTGTATGCAAACCTAACCAGGCCAGTTCTACATGAGCCTTGGAAGATAGGATTGAACTAGAGGAATAAGTTTCTCAGCAGAAGGCTGTTCTGCCTGACTTTCTTTGGGATAAATCTTCCCCTCCTCTCTCTTAAATTTACCCTGGTGCTACCTGTCTTAAACTCCAGTCAACAGAAACACACCAGTAGGTATACTTGTAGATTGGAATCTGTCTAGTTTCTAGATTTATCATCTGAAAAATGAGGTAATTAGAGTTAGTAGCTTGAGAAAGGAAGTTGCTGTTGTAAATTTTAATGTTCATAAAGCACTATGGGGTTGTTATGTAGAGGGAGAAGCTCCCTCAATGAGAAGTGATTTTTTTTTTTTTTTTTCATTTTGATTCCAATCAAAAAGGAGCCATTTTGGTGAATGACTCAATAATTCTTCTGTTTAAAAAATCATATTCCTTTTCCTGCTCAAGTGGCAGAGTTTCAGATGATAATCAGACCATTCCAGCAACAGATGGAATCAGAATTTGAATTTTATGTTTTGCATTTAAGATTCAGGATGCTCTGCAATGCGTGATAAGAATGTTCTTAGCTGGCATACATTTGTAGCTCCCAAGCTAGAAAATAGCCTTTCTTTTTAGTTTTATAGGGAAGTAAAACTTGACATGAAATTAAATCATCTACATTAAGGAGAGACACTGGTTATGAAACACTGTGGTAGAGTGGTCAACACACTCTTTGCAAATTCCAGATTGAAGTCAGACTGTTTAACAGTGATCTGCTCCACGCCTTCCCAGCTCCCTTCCCCTGGGGGCTCCCCCTTTTGTCCTCAAATCTCTTTGTATAAAGAAAGCAACAGGTAAAACTAATGCTAATGTTCATCTCTCCTTCTTTTAATCCTACTGCTGGAAAAATATAAAAAGCTACTCTCATTTAGAATTGTAAGTTAAGAATATATGTAGATATTGGACCAAAATTTGGTGGTTGCCTGGGTGCAATTGGGAGTTTTATTTGGTGAATCATAATCAGTTGTCTTTAATCCTAGTGAAAACAGATTATTCAGTTTCAAGGAGACGCACTTAATCACCTGGGAATGATGACTCCTGACAATAATACAGAAATTTCAGGGAAATAAGAGAGCACCTTGTATTGGAAATTAAGTTTTTGCCAACAGAGGTATGAGATGGACTTTTTTCATTTGTCATTAGGACATTTCAAAATATAAATTAATGGTTTTATGAGTAAACCATGATTGTTCTCAGTCTTCTGTGGGAGTAAAATTTCACTAGTATTTACATTTAGTTATGTAATGGAGTTCATGCTTCATTTAATCTAATTGTCATTTTTAAAGTCAAATGGCATTATTCTTAGGTAAAGAAGAAATAGTCCTTCTTAAGCCATTTAAAAATAAAATCAGTCATAAAAATAGCTTCTTACATTGACAGAATTGGCCAAAAAGCTGCATTTGTGCTTGATTACTGTTCATAGTAATTATCTTTTTCTTCAGTGGCACTTTTTTTCCCTCACTTTTTGGAGGAACTGTGAAAAGCACGGAAGTTTTAGCAAAGTCCCATGCGATCTGGAGATGACTGACTTCTCCCTAGATCTTACTCTGCTCATTTGGATTAGTAAAACGAGCTTATAGTCACCTGTTTTACCCCATGTGCTCTCTTCTCTTTTCAAAGGTTGACCTTTTTGCCCTCCTCTCAGCAGCAGTCCACATTAAAGCACTTCTTTGTCCCCACATGTTTAAGACGTTCTTTGAGGCAAAGGATCTACCTTATCTCTTTATGTTCAAATCCATATTTGGATAAAAACTTTCCCCACACTTAGACAGTTAAATTCACATTTAGTGTTTCAACTCACACTGAAGGATGTCAATTAGAGTAGTCATATTTTTGTTGTTGGTGAGGAAAAGCCCTTTCAAATAAAGCAGAGGTATTTTTGTACCTTTTTTTTTTTATAAATATGATAAATGAGCTTTTGAACAAGCATGTTACACTTTTGTCACTTTCATATTTTGAGTTAATAAATTTCACTAGGAAGTTAAGATAAAAACTTTAAAAAGTTAGAATAAGCAAAGGAGTTTGTAAACTAGATATTTATGGAACAATGCATTTTCTCAGGTGGGTTTTTTCAGTTGGCTCTATTACCAAGGATAACGTTTCTATCAGATCAGAATGTGAGCTTTTTTATAGGTGAAGGATTCTTTTTTACTTCTAATGTTTAGGTGTGTCATATTTTTCTTTCAACATGTATCTTTTCCAGATGAAGGCTTCTGAACTTTTGTTTCTTCCTTTCCACTTCCTTTTTTAATGCCTAGTTATATAGCAATCATTTTTACCCAAATTACAAATATATTATACGCGATAAATCTGCTTATTACAATGAGACATTTTCTTACGATATCTGGAATACTAAAGGTGGTGTTACCTTCACTTATTTTTATAAGACTAAAAAGCAGATGCATATTTCATGTAGAATCCATTTTATAATCAATAAGAGAGAGACACATTCACTGAGTAATTTGTCTTACCCTCATGTGGTCAGGATGAATAAAATCCATTGATTGCTTGGATTGTTTTTTGGTTTATGCAAAACACTGACCACCCCTGAAAAATCAGCTACTGATAAACACAGAAAACACAGTTATCCACATTGACCATTTTCAAAATGAAAAAAATGAAAGAGTGGAGGAACACTTCCAATTTTATTTTATGTTTGTGTTTGACAACTGTTTCAATCTTTTTTTAGAGCAGTAACAACTTGAAATCAGAATTGTTTGTAATAAAGTTTAAAAACACTTTGCTTACTTGTATTTTGAATCAACAGAAGGTTCCAATAATGGTTACCTTGTTCTTTTTTTTCTTAAGCAACAAAATATTGATATTAGTTTCTTTCCTTTCCAGAGTTTTTTGTCTTTCTCATACAAATAAGAAAAAAAAAAAGTTGCTATGGATAATATACCTATACTTTGAGATAAGAAGAGCTTAGGAAACATGCACTATACATATGCGTTATTTATTAATATGTACAATGTTTAACTTCTAAATATGTGTTACCAGTTGGAATCTTCTATTCCAATTGCTAATGTATAGAACAGTACTTTTAGGTATTAAGTTCACTCAAGATTTTCTTGGTAAGCACTGAAAATTAACATATATACCTGAATAAAACTTTTGGGCACTCAATTAAAGACAGTGAGGACATCATTACTTGCCTAAATGATTTAGAGAGAAATGTTTTATGAAAGACATCTGTTCACATGCAAGAAGTCTGTAGGCTGTTGGTGGGATTATGATTAAATATGTGATTATATCTTTATACTTCATTCCAAGTAGAAAGAAACACAGTTTCAGCCTTTGGCTTTACTGCCATAGAAGTAAATATCAATGATAATAAAATGCTAGCCAAAATTATTTTTGCATGTCAGACTAAAGCTGAATTTCCACAGCCAAAGGCCTCTGGAGTCAATCCAGTCCAGTATTAAGGAAATAAATGACCAAACTATAAATGTTGTTCTCTGAAGAAAAGTAGTCCTGCCCCCAGGCTATACCAGATGGAGAAAAAATACTAGAATTTCAGCAATGCTCCTCATCAGACAAGAAGATTATGGCCAGGGCAGTTTAACTATGTAAAAGAAGATCCCAAAGACTCCTGCAGATGAAAGCAAGTTTGAAACATCATTTTGCTCTGACATGAGGTTGAAAAATATCTCTGTATACAAATCTCTAGATTTGTACAGTTGTGTTCTATGGGATGACTAGAAGAAAGTCTGCACGTGTCTGAGTCTGACTTTTGCAGCTGGTTCTAATATGGAGAAAGAGTCAATCACTACTTTCCTCCAATCTAATCTTCTGGAGATTTTAAATCTGAGCCAAGAACATGCTCCTAGGTACCTATGCAGATCAATCCTAGTTGTTGAGCTGATAGAAAAAAATAGAGCCATTAGTCTGACTGCTGGATGCGTCTGAACAAGTTTGCTTCCAGCCAAGGCTCTTACAGACCATAAACTGTGATTGTGAAACATAGCCAAAATAATATGTTGTTATGGATACTACAGTTGTCCTTATTTAGCATTTTTATTTAGTATAGCACACATTATTGTATTAAGTCCTATTTATGGGTGTTTATCTTGATTCTCTTTGGATCCTAAGTTATGTTCTCATTTTCTTTAAGCACCCCACCTGCTGTGGGAGTACAGTGTGGGGGTTACTTCTTCTCTCTGAACACATGTACTGTTTTGTATCTTGGTTACCTTTGTGGTCTACTTACCAAATCTCTGTCTTTTTATACGATGCATACTTACTTCTGTTCCCCTGGCTCCTACCCATCACAGCTTCCTCAAGACACACATCTTCCCCTGAGCCAATCACTATGATCACTAACTAGGGTGACAAAAAAAAAAAAAAAAAAAAAGAAGAAGCAGCAAATTATCATGAAGACTAAAAATCTGTGGAACTACTGAAATTGTAGTGAATGGGTTAAAAATGGGTTTCCATGACAATGTGACTAAGATAGGCCCTTCTGGATAAGAAACAAGGAAGACATATTTACTTCAGACAAATATTTTTTTAGTGCATTTGGCCAGCCAGTCAAATATAATCAGATTTACCAAAACAGCAGGGGGTATTCTGGTGATGTTGTTTTGCCCTGCAACTAGGCTGCCAGAAGGTGCGGAAAGGCAAAGGATAGAATAAGAAACCCTGCTGATAACCTTAACAGGAGCTGCTGTGTTTCCTCAGTTCCCCTAATCCCAAATCCTCAAGCACATGTCATCCATGCTCCTGAAAAAACAAGACCCTGAAATCCTTCCCAACATTTCTGTTTCAGCAGGGGAGCATTTGATCAGCCGTGCCCACCACTGGCTCTCTCTTAATAACTACATTCTCTCTGGGCCAGAGGCTGTTCTGTTTATGTCAAACTCATCAATCATAAGACAAGTCTTAATGCAAAAATAACAGTGTCAGTGAACAGAGAATGCTCTGAGGTCCATTAGTGCCTTGCTCATCAAAGGTGGTGGGATATCTGAAAATAAACAAACACTCACTTTAAAAGGAAATTGTTTCTTAAGGATGATGTTATGGCTTAGAAGGGATATAAAGGATGAACACTTCCAAAAATCTCCTTCTGTCCAGTCTGCTCCTCTCCTTTCACCCTTGAGAAGAAAGAGAGCAAATGAAAAAGAATTAAGTGAGATTATAATTATAAAACTTAACAAGAGACAGTCCTTTGCATCTTATTTTGAGATGATGATTTCTTTCAAGATGTGTTCCACTTAGGATAGACCTGTTCCATTGTATCAGCAGAGAATTAAGGCAATCTCCTGCATCTCTGTACAGAAACTGACAATTCAAAGTTACTGAATTAGTCAAGTTAGGAAAAAGCTTTTTCTCATTAGTTTAAGAAGGAATGACTGAAACATAGTGGTTGATAAAAAGCAAATAAATGAAATAATCCTATTCATTTTTTTCTGGGGAGGACATCTCAGTAAGAAGTGAAAAGCTTAAAACAGATGAAAAGGATATTATTATTTCATAGCATTAAACTGCAACCTTGCTGAAATAGGCATACTTTCACAGTTGAGTCTAAAAAGAGCTCAGAAATTGTATAGGTGTCATTACTTATGCGGATCTATATTTTTGTTAATTTTTCTTTCTGATTTGGATTAAACTTACAGACATTATGGAACAAGCATACTTCCTACACTTGACTCATAAGGCTAGGTTCTAGGAGACCTTAGAGCAGTCACAAAATTCAAATGATTGCCTGGTGTTTTTGGATGAGCCTGTGGTGTGTTTATATAATGCCCTGATCATACACAGCACAGTAATTAGGTGCAGAGATCAAGTTTTTAAATAAGGTTAATGCAGATGTTTTGTTGTTCATTGTCCTGCATTCATCTCAGCGTTAAGGATCAATTAAATCTCTAAGTGACTAAAGAACCATGAACTGCAGAGATTATTTAGACTAGATATAAGGAAGAAATTTTTTACATGAGGGTGGTGAAACACTGGCACAGGTTGCCCAGAATCGTGGTAGATGCCCCATCCCTGGAAACATTCAAGGTCAGGTTGGACGGGGCCCTGAGCAACCTGATCTAGTTGAAGATGTCCTAAAGGACTGTGGGACGTTGGACTAGATGACCTTTAAAGGTCCCTTCCCACCCAAACTATTCTATGATTCTGTGATTCTATGATTCTATGATTCTATTTTATCATTTTATACTTAGCATGTGTTACAAACACCTTTCCTTTCTGAATACAAGTTTCTTGAAAGGAAGATGAGTGCTGTCAGAGCTAAGTACAGTCAGGTGAATATAACAATTATAAAGGTGAGGGAATAATAGCTCTTATTAAAGACAGTCTTTAGGTAGCCAGCTACAGTGTGTATTTCCCACTCACATTCACACACAGGTCCATCTCTGGACCTATTGGCCCAGCTCTACTAGCACAGAATATTCTTTGCTCCAAGATTGTTCTGAGTACAGGATCCCATATGGATCTTTCCAGGTTAATGGTCCTAGAATCTGTGGTTTAGTTTCCTGTCAACATGTTATGAAGGAACAAAATTTTCATAGATATGAAGTGGCCCATGAAGAGTGAGGTTTTAAAAAGACACACTCACACTGACAAGATAAAGGGGACAAAATACAAAATAAAAAAAAAATCTTATGTCTAAATGAAATTTCCTGTATTTCAGCTTGTGCCCATTGCCTCTCATACTTTCTCTGGGCAACACTGAGAAGCCAGGGCTTGTCTTTCTTAACCCTCCATCATCAGATATTTCTACACATGGATAAGGACCATTGTGAACCTTCTCTTCTCCAGACTGAGCAATCCTCGCTCTCACAGCCTCTTTTTGTATGAGAGATTCTCCAACCCCTTAATCATCTTCAGGGCCCTTTGATGGACTTATTCCAATATGTCCACATCTATTGTGTACTGGGGAGTCCAGAACTGGAGAAATTACTCCAGATATTCACTACTCACCAGTGCTGAATAGAGAAGAAAGACCATCAGTCTTAATCTGCTGGCAATGTTTTTCCTAATACAGCCCGGGATGCTTTTAACCTTCATTGTTGTAAAGGTGCATTGCTGGCTCATGGTCAGCTCTTTGTCCACCAGGACCCCTGATTCCTACTCTATCAAGTTGCTTTCCAGCCAGTACTGGTGGCAGGGGTTATTCCTCCCCATGTGTGGAACTTGGTATTTCTCATTGTTGAGCTTTCAATTTGGGAGAGAACACTGCTGGAACAGCTGACTCCAACTGACCAAAGGGATATTCCATACCATATGACATCATGCTCAGCAATAAAACCTGAAAGGGGAAAAGAAGGAGGAAAGCATGAATGTTTGAGTTACAGCATTTGTCTTCCCAAGCAATCATTGATGAAGCCCTGCTTTCCTGGAAATTGCTAAACGCCTGCCTGCCAATGGGAAGTAATGAGTGAATTCCTCATTTCGCTTTGCTTGTGCACACAGCTTTCCTTTACTTACTACACTGTCTTTATCTCAACCCACAAGTTTTCTCACGTTTACTCTTCAAATTCTTTCCTGCATCCCTCTGCAGGGGAGTGAGTGAGGGGCTGTGTGGGGCTGAGCAGTGGGGTTAACTTACAACTGTTGTTGAGGAAAGAACTACTACTTAGACCTCAGTAAGGCCTTTGACACTATCTCCCATAGCTCCTCATAAAGAAGCTGATGATTAAGGGACTTGAGCATCTTTCCTATGGGGAAAGGCTGTAAGGGCTGGGACTGTTCAGCCTGCAGAAGAGAAAGCTCAGGCGGGACCTTATCAATGTACATAAATACCTGAAGGGAGGGCATAAAGTATATGGAGTCAGACGCTTTTCAGGGGTTCCCAGTGACAGGACAAGAGACAATGGGCACACTGAAACACAGGAGGTTCTGTCTGAACACCAGGAAACACTTTTTTATTGTGAGGGTGACCAAGCACTGGCACAGGTTCCTCAGAGAGGTTGTGGAATCTCCATCCTTTGAAATATTCAAAAGCTTCGTTGCCCTTCTCTGGACACATTCCAGCACCGCCGTGTCCTTCTTGTAGTGAGGGGCCCAAAACTGAACACAGGATTCGAGGTGCGGCCTCACCAGTGCCCAGTACAGGGGCACGATCACCTCCCTACTCCTGCTGGCCACACCATTTCAGATACAGGCCAGGATGCTGTTGGCCTTCTTGGCCACCTGGGCACACTGCCGGCTCATGTTCAACCAGCTGTCAACCAGCACCCCCAGGTCCTTTTCCTCTGGGCAGCTTTCCAGCCACTCTTCCCCAAGCCCGTAGCGTTGCCTGGGGTTGTTGTGACCCAAGTGCGGGACCCAGCACTTGGCCTTGTTAAACATCATACAATTAACCTCAGCCCATCAATCCAGCCTGTCCAGATCCCTCTGTAGAGCCTTAGTACCCTCAAGCAGATCAACACTCCCGCCCAGCTTGGTGTCATCTGCAAACTTACTGAAAGAGCACTTGATCCCCTCTACCAGATCATTGACAAAAATATTAAGCAAAACTGGCCCCAGTGCTGAGCCCTGGGAAACACCACTTGTGACCGGCCACCAACTGGATTTAACTCCATTCACCACAACCCTTTGGGCCCAGACATCTGGCCAGTTTTTTACCCAATGAGGAATATGCCTGTCCAAGCCATGAGCAGCCAGTTTCTCCAAGAGAATGCTGTGGGAAATGGTGTCAAAGTCTTTACTAAAGTCTAGCGAGACAACATCCACAGCCTTTCCCTCATCCACTAGGCGGGTCATCTTGTCATAGGAGGAGATCAGGTTAGTCAAGCAGGACCTGCCTTTCATAAACCCGTGCTGGCTGGGCCTGATCACCTGGTTGTCCTGTACGTGCCATGTGATGGCACTCAAGATGATCTGCTCCATAACTTTCCCTGACACCAAGGTCAGACTGACAGGCCAGTAGTTTCCTGGATCCTCCTTCCAGCCCTTCTTATAGATGGGCGTCACATTGCTGATAAATGATTGAAAGTGGCTTGGTGACCACTTCCGCCAGCTCCGTCAGCACCCTTGGGTGGATCTCATCTGACCCCATAGACTTGTGTGTGTCTAAGTGGTATAGCAGGTTACAAACCATTTCCCCTTGGATTATAGGGGCTTTATTCTGCTCCCCATCCCTGTCTTCCAGCTCAGTGGGCTGGGTTCCCAGAGAACATCTGGTCTGACTATTAAAGACTAAGGCAAAGAAGGCATTAAGTACATCAGCCTTTTCCTCATTCTTTGTCACTATGTGTCTTCCTGTATCCAATAAAGGATGGAGATTGTCCTTAGCCTTCCTTTGGTTGCTAATGTATTTATAGAAACATTTTTTAATTGTCTTTTATGGCAGTAGCCAGATTATAGTCTAGTTGGGCTTTGGCCCTTCTAAATTTTCTCCCTGCATAACCTCATGACATCCTTGTAGTCCTCCTGAGAGGCCTGCCCCTTCTTCCAAAGGTCATAAACTCTCCTTTGTTTCCTGAGCTCCAGCCAAAGCTCTCTGTTCAGCCAGGCTGGCCTTCTTCCCCACCAGCTCATCTGTCAGCACATGGAGACGACCTGCTCCTGTGCCTTTAAGATCTCCTTCTTGAAGAATATCCAGCCTTCCTGGACTCCTTTGCCCTTCAGGACTGCCTCTTAAGGGATTCAGTCAAACGGTCTCCTAAACAGGCCAGTCTGCCCTCTGGAGGTCCAAGGTAGCAGTTCCCTCCCTACTTCTCCAAGAATCAAAAACTATCATTTCATGATTGCTATGCCGAAGACGGCCTCCAACCATCACATCACCCACAAGTCCTTCTCTGGTCGCCAACAACAGATCCAGCGGGGCACCCCCCTTGTTGGTTCCCTCACAAGCTGTGTCAGGAAGTTATCTTCCACACTTTCCAGGAACCTCCTAGATTGTTTCCTCTCTGCTGTATTGTATTTCCAGCAGACAGCTGATAAGTTGAAGACCCCACGAGAACAAGGGCTAGCGATTGTGAGACTTCTGCCAGCTGCTCATAGAATATTTTGTCTGCCTCTTCATCCTGGTTGGGTGGTCTATAACAGAGTCCCACCATGATATCTGTCTTGTTGGCCTTCCCCATAAATTCTTACCCATAAATACTCAACCCTATTGTCACCATCATTAAGCTCTAAACAATCAAAACACTCCCTAACATACAAGGCTACCCCACCATCTCTCCCTCCTTGCCTATCCCTTCTGAAGAGTTTATAGCCATCCATTGCAGCACTCCAGTTGTGCAAGTTATCCCACCATGTTTCCATAATGGCAACTATATAATTGTTACACAATGGCTTCCAGCTCCTCCTGTTTGTTGCCCATGTTGCGTGCACTGGTGTAAATGCACTCCAGTTGGGCTATTGCTCTGGCCACCTTGCTTGGAGGACAAGCCCTAATTTCTACGTGACCATTCTCAGCCGCTTCTGTGGTTTCTAACACATCCATAACTCTTGCACCTTTGCTGCTGCATGGATCTTCATCCCCTACCTCCATTGAGACGGCAGATCGAAGGACCTTGCTAGCAACGTCCCTCAAACATTGGCATGTTGCCCCCCAGGCTTATCTCTAGCGAGCCTGGTTTTATCCCTTTCCCCTTTCAAATCTAGTTTAAAGCTCTTTCAATGAGCCCTGTTAAAGATCCTTTTCGAGCTTTGAGACAAGTGTACCCCATCTATTGCCAGCAGGCCTGGTGTTGTGTAAACCAACCCATGATCAAAAAACCCAAAATTCTGCCGGTGACACCAGGCTTGGAGCCAGGTATTGATCTTCTCTGGCTGTTCCTGTTTCTTCCTTCATCATTCCCTGCAACTGGAATGATAGAAGAGAACACTACTTGTGCTCCTGATCCCTTAACCAGTCATCCCAAGGCCCTAAAGTCTCTTCTGATGGCCCTCAGATTTCTTGTTGCCTACCTGAAAAATCAATAATGGATAATACTCTGGGGGTCCGTGCCAGCGTAAGAAACTTTCTCTTCACATCTTTAACCCCAAGGCCCCAGGGAGGCAGCTGTTGCGCAAGTTGCAGGCTCCTGGCAGCTCTCTTGGCTCCCCCAGAGGTTCCCCCAGTTCGAGAAACCCTCCTGTGCACCACGCTAGAGCACTCTGCTGCCAATCGTGCCAGCACCAGAGCTGCTCGCCTCGGTGACTGAGTGTCCTTCGTTTACAGACAGGGAATAATCTGCTTTCACACACCTTGTTCCTTCAGTGGAATTCTATCTCCCATGAATGGTGAAAGTTTAATGGTTGTGAGAATTTCCTCAATCTTTTTATCTTTGCGAGAATAAAGAGAGCACTTTGTATTTTACAATTACAAAACAGATTGGAAGCAATAAAAACACATTGCTGTGACCTTTTTTAAATGAAGTATATTAATTAATTCAACATAACATTTGCTCCAAAATACCAGTTAATTAGAATAAAAACCTGAAATGAAAATAAGATGTTTTCATTCACAAAATTGATTCTTCTCTAAATTTCAGTTCATGAAAATTTTAAGATTTTAAACCTCCTCACCAGAGCAGATTAGCCAGATAGCCTCCTCACCATGATTTGCCAGACTCAGGAAATTCTTATTTTGAATAAAAAGATTTTCATTATCCCAAAAAGATTGAGATTTACTTGCTGGTTGTTTTGTTTTGTTTGTTTGTTTGGTTTTTTTTAAATATCATTTTGTTCTGCTGTGGTGGGAGATACTAACTCCAGTCCTGGGTGAGAACATCCAGAATGTTAAGAATTGTGCAAATGAAGTGAAATAAAAATAGAAACAAAGTAATCTTTGCCATAAACAGCAAGTTACTTTTATATTATATACCATGTAACATGCAAGATAGTACTTAGAAAAAATAGCTAATCTGTCTTTCTATGAACAAAGGAAATATTTTATTAGAAAAATACAACTTACCAAATTCAGAAGCAGGTTTAAAATGTATTTCTTAAATCACATTGCGTATAGGGCCTTGAACTATGTATATTCAGCACAGTTTCTTAACTGTCTCCAGTTTGGTTTCCCAATTGTAATGTAAAGACCCTATCCAACATATAACATAGTTAGCCTTTCACAAGCCAAAAAGAATAATTAATCTAGATTGACAGTGAGGAGAGCTATCAAGTTACCATATCTGTAACAACTTGAAAATGCGTTTTGGATTGTAAATGATGGCTTTATGAACATTATTTTAGTTATAAAGCACTATCAATATATACAGCACTTCAGTAGCTGATACAAAGTGTACAAAATAAAGAAATCTCTCTCCCACAAAGGGCATGCAATCTAAATTTAGACACAGATAAATTGTTGCAGAAATTTTGCTCAAGGAAAAAAGATCCATTTTCTTTTACATTTTATGACATTGAGTCCACTAATGCTCTTTTCCCCCCTTTTTGCTTAAATGTTATGACTAGCTGAGGAATTAGCATTAGAAATTGCCATGAATCCAACTATGCTATTTCATCACTAAGAGGAATATAATAACCCATAATCTTGAGACTTTCTGTTCAAATGTATCACTCAATTATTTTTTTTTTTTGTAGAGCTTTTTATTTATTTTTAGCTTAGCATATTTATAACTGTCACATAGGACCTGATTCCAAAAACACTTTTACATGTGAGAAACAGTTAATAGCAATTTTCTTATCATTCTTTCTGTCTACAGAATAGGGTTTTTTTCTGCCCACCTTTCATACTTTTCTTGACCAGTTTATCAAAGCCATATTGATATCTGTTGTTCATTCTCCCTAAGAATCTCCAGATTATTCTGTTGCTTCCCCCAGAGCTACTTCCTTTCTTTTATATTCACTTTTCTTCAAGAACCTAAAGGGATTCTACATTTAGATTATCTTCCTTGTTGGTTGCTCTCATCACATCACTCTCATCCTTATATTTTTTCACTGAAGTCCTATCCCCACCATGTTAAATTCAAGCTCCAAAGCTCTCTTTGTGCTGCCAGCATTACCCAGCATCCTTTGTTCCTTGCCTTTGTCCAAATTTTGTACCTTCCCTATAGAATTAATACACGATGCTTGGTTTACCATCCACTTATGGTAAGATCTCTGTGAACCACCTGTATTTTATATTACTGGGACCTTTCTTTAATTTCCTTTTTCTTTAAAAGGGTGAAGTCCTTCTAAAGGACCACGTCTCCACAGATCATGGAGTGAAACCTAAGAATAGATATTGCACTATATCAAACCAGAAAACAGCACAGTCATACTTTGCTTGTCCTATTCCTGAAACTTTGCCCCCATATCATTGTCTCCATGGGAAGCAAATGCAACAACTGCCCGTGTGTATTCGGAGAACAAGGACCTATACTTGTGAAGAATTGACATGGTTGCTTTCAGATGGTGAAGCACTGTGTGTGATGTTTGCTGATAAACTTTACAAAATGCAGTATAGTTTTTGGAGAGGAGATAAAAGATACTGCAAAATGCCTCTAAGTCAGGTGAAACTACTATGGTTTTATGGTGCTATCCTCTGTTTTGATAGGAACAACATCCATCTCTATGAATGCTCTTTACTGCAGTTAGCTGACAGAATTTGCTCGATACAGATTTTGAAGTCTTAACCAGAAATGACAGGTCTTGGGTTTTCCTACTGGCTACCCAGGCATATTTTTAACAGAGTGGTTATCCGGTTGCTTGTGTATTCTTTGTCTGCTTATAATTGGGAAAATTATGTATGTATCAATCAATTGGAAAAAAGAAATAATTGTTGTTTCCATGAATTCTTGAAAAATATATATGTGAGATTAACACAAAATGTTAAAAACATTAAAAAAACATTGCAAAGTTCTTTCCAGGGAAAAACGTTCATTGTCCAAGCAGTGTGGGAGCTTACCAACCCTTGGGGTTGGGTAAAGCAAAGAAAAGAAAAAGGGAGAAATTACTAGAGAAAGAAAAAAATACAGGGAAAGAAAATGTTCATGTTCAGAAATAAAAGACAGAAACAGCTGGTCTTTCTAATGAAACAGGTTATATAATTTATTCTTGTTTTTACATCAAATTACTGACACAAGTTTGTTAATTTTGTTTTCTTATGCCAACTTATTGGTCTACCAGTAAATGAAAATGTTCTAATGCTACTGGAAACTCTTTTGTCACTGTAACCACCTGGCTTGGCACCATGTGTAATGTAAACTCTATTCATATGAAGATTTTAAAGTTCTGAAGATTTTGGATGTGTCCAGACTTCTACATATTTTTGTGAAATAACTTCTTAACCAGTTCTTGCTTACCACTAACACTTAATATTTCCTTATGTCACCAGGTTTCCTTGAAATACAGCTAAGAAAGATCATGCAGCTTTGTTTCTGTCTTTGTAGAGAAGTTGTGTAAGATTTTGTTTCTGAACATCTTTTTAAGGGATTAGTAAGAATATTTGATAATGCAAAATATATTAAACAGAAGTTACATGTGTCCAGCTGTAAAGAATAAGCCAGAACAACTGTTTGGAATTCAAGACACTGAGCTTTTCAACATATGTTTCAACATCTCATAACTTATTACTTACAGAACAATTCACCTCACTCTGGTCCCATCATAAAGAGGGTTATAAAATGAAAATATATAAATCATTTATCTTTCAAGATTTTCAGATGTAAACCTTGAAACATCTGTGCATTTATGGTTTGACTTGCAGTTTCAAAGCTAATCTGTTCCTGAAACTTACACTACATTGCCTTTATTTTATTCTTGTATGCACATGCATGTATATATATATCTACACAAGGGTATTTTTGCAGTAAGATATTCTTCTTTAAGCAAACCTGCAGAGGTGCTTTCTACTGATTCTTTAATGGACAAATCAAGAGAAGAAAGAGGTATCTAAATAAGGAAAATAATCCTACCTATTACTCAGCAAGGACATAACTCATTTAATTTCTTAGTCTTTTTAGTGCATACAACTTTCTTGTTTTCATAATTGTCAATATTTTTGTCAATAAAATTACACATGAAAACAGTAAAGAAAATATCCAGCAATAGTAGCTATTGGAGAAAAACTGCTGGAAGCAATTTGTGAAGAAATGTGAAGTAGCTTAAAGGAAAAAATGGAGTCTAAACTATTTGCATTCTACTAGTAGACTATATAAGAGTAGACTGTATAATTGTGAGGAGCACAACTTGAATTTTAAATACTCTCATGAGATTCTTGAGAAAATCTTTAAAATGGAAATTGTCTGTAGGAATTATTCTGTACATCTTTTAAAGAATAAAAGTTGGGTAATAACACTATAACAAATCTTTTTTATTCTTCATTTTGGAAATTTTTTAACTTTCTTCACTTCCAAATAGTAAGAAAATACTAAATCTAAAATCAAAATCTCTTGCACAATCATGAAATAGTGAAACTAAAGAACAGAGGAAAATCATCACTGAATTTCTCAGCCTTGACTAAATACTTAATTTTTATTTCTATCTGAAAAACAGTAGCTGATAACGATACACCTTAAAAAAAATTGTTTGGTAAATCTGTATTTTCTAAGAAGAAAGAAAACTAGAAAATTTCTGAGTACTTCTACTAAATTTCCAGATAACAGTCTAACTGAAAACAACTCAGAAAATGGGATTGTCACTCTGCTGTTGGAGACTTCTCTAGTTTAAAAATATTTATTATTAAGATGTTGTCCTTTGCGTGTTTTAGTTCCACTTCTCTTAACTTTTGCCTATTCCTGGAGTGTTCTAAAACTTAATCACTTTTGAGGTGAGTCCACTCGAGCCAAAGATGACACTGCGGAGGCAAGAATATGTAAATCAAGATCTCTGCCTTTCTGGTGAGGTGGAATCTGTGTTTACACCCTTGCAAAATTCTTAGTGTCACTCAGCAGGTGACCTGCTCCTGGGTTGCTGATGCTTGTGCTTGCTTGACATATGTCTCACATGTTCTCCTGTCTGAGGCCATGCTGTTTGTCTTTGAGGCAGCCTAGGCATACACGCAATTTGGTGCTGTGTTCCTTGAGCTACTTTTCTGACAACAGTATTTCCTCTTTTTTAATCTCAAGTTCACTGTATAGGAGCTGTGTAGGTACTTGTATATGGTCTCAGGACACGTTTATCTAGCCCATTAGTTCCTCAGAAGTGCAGTCAGCAAAGCTGACTACCATATCACTTACAATAAGGGATTTCTGCTTAAAGTTGTTAAGTTGAAGGGTACCTCTGCTGCACATCATTCAGTTCTCATATCCACATAACAGTGTTGTTTTATGCATTTAGAAAGCTATATAAATATATACCTTTACCCTGGTGAGATTCCATATTGGCTTTTTCTTGCCTCATAAACTGGGAAAAAAGCCATCCTTATTTGCACCTATAATATTCTTTGCTGTACAATCCCAGTGCCCACATCACCTAGCTTATTACTTCTCTGATTTATGTGGCAGCAGTTGAATACAGAGCAAATAACTCATTGAAATACTCCATCTTCTTTGTGGCCTCAAGTTGTACACTAATCTCTTCATTCAGATGGTATATTATCATTTTTGTGGTGGATTAAAACCGACACAGTTGTAAAGAAAATATATTATCATTATTACATAGTTTGGGATGAGGAAAGAAATCTATACCCTCTGCCAATTGAGTAAGTGTCCTTGCTTTATGGAGGTGAGTGACTCTTGTCTTCATATTTGTAGCGAGAGTTCAATTTTGTCTTTGATAGAACACCCTGGTATATACTGTACTGCTTACACCAGTAGACTATTAACGTAATGTGCAGCACATTCTTGCTGGCAGCTATTGATTTTAAAGCCTACCATAGCAGCATATTCCAGCAGAAGATCATTTCAGGCTGATAATAATCTGAGAGTGCTGGACTTCCACTGCATACTAAAGTTTCACATTAGTGATAGTTGGGAAACAGAGGCAAAAATGAAGGTGAGATGTTTTAATAAAAAAGAATCACAGTTTGGTTTATTTATATTTCCATTGTTTATTTTATCTTAAGTGCAAAAATTGGGATTCTTTGAATATACATTTAACATCTGTGCGTTCTTTCTTAACAAAACAGTGTCAGAAAAGACGCAGGGATTCACTTCAAAAGATCACCTCATGTACCTGACTCCTTTGCATGCCGTCATTCACCTGCCTAGGAGTTTTGCATTCATACAGCATATAAATGTTTTAACTTCATACTCTCAATTTGATACTATGATTTTGATGTAATTCACTAACTCAGCTCCAGTCCTGACTCTTACACATGTCTGACAGGATTAAGTCATGGGTGCATCTGAAGTGTGTATGCTTTAGTGCTCATGGGACTTGTGTGTAGTTAATACTGTGGTATTCATGCAATTATATTCATTCTAAACATCTCACTTCCTTGAAGTGTTGTGTGCTAAGGCATGAGCTTGTTTTTTCCTCCAAGCAATGGTTTGGTTTTTTGCATATACATTTTTCAAAGTGTATACTAATTGAATTGTAGTCATTCATGGACCATATAACCAGCTTCTGGAATGTAAAACTAATTTAATATTTTAACATTACAAATCAGGATGCAGCAAACTGCATGCACTGCTATTAATATACACCAGATTCAGTTTACAGAATGTAAGAATAATTTTGTACTAGTTTGTCTCTCTTTGGGAATTTTTTTTTTTTAAGTTTCTGTATTATCTCAAATTTTCCCTTCCTTTCAGTCACTCTGAATGCCTGTTCCTTTAAGTCAGAGCACTGATGAAATATCACCCATGTTCTAGTATGCTACTTGTTGCTATGAATGAAAATCCAAGTCATGCCTGTGAATATGGAGCAAGTAATTAATTAAGGACCAATAGATCTGGATTATGTGTTTCCTTCCTCTTTCAAATAAAGTGTATTATGTGGGCCAGTGCTGGAGATGCATGTACAATTTAAAAGCAAGAGAGGAAATGAAGACATGCAGGTGTTCTCTTGGCTAGTAGGTGGGATTTAGGCAGGTATTCATTTCTGAGAAGAAATAAAATGGGTACAAAGTTTGATCCTTTGTATTTATCAATAATATTTGAATCTCATGGTGAGGGATTCTGTGGCTCTTCCTCTAGACTTAATGATGGTGGCAGCACTATCTTTTCCATTTACTTATTCCCATAAGAAACACAGAATAATCTTCCAAGAAGATCATAGATATTCATATAATAAATTGGTCCGTTTCCCTGCTTTTCTAACATGTTTATGGGAAAGGAATAATGACAGATAAAAATTCAGAAATAAAATCCATAATCACTTAAAATTTATTCTTTTTTTTTTTATTTGGAGGTATTGTAGGCGAGTTACTCCTAAAAAAAGTTTGGGGTACTTTTAAGCTTATGAAGTTTTTCTAGCCTGAATGGCTGGGTTTTGTTTTTTCTTTTTTTTTTTTTTTTTAATTTCTGGCAAAATTATGTGATGTTTTAATATCATATAGCTATAAAATTGTTTGATCAAGCTCTCCTTTTTCCATTTATCATGTACTGGATTGTTCCAAAGAATATAGTTTCTAGAGATTTGTATAATCCATTTTTAAATCATGTAAGCAAGAGGAAGTTTCAGCAATTTTCAAGTAGTCCCTACCTAACGAATACTTCCTGACATTCCTCTGTATCATGCCATTGATCTCAAGTCACGTTAAAGTGTATAGCTCTCCAATTAGTTCATAGTCTTATTAAGTCTAACTTCTCTCTGTTCAGGCAAAATTGTATTTATTTTTTTCCTTAAGAAGTCACTCTGCATCAAGACCAATATTAACACATCAGTAGTTTCTGTCAATGGGTAGATATCCAACCTTTTGTCAACAAACATTCAAATTTAAAGACTTGGTTTGTCATAACTAACTTTCATAGGCTGTCAGATTAAAAATCATTAGAATGAAAGTGAACTATATTGTCAAAATGGATAAAATCCACTTCTATGACTGCAAGGTAGAGCATTCAGGCCCATATACACTTGAATTACAGTGTCTGCTGAAGGATAAATCTTCAATCCTAGTAATTTTGTCAGATAGTAGTTCATATAGTGGCTCTGAGCTCAAGTTGAAGGTATTTATGACTCAAAAAATGAAGGCATTTTCAATTTCAGAAAATGTGTTATTTCCTTCAGTTATGTAATTCAGTCTCCAGTAGGTGACATAAGAAGTTATGTTTTCAAAATACTTACTTGTATCTTTGTCATTTGAATTTCAACACTTGTTGAAACAGAGATTGAAGAAATTCTGTTTGTTTCAGAATACTTTGCCTGTTAACCACTCATGTATTCATACAGTTGACATTTTGAAACTTTTGAGACCAAAGAAATAAATTTGACTGTGTAACAAAATGTTGCAAAAACTGTCAATGAGTTGACAATGAAAGTGACATACTACTCGTAGGGCCCATTCTACCTCATCTGTAGGCTTTTGAAATAGCCGCACTTTTGGAAGAGAAGGAAATGTTTTGACAATTAGGGTAAGCAAATTGCAAAGGGAAATATGGTAGTAAGTTACCAATGGAGTCCTTAAATAAAACATGTCATTTCTAATGCTGTTCAGCCTTCCATTAGCAGAGACCTCTGGATAGCCATAGGCAAACATCAAATATACAGTAGTTTATAATGGTAATTCATACAGTGATAAAGCAAAAACAGAACTATGCAATGAAAAAAGGCACAAACTGAAATTTGCCTCTAGCCAAAATCTTGGTTTCTCTAAACAAATTAACATGCAGACTTTACTTCATTGATGTATGGGAAATTTACTTACATATTTCTTTTCTTCTTTCCTTGCCTTTTCTATATGATTTAGAATCAGATACTGGTTTATCTGGTGTGTATAGTCAGGAATGTGGGTAATGGACCTTAATGTATGCTGAAGTATTAACGACATTTGCAGTGCAAGAGATGTTTCTCATTTTCAGAAGGAAAACAAACTGATGTGAATATACTGAATATACTGGGGGAAGGTAAATCTGGTATATTATTTTTAGTAGTTGTGAATGCAAGAATTCTACTAATAATGGCCTATGTAAGCTAACATTTAAATAAGTTCTTTTACATTCAAGGAAGCTAGTTAAATGGATGCTTTTGTTTCTATTTTTTTGTTGTTATTGGAGTGCATTTGGGGTTGGGTTTTGTTTGTTTGTTTGGTTGGTTTGTTTTGATTTTTTTCTTTTTTTTTTTTCCTTTTTTTTTTTTTTTAAATTTCTGGCCATACTAGTGAGAAGTGTTTGGAGATTTCAGTTGTCCTTTGAATGACTTCTAGTGTAATTATTTGTTCATTTCTAAATAAAGGCATTCAAATCTTATCCTGGATTTCTCAGTCATTTTCTGTAATGCCAATATTTGGCATAGGCTTTAAAAATACAAGCATGTCATACAGTGCCTTGTAAATGACCCTCAGACATGAATAGGTAGTTCAAAAGAGAAGACGATTCAGTCTTCTGCCAATTAAATTTCAGACCCATTCACTGAAATTGTCATGTCATTGTGAGGTGAAAGTAAACCAAGCTTGCTTGAGTCAAGCAATCCTAGGCCAGTGAACCACCAAATAACTGCATTACAACAGCTACCATGTTGTGGAAGCTTGAGCTTGACAGTCATGATGTAAAAGCTTCAATAATTCAATATCCTTTCAAGTTACTCAGTTAAAAAGCATGAGGTTTTAAAGCCTTAAGAACCTGTATGAAAAATTCTGTATTCATAGTTAACCCATCCATCTTCTTACTCATATTTAATGCATCGTGAAATTTAATTACTTTTATTCTAGAAATACACTAAACCCAATATTCTAGCAATACGCTAAAACCAATATTCTAGCCATACAATATTAAAAACAAATATTTTAAAAATACACTTAAACCCAATATATACCTGGTTAAAAAAAAAATTACTTTTTGTTATTAAGTCTTAAACATTTTTCATTCTTTGCATTCAGGACCCACTGTCTGCCAGTCTTTTGAATGAACAGTTTGTTGTGGCTCTCCTGAATTATTAGTATATTTTCTTGGTCAGAATTTTAAAGTTTTGAGTGATGGAACACACCTTCTCTGTGAGGCCTGAGCATATTTTTTCTGAAGATGTCCTCTATGCACAAACTATACAAATACCTAAGTCAGCTTCTTCAACCATAAAACAGCAATGGAGAATTTGCAACAGGCCGTCTTCTAGAGGATTTATGTTATCACAATGAAACAGGAATTAGAGATGCCTATAGGATGCCCAGATGCTTATAGTCAAAGCCCAGAAATGCTCCAAAATTAATAAAATACAGCCTCAACAAGCAGAGAATGACACTTTCCAACTGGCTTCACTTACAGAAGTCTTGGATTGATGAGCAAGTACATATATACCTGATTTATTGGTGGGCTTGGTGTTAGTTAATTTTCTATTATCTGCAGGTTTACGGCTGAATTTTCTAGTAAACTGATGAATTGAACCTGGGCATCTATTTTGTAAAATTAGATCTTCCGTGGTTAGAGATGAAAGAAAAGAAGGTTACAGCTAGTGGGAAGAAAGGATGCACCGACAAATGCATTAAAGCTGACTGCTCTGAGATGAATGAGAATGCATGATCAGTGTTCTTTGATGTAGTTGTAGCTATGCTAGTCAATGACTCTTAAACTCATATCCTGTTCTGTAACACTCCTTAAACTCAGATTTCTAGTGTGGACAATCTCATCTGTTTGATCATGTGCTTCTCTTGGGACAGTAGTAGAGCTCATTATATGGAAACTTACAAGATTACTAAGGAGACAAGATGAATATAATTTCATGTCTAATTCCCTGTCCACAGCTGCAGTGATCTAATTCTAATGGCTACTAAAGATACAGGACGGATGTGCATGAGATGCTTCAGATTTAAGTGCTAAAAACTATTTCTGGAAATAGAACTTGAGACTGAATAATTTTGGGACAAATGATACTTGGCAGAAGGTATTACTACCTTAGTGCTAGTAGATACTGAATCTTTGGGGAAGAAAACATGCCACAGAAAAATATATTTTAAAGACTTTTGTGTTCATCAAGTGGGAGTAACTGAAATAAGAAGCACTTTCTGATTTGGAATTGCGCTATGGATCACAGCTGGGCTGTTCAGCTCAGCTTGATAGCAACAACGTTTTGCATCTTAGAAATAAAAACTTGGATTTCCAGAGAGCTGTGTCGTCAATTACACTGTAAAAATAATTGAAGAACATAAGCAGGAAAACTGTGTTAATATAGGAACTTTGGGAAAAAAAATGCTACAAATATATTGTGAAAATGTGCTTTGTTAGATCATTTGTATGAACAGTGAGTGATTATTAGTTTTACAGGAACTGAGCCTGAATTACTTGAAATATTGAATCCTTCTCCTGTAAAGGCATCTCTTCTTGCTTTTTGAGTGGTTTCTGGGCAGTGGTCATTTGAGATGAGCATTTCAACGTCCTTTAATGCATTGTCTTCTATTTCCCTCAGTACAATGTAATTCAACAACATTCACTGATGGTAACTCAAGTTACTTTTTCAATTATATATGAATCATTGTTTATATATAAATATTTACATGGATTTAAATGTATTAAGTACAGTTAGTGAATATGAAATATGTTTCTACCTGCATGAGGACTAGGCCTCTCCATTCCTCAAGAGTATTATTCATTGTTCCATCATAAATCATGATACTCCCATGTAAGAATTTTCAGGTTTTATGGACCACAGAAATGAGGATTTTTTTAAAATCCCCATGTATCATGGAATTTTAATAGTATCAAAGTCTCCCAAGAAAATTATCATCCAAATTAATTAATGAGGATGTGTTTATAAGTATGGTTGTATTTTGTTTGTTTGTTTTAAATAAGATATGAAGGAGGGGCATGGAGTTTCATATTTTTCTAATGAATTGAGATCTGAACTTTAATCTACATGTGGAATTCATCAAACAGGTTTTAGTGGCACTTGCACATTTCCCCTTTTTGTTACTGTTTCATATTAAGCCTGGTGGGAGCTGGGGATGATTTTTCCTGTAATTTATGGCATTTCTGTCTATTTGCAACAGTTGTAAAAATACTGTATAAACAGAAACATCATAAAACACTCATAAAAAAAATCTTCTAAACCCAGCAAAAGAATAGACTTTCCATGGCAGCTAATGGTACAAAGGTGAATTATCCCCCAGATGTGATGGCATTAAAATTTGCTGACTTTGTAATATTGTTTTATCACATATTTATGATATCAAAATAAAAACTTATATAAAAGGAAATTTGAAGTCATGATATTTCCTGATTGTGGGGAAGAGAGACTGAAAATTAAGGGAACTAATCTGTGATGGAGGCTATGCAAACTCATTTAGAAGGGATGATTTTACCAGCCACATTCCTTCTTATAACTGAGGAGTGCTTTTATTATAAGTGGATAGTGACCTTCCCAGAATGGCAAGTACCATTTCAAGGGAATCTCTGAAAAACATTCTAGTTATCAATTATTCTTTTTCCCAGGTCTAAGCTTTATGCTGTTTATTTTCTTTTCACCGTTGAAAAATTACATGCAAGGCAGGACACTGAGTCTTAGGTTTTATTAATTTCTTCTCTTTCTTCCACTGTCATAATCAAAGCTTTCCATTTATGACACTGCAACAGGCTATTAGGAAATAATAGTCTGAGTATTAAGCTTTATTCATTTCTTCTCTTTTTTTAAGGATGACCTCTTCATTCTACCAGAAGGACAAAAGCACAGAGTTTAATTCAACAAGCACTAATAAAACGTTACAGAATTCTCTGACTAGGAAAAAAAAAGAAAAAAAGAGAAGGAAAAAAGCAAAAAAAGCCTGTTAAAATAATATTATTGGATTTCTTCAGTTACTCTGAATACTTGGTGTCTTATTTACATCCAAGTGAATTTTCAGATTATTTTAATCTGTTTACATAACCATTCTTGGGATCTTTATTTTCTTTAAAAATCTCCTTCTCTTCCTATGTGGAACTGCACAGCAGCTGATAAAAAAAAAATCTCTGGATTGACTTGGTGAGGGATTCTCAGCAAATGGGCCCGAACGTGGTTCTGAATCACCTCCAGTGTGAAGATGACTAGAGTTGAAAGCAGGAATAACTGTTTTCTTAGCCAGTTTTCAAATGGGTTTTATTCCTGGATTATGTGGATAGATCATCTTTGGCAGAAGTACTATAGCTATGTTGACAGTTTTCAGGTTTGCATATGTGGACAGGCTTCTATTTTTCTAAGTAATTTTGGTCACTGATGACCTATTCAACCCCTGTATTCATGTACCAGTTGGGCTTCCATCACATGAATATATGTTTTTTTCTGTGCATTTGAGTTATTCTCATTGTAATGCTGGTTGTATCCTGCTGTCACGGTTCTCTTGTTCTATTAGTATGAATGTCATATTTTTATTGAATGACCTTTGTTTAATCTATTCTTACATCTCCGGTGAAATTTAACACAATCTGTGAATATTTTGTGTGTTTGAAGGATAGACTGGAAATATATGCTAAGGAGAATAGAATTGCCTCATTTTTTTATATGTTTTTCTTAAACAACTTTACAAATAAAGTTGTTACATATGGAAAGGACAGAATGAAATATATGAAGTAGCACCATAGTTCATTTTTCCTAAACCATCATATTTCAATGAAGAGATGTATATTTAAAAAAAAATATTCCAGCAAGTTGAGAAAAAATGTCAGTGTCATTATGAAACTGAAACAACACTTGTACCTGAAGCTATCTTTTGTTTTTGCAAATAGTTATAACCTTTATTTTTTAATGTCCATTTGAGTCATTGAAATTATTTGTGTTGCCAATAATCAATATTTTATGGTCTTGCTACATGTAAGAGAATTCACAGTTCCAGAGCTAGCTAGGATCAGGGTTTGAAAGAACTGGAATTACTTACGTATTTCTGGAGGCAGATTGTTTCAAGAGATTAAAACATTGGATCGAGTGGGGCAAATAGTAGGTTTACATGAACTTTGTCACAGCAGAATAATCTTCCTTCATGAATGTTACCTTATTCAAACTGGTAATTTACTGTTTTAGCATTAAATTCTGGGACATGGAAAGACAGATTAGTTGGAGACCTTGCATACAGATGTGTCTGAGAATTGCTCAGACGAAAGCCATTCCTTTCCAGTAGTTCTTGCGAACAAGAGTGAAAAAGGCTTGGCACCCTCATTCATACTCCTGCATACCACAAGAATCTGCATGCTAACAGACTGAGAAGAAATTCAATATAGAGACCAAAGAATTAATTCATCATCCAGAGTGTCATAACTAGAAATTTTCCCCAATTGCACATTGGTACTGTATTTACAAGTCTGCTAGATTGTTCTTTATGTACATTGTCATTGCATAAAAACCTGTCACCTTTTGAGATGCAGATTTAAAAGATTAAATCTAAAGAGGAATGTAACACCAGCATTCCACACCAGAACTGTAGTGGAATACACCAATACACCAGAAATACATCTAGCAATGAATGGAGTCTCTATCAGTTCTCTACTCTTATTCATCTGAAAAAAACATCCCGGAAATCTCAAAGTGAACAATTATGGAAATTTCCTAACACCTATTAAATACTATTTGAATTATGAACAGAACTGTGAGAATAGCTGTTTTTTCAATTTTTATAATAATATGCTATTTGTGCTATTTTTCTCTGAATGTTCTCATTATCCCTTGCAATATCTAATCCTTATTAGGATCATTGGTTTCAGTGTGGTAAATAGCTTAATCATGCAGTATTTAAAGAAATTTTTTTCTGACCTTTTGACTTCATTCAATGTTACTTATGAACATATGTTAACAGAAAACATTTATATGTACTAGATTTTTCTTTTCTAATTATACAAATTAGAAAGACAAACCTGGTAGATTTTAATCAAAATTAGTTTTTAAGGCTTGTACTTAGAAAATGGTAAAAATGATTATAAATACAGAAAAGGAGAGGAACTTTTAAGGGAGAGCAAGAGACCTGGATTAGAAAAAAATTATATATACGTATCTATAATATATTTATACATTATATATTATATATATGCAAAAATTAATTCCGGGCTTACTCATCAAAACAAAACAAAACCAAGTAATTGGAAAGCACTCTGGATTTGGTCCAAATACTCTTTTGCAATCCTGGTTTCTTTGTTCAGATATTAGTTCTGCTGAGTATTTACATTGCAGAATGTAAACTAATTTATGGCACTTACATCATTACCTAACATGCTGTTAATCATCTTCCATGCTGTGAAATGCTCTAACTTGCTATAAAATACAGCCTTTCTCTAGTTTGGAATACTCTTGATTCATTGCTTACAATTTTCCTTTAAGGAACTGAAAGGGACTTTTTCAAGATGCTGTCTATATATCTAATAGGACTCTAAGAAGAAGAACACAACAAATATACTGTACACAGATGCTTCACACTCTTTCTGTATTGACTTCCCTTTAGGGTAATTTTATTTCCCTTAGTAAGATAACTGCTGCAACAAATGGAAGGGCAAAGCTTTTATTCGTACTGGTTACAAATGCATTGAAGAGCATCACAAAGACAACATGGAATTCGTTGGTAGCATGTTGCACCATGAAAAGCATGGTACACCACATTTTGTCAGAGAATAACATAGTGAAAATCCTCTCAGCTAGCTTTAATGATATAAGTATTGGCTGGAAGGAAAGTTTCATGTCCTGTGGTATTTTATTAGCTATGAAGGTTGTTTATGCTGACTTTACTTTCCCCAAAGTCTATACCCCCTTCATTGTTCTTTCTGAAATTCAGTATTTGGAGAAATTAGCTTATTTAAGCTGTTTCCAACATGGATTTATCCATGCAAGAGATGATGAACTAACAAACTAAAGTGTTTTAACCACTGGACACACATGGAACGGTCAGCAGCAGTGCAGCTTTTCCGCCTCCTGTTAGCAAGCTTCAGCTGAGCAGGGTGGACTCTGGAACTATTAAGTATGGCTATATTCAGTGGCTTAGTCAATGATATCTGTAGTCTTTTTTGCTATGACTATAATTGTGTGCATATTTTGGTCTTGATTTTTTTATACTTCTATACAGACTTCAGACTTCTNACAAAGACTTTATATATGTTTATGTACTCATCTGATCCACTTCACACCATTGATGAAGATTCCAGCTTCCATTGTATTTATTCATAACCTTCCTAATTATCAAACACATCAGTTTTAAGAAGTAAAAAATTGTGGTTGTATTAAAATTGCAGGTGGTCATAAACCTATTTCTGGAAAGCTGAAAATTTGAGATCCTATAATGAAAACTCTAGTATCTGGCCATAAAGAAGGGATGAAAGAAAGGACAAAGAAACAATATAGAAAGATGCAATAAGCTCTGCCATCACACGCAAATGTGCAAGAAGAGACAGATCATGCTTTCAGATTTAAATACAGCTCACAGTATTTATGGATCAATAAATATTACAAGTCAGTTTGTGAAAGAGTGTGGAATGCTTGTAGGACTTTTTTCTTATTTCTAGCTTGAGATAAGTTGCTCTGCTTATGTTAATTTTCCTATTTTTCATCTAGAAACTGTATTTCAGTAGTAGATCTGCCATATGCTACCACAATCTATCCTAAAGTTGGATGCCTTTCATTAATAAATTAAGTAATTATCACTTATAGGCCTCCCCCAGCCCCCTAAAATCTCATTTGGGATTTTTAGTCATCAAAGGATAATGAATTAGCTTCTCAGATAGCATAAGTCTTACACAGTTGCATTGATTGAAATTAAGTCCTCACTGAGAAAAAAAAAAAAAGTACTTTCACACTGAGTGACTAGTTCAGCTTAGTAATCTCATTATAAAGTTCTAAAAGACACGAAAGACAGAATTTTATTTGAATACAGTTAATTCTTGTGAGTATAAGCAGTTGACAGGTGTTTTGTTGACTAGGATTATTGCTGTGTTTCTGGTCTGTTTAGGTACATGTCTCAGAACAAAAAAAAATATGCATTTCTGTTTTCTCTTTGAAAAAGTAAAACCAATCCCTGACACTATTCTTTTTTTCCTCAGAAGAGGATATGATCTTACTCTTATTAATTACAGAGACTAAGAAAAGGACGGCAAATGTCAAAATAATTTCTTATTTAGATACCATTATCTTAGAAACAGACGAAGTCCTAGTCTTTGAAATTTAACAGCTATTTAAAAAGTCTCTTTCTAAAAGTGGGCTACACCTAGCAAACTTGATTCAGCAACACCCTGACTTATTAGCCAATCTGCTTGCTACCTGTTAAGGGAAACAAATGGAGCTAATGTACTCTGAGAGGTAAAAGGCCTTTGAAAAAAAAAAAGTCATCACGTAGTATGCAATATTTTAAATATCCAGAATGATCTCACTTCAGTTTTGATACTTGCTTTTCTAAATACTAAATGCAATTAGACCTAACCAGTTTCTCAGTAACTGGAGCCATCATTAATAGAATGAAGAAAACTAAAAAAAAAAAAAAAAAAATCTAGAACTTGCAATCCTCTCCCTCAAATACAGCTCATGCCAAAGAACTTCAAATTTTGCTTCTGTCCAAATAGAAAAATCCAGTTGTATCAAATCTAAGAGTTTCCAGCTGATCTGGGATGCTTCACCCAGAGGAGCACATCTGGTTTTTGGTGGTGTTGCCAGGGGTGCTTAAGAAGCTCCAGCAGATGTGTTCAGTTCAATTAATTGGTCAAGTCCATTCTGTCGTCTGGCCATGATCTGGAAGACAAAAGTGGAGCTCTGCATCTCTGTGCTAAATTTCAATTTGAACTGAATTTGTATAGTTGAATTTTAAAATCTGTTTATAAAAGAAATGCTGTCAGACATTTAGATCATAATTGTTGTTTTTAATGCTATTGATAACTGATGCACTAGTACACCTTGGATGAATGAATTATAAATAAGTGTCCCTCACCAAGCCCTTCACAAGTATGCTTTCTACCAGCTCACGTGGTATACACCTGCAGCTGAATGGCAGAATGGGATGGGGATTCTGTAGAAAGAAAAATCCTCTGTTTTGGAGCCTTGCACAGAATTTTCTACTCCAGTCTTTTTTCTAGAAGTTTTCTTTTCTGCCTTCCTTTGGTTTGTATGCTTTTTGCTTCAGAAAATCTTACACTTCATTTAGATATGTTAGCTTTTGCTGCAGAACAAAAATAAAAGAGCAATTCTACATGGGAAAAGAAAAATCAGCACTTTCTGAGACAGTTGTATGAAGCCATAGATACAACCATGCAAAAAATAATTGGGGCCTAATAACTTCAAGAATAAATATAGCCTCTAGTAATTCTGTGTCTATTACATATTGTGGGGTAGTAAAAGGGAAAAAGGAAAACAATGGAAAGATTCCCAGTAATTTTGTTATTTTACTCTTACTTCCTGGTAAACCCACTCTATTAACTCTTTTTGCCATAAGACTTGAATTCGGTTTTTTAAAACACATTGAATGAAAAATACTTCATTAACTACTTACATCTTGTTTCTGACAGATAGCTAAAGACCCATGCACTTTGTCTGAGCAAAGCATAAACTCTTGCAACAGCATCTGGACTACCATTATGTTTGGGTCAAAGGCTCGTTTGCAGCAAGCATGGAAGGTGTATTTTTTTTTTTCCCCTGACATTGTGTTATTCTTCCAGAGCATTATACTATAGTACATAATACATATATAATGCCTTTCATAAAATACAGACATTATTTTGACATTCCTTTGGACTTACTATTGTATTTATTTAACAGATGCTTACATTCTATTACATCCATTTTATAAGGGTTTCTATAACACACATAGACTTTAACTGTGTTAGAATTTTATCTGTTACCCTTCTGTTTGAATTCCTAAAGAGTTTGCCTATCCTTTCTTTTCTTTTCATTTCATTTCATTTTCTTTGCTCTTCTAGGCACCACTCAAGGCAAAAATCACTAAAAGTTCCACTTGAGAGCCTCACTTATAACTCTTGTTTCTGAGGCTAAAGGGTAGTTCTGTCTGTAATGACATAAAATAAACCCTGGGCAATTCTGAAATTGTAGTCATGTAAACTCATTAAAATTTTGGTAATCTTTGTGGCCCTACAGGAATCTTTAAAATATTTAAATCTCTTACTCTTTTGTATCATTATCAGACTCATGAATTAAAAAAAAAAGAAAAGTAGGAGACTATGAAGAAACTCATCTAGCCTACCTCCTGTTCAAAGGTGGTTTAGGATCGCCTATGGTAGGTACTTTTAAATATGCAATCAAAACCATAAAGGAAATTCTTCAAACTCCCTAGTAAGTCCATTTGCATACTTTGCCCTTTTTGGTAAAAGGTTTTTTTTATCCTAGGTTTTATTTTTTGCAAAAAAACCCATGATTATTTTCTTACCTTATTGGGCACAGAGTACAGTAAATTATTCTTTTTTGTAATAGCCTCTTAAATATTTAAAGAATGTTTTAATGTTTTTCTTCGGTCTTTTATTCTGGAGATTAAGCAATTATTTTAGCTTTTCATCTTTGTTTTCCAAGCCTTCTTAATGGCAAAATTTAAGATAAATAAACAAGGGTAATAATTTGACTATCCTTCCTGTACAGTGGTATTCAAAAGAGAGAATCTCTCCTAAAAGCCAGTTGAGAGAAAGAGCTTATTTTACAAACCCTACATGACTTTCTGTGTGCTCATGATGGAATACTTCATAATAGCCTCTGCCATACAGGTCTGCAATGGTCTGACTGCGGTCTCCAGACTACTGAGCAGAGTAAGATGATTTTTTGTAATGTCCTTTACCCTCCTAATGCATCCCAGAAAGATGCTTGTCCCATCTACACGGGTGTTCTGTGCTTGACCCTTCTTCACTCTAATATCCACATCTTTGTCTGGAACTCCCTGACTCTCTAGTTATTCTCTGTGTTGTATTTATACATCTGATTTTGTTCGGTGTAGTTCTTTGTACTTCTTTTTATTGACGTTCTTTTGGTTCATTTTGGATCATTTCTCCATTTATCAGAATCAGTTTGAATGTGAATCCCATTACTCAGAGTGCTTGCAAAGTTTTTTGCTGTCATCTGAAAATTATGTAGATTAATTTTCAGTTTCACATTCCAAATTCATGGAATATCTCAATTAATATTAATTAATTAATTCCAGTTAATCAAGCCTGAATGTTCCCTAGCTTACTTTGTCCATATTTATCACTTAAAAAAAAAAGTGTATGAATTTCTAAATAAACAACATGGATAGTTCAGAATGCTACATATAAATGAAAAGGAGAAAAAAAAAGTCCCTTTCTTACAAAAAAATGTCTATTTTTCTAGCAATAAGAATTTGTTTCATAATTTTCAGCTATATATTGAGTATTTGAGCATATTTCTACATTTGCTGTCATTACACTTTTCTATTTTTTCTAAGATAAACACTAACATTTCACAGAATTGTGGCAACTGACACTTAAATACAGTATGTATTCATGCACATGCACATACCTACTTGCAGACTACCTGCAACGGTAAAGTATGAAAAATGTATGTGATTATTTACACAAATTTTCAATCATTGTAGAAAATCCTGCTTTATTTTCAGGTTATTCTGAGATAGAAAAGTTAACACAATTCATTTAGTACAATGCTAATAATTTTTTTCTTAAATTCTTCAGCAGTATTTCTTTATACACTGTATTTATCAACCTAACTTTCAAAACCTTTTCTGTTTCATTGCATCTCAGAACGACATGATTGTAGAAAATCAGGCTCGAAGTGACCCCTAAGGTCTTAAGTGAACAGGTTTCATTTGCCCATCACAACTGATTAGTACTGTGAAGCATCTCCTCACAGTCTAAGGCCAGTGATTTCCTTCAAGTGGCATTGCACAGCATTTTCAAGACTAAAAGCCTGCCATATGGGCTACAATAGGCAGCTTAAATAGTGAACTGCTGCTGCCTTATTCTGACTGCAGTGGGGTAGGGAAGAATAAGAGCAGCAGGGCCCAGGCAGATCTGAGGGCATGGTAACCTCTGGCAGGAGGCAATAACAAGCATCTGGCAGTGGGTGAGATGGTAACGTCTTTAGCTGACACAGCTGCCTCTGAAAAATGATGTGTGAACAGGCCATAAATCATTCCTGTTGCAGAGGAATATTTAGTAAATACCTTTCAAAGCCTTTATTGCTTCCTCTCTCTAAGAACTACATGAGTAAATTGCTGAAACAGAGCTTAAGTGTGAGAAAAATTCTACTGAAGTATTTAGAAATATGCAAACATTTTTTCACCCAAGCAATCCTTTTCACTGGAGGGACTGATTTTTAAAGAAATACCCACTACTCTTTTACAACCTGTATCCCACATATATTTGTCATTTTCTGCAACATTTTTATTGCAGCCATGAAACCATAAAAAACTCCCAGCCTAATTTATCATCTAGAATGTTTTGATGACCAAGTATTTGTGAATGCTTTGGACAAACAACTGGCTTTGGCATGAAACCTATTGAATGGAGGGAAATGTTTCGCTGTTTAAAATGCTATATTAAACAATAATGAGGTTTAACTACTTGCTTTCTACCTTCAAAGCATTCCTGAGAGGATTCAACAAGTTCCAAGTGTGTTCTTTGTAATTTGCCCAATGAAATGGTAAGCCCATTCTCACTGATAGGAAGTATCTAGCATTAATGTTATGTATTTAACATATAGTGCACATTCAGTCACTGCAACTAATAAAATTTCAGCATGCATTGAAGAGCCATTGGGCAGATTCCCTATTGTCCTGATTATTATTACTGATTAAATATTAGTATTTAGGGGTTAGATATAAATGATATCAGCAGATGTATATTCAGATAGAGCTTCTAGAGGCTGGTGTTACCTTTCAGTAAAGCTTGGATCCATCTCCCAAAAACTAAGTAGTATACCAACTTGGAGTTTTTTTTCTTAACCCACCTTTAGTGCCTATTCTTTAAGGTATTTATTTTTTAAATTGAATTAATGATATATCTGTCTGTTTCATTGACATTGTGCTTTCATTTACAATTGAGTTATTTTTTAAAAGGGAAAATACAACAAGTTTTATTAATGGAAATTAGATAGTTCTATCAAGTATAAAAATAATAAATACAATCTCCCCAGGAAAGAAAATAAAATCTATAAATCTGGCTTCATACTTGCAGTTACTAACTCTGTAGCCTGGCTGGACTCAAAATGGCAACAAGCCATCTACACAGCTGTGCACCTGATCAAGGCAACGATGTGCTATGCATACACAGTGCAACCTTTCTACAGCAAAAATTAGTATCCTGTAGATATTTTCATTACTGAATTTAGAAATCAGCTAGAGGACAGCTGAATGACCTGCAAGAAGCAGTGCCTGCAATGAAAAAATCATAAGAATGACACATTATAGAAGTAAAAAGAGAATTTGAAGAGTTAACAGGATTTTGTGAGGTGTATTTGCTGACTGGAACTCCTTCCTGCTGCTATTTCTAAGATTTTTGCTTTCTTTTGCAATTAACTTGCTGAAATTTTAGAAGAGATGATGAATAATGAAATGAATCCAGAGAAAACTTCATGGATCAAGAAAGACAGGAAAAAAATATCTTCAAACAGGAATAACCTTATTGGAATTAAAATTCTTCAATGAATCAGTACACACAGACTTGTAATTAGGGTAAAAAGAACAGAGGACTTTAATATGCCTTGCTTTTCATAATGCCAGGCTAGACATTGCCACTATTCATTAATAAAAATCTGTTATTACTTCTTTCTGAAAGAGATAAAAGTACAGAGACAAAATCTCATGCCAGCATTGAGCCCCAGTATTTAGGGGCTTCTGAGCAGTTGGGTGGGTGAGGCAAGGGGAAAAGAGTCTTTTCTTTCAGTTTAGGACATGAGGGAACTGCAGAGTTGCCACTGGAATATTCTTTTTTTGCAGTTCTTCTGTAAGGTGCTAGTACAAATGTTTGATTATAGAGTCATAGAACTGGGTTGTAAGGGACCTTTAAAGATCATCTGTTCCAACCCCTAAGATCATCTATTCCAAACCCTATGCCATGGGCAGGGACATCTTTCACTAAATCAGGTTGATCAAAGTCCTGTCCAACCTGACCTTGAACATTTCCAATGATGGGGTTTCCACAACTTGTCTGGGTAACCTGTTCCAGTGTCTGACCACCCTCATTGTGAAAAATGTCTTTCCAATGTCCAATGTAAATCTACCCTCTTTCAGTTTAAAATCATTGCCCCTTGTCCTGTCACTACTTTTCTTTTCCTTGCCTACACACTGGTATGTATTTTGTTGCAGACAAAGGGTCTATGTATTCTTCATCTCCGTTCTGACAGTTTGAACCCTAGATCTAATGGTAGGACACCGTCATGGACCACTGAGGTAATTACAGAATTTATCTATGAAATTACTCTAAATTTGATAATTTTGAATTCAGGACAAGAAACATAAAACCCTTTCTAAAAAACCAACAATATCTCCACAAGCGTGGCTCACTGAAATAATTTTTCTGTAGTGCTATAGAAACTGGGGATAAAACAGCAAATTGGTCATCTCAATTTATATTAATGTATATCAAATTAGATACCTCTTAGTATATCTTGGGATATAGCAAGATATCCCAAGGCAGCTATTTTGAATATCAAACTGTACTATGTACCCAGTAAGAAAGACTGAAGGCCTTTACACCAAATACCACTAAGTTCATCAGTATATCTATGCACCCTTACACCCACAAGGTACTCTCAGAGCAGTTGAACCTTTGCATTATTAGTAGTAGTATTTTATGAAAAGCATAGACAAAGCCTTGGACCAGAGAGACTATTTCTTCCACAGACACCATTGTTCTAGAACACACATAAGAAGAAAGAAATCGATTGCTTCTGTACATGTTCCTGCACAGGGAAAAGGATTATTCTCAGCTTATATAATTAGCTCCAAATCTTAATGTTATTTTTGTAAAGAAACACATTTGTGCTACTAGGTAGATTTCCCTGGGCACCAAACTGAATGGAATTTTGGTGTAGAAGAAAAAGAAAGGGGCATGAAAGGAGGGAAGAGGGAAAAAAAAAAAAAAAAGTCCAGCAGGAATGCAAGAGACCCAGGAAACCAGCTAGAAATCTCCCATCACAAAAAGATCTGCTTTCACAGTACCTCCTCATGTAGTCCACAAAGGTTAAGGGATCAAAGAGTTTGCATAGGGTGCCCTTAGGGGTCAGTCAATAAGAGTGACTTTACTAATATGTGAGCCTTACTTTCAAAATACAAGATAACTTAGTATGAGTCTAGATACAAACTAAAAGTATCCCCCTTTGATGAAAGAGGGAGTTAGACATCTGAGGAGTGGGAGCTGTTTCATGATGAGACGTAGATGTATTTTAGCAGCCTGAATTGTCAGGATTGTGTGCATGTGCCGCACTCGTTCTGCAATTGTTAGCTAAATGTAGACACCTACAGTTTGAAGACATGAGTGGGTAGTGACAGTAGAACAGACGTATGTATGATGAATGCTATGGAGCTATTTAACCCTAAAAGAGCTTTAGACACCTAGGTTATGACAGAAATACCCCTACCCTTTTCCTTTCTTCACTTCACTGCAATGACCTGGTCTGCTTGCACTTCCACTTCCACTGCATTTCCATTTCTATTCCCATTCCCACACTTCCATTTTCTGTGGGATGTTTCTGTAAAATATAAGGTAGCTAGACAGCTTGTGCACACAATTTGAAGAAATAAATAAAAAGGTGTTGTTCTCAATTTTGTAAATAACATGTAAGATGTGTGATCTTCCTACTAACTGACTCAGTAACCTTAAGATGCAGATGTCTTACAAGAGACTTGTTTCTGTATTTCAACTACTCTTTTATGGTGAATATTGACTACTATTTATCAACAAGCCCAATGTTCTTGCTTTAGCTATATACCTTTGCAGTACTGAAGAAATATAAAACCATGGCAAAGACTTCTGAAAAAGATTAATAACTAGTAAAGTGCTTCAGACTATTTACAAGGAGAGAGTAGGGCTTAATATAGTAAATTGTTGGAAAAACTTGTTATTTAGTAATATATGTATCATACATGTCACTGCAAAATCATGAATTCCAGCATGTCCAGCACAGACAATGGTTATATAAAAATTGAAAATGTAGAGTGAACTTTTGATTATCCAACTAGGAACTCAGATGATCTGACATATGTAATAAATGTTAACTCTGAACAGTGGTGAAGTGTTTTGCTGGGAGTATTATTTCAGGTTTTTTTTTTCTCTTAGAAATGTAATTTTTGTCTTTTTTTTTTTTTTTCATCCCAAAATTCAATCTGTAAATGTGTTTTCCTCTAAAACTTATATTTGCCACACTGGTTGTTGTCACAAATTACTCTAAATTATTTCAGGGAAAGTTGTCTAGGAGAACTTCTAGTGCTTTAGTGGAGGGATTATTTTTGGACTGTGTTTGTACAGTACCAAGAAGGTCTGTCAAAGGTTTGGTGTAACTGCAATACCAGAAATTAACATGATGCTGCTCATCCTTTTTTTTTTTTTATGTGATTATACAATTTTCTTTCAGGGCAATGGATGACATGTTAATTCAGATGTGTGAAAAAAGTGTCTTTATATTTGTGTAGAGAGGGTTCCCTATGTAAGGGTATGGTGGAAATCTTGCCAGAAAGACCATGAGAGCAAGTTGAGGTAACAAATATTACAGATTCAAATGCCTTCAGTAAAGGCCACAGCAAGATTCCTCCAGCTAGATTTATTCTACAGCTTAGCACCAGTAAAGCTACTACAACGATATAGATTTGACAGAATTTTATTAGGCAATTGGGTGAGTTATGCAAATGAGTGTCTAATTAACCACAGAACATAACTAGATTTGGGAATACCAAAAGCTGCAGATCTTGAATTAAATCTTATCAGGCAGTTTAAAGGGAAAGTTTGGCAAAACCACAAAGCTCCAAGGTATAAAAGGGAGTTAGCCCCTGGTCATGTTTCCATATGGAGTTCTATTTAATCCAGGCAGACAGAAAACTTTGGAAATAAAAGTGAAATATCAGCATAAATAAGGAAAAAGGGTAATTCAAGTAACAAAAAACTGTCTTTTCCATATAACTTCAAAAGAAAATATCTGAGTCAAAACCTGCCTTGATGAATATTTATAGGATGGCTTAAGGATATTTCCATACAATGTCTGCAAAAAATAAAAAGAAAAACCGCAAACTTATCATAACACTTTGAGATTATGACTGATGAAAAACATACCATTATTTACAGTATTTTATCTAATTTCTTAATATTCCTCCATTCATTCCTGTGTCTCCTGTGTTTCTGTTTATTTCCACTGTCTCTTTCTTGTATTGTAGGCTGTGAGGTTCTGGTCTCCTTGTCTTTCACTGTAAAAGAGATTTGTGATCTACATATATCACCTGTGCTTTTCTTTCACATCCTGTCTGAAGTTCTACATTTTCAGGCTGCCTGTCTTACTTCCCTTACCACATCATTAACTCCCAAGTAACTACTTTCCCTAGCACTGTTGTCTAATCTCTAGAGTTTAGAGTAGGGATTTCAATTAATGCATTGTAAAGAACTGATTGTACTATTGTGGATGTACTGATTTCAGTTGAACTACAGAGATTTATGCCAGCTCAGGGAGTGGACATTGTGTATCTGCAATAGCTTGGATTTATTGAATTAAACCTATTTACAGAAAGGAATAGATCTTGCAAAGGGAAGTATTACTCCAATCCTGGTTTGAAACCTGTAAATCTTCGTGGGATCACTTGATGTTAATGATTCCACAAGTATTTGAAAATTCATATCTGTGGATCATATTACAGCATTCCTAAAATACTTATACTAAACTCTAAGTAGTGTATAAAGAAGCATTTTTTTCCTCTTTGACTAGAGTGAAATGACTTTTCAGAGAAAAAAGAACATGCTGTCTTCTCATCTTATGTACATCTCTTCATATCCCTAGGTAATGATCTGCCATTGCAATTTATAATCCAAATTAAAATTTACTATAAAGTGTGACTAGCTGATCCCAGTCAGGTTTTTCAGTTGCCAAATATTGTCTCTTATCAATTGATCATGGTTTTGATTAAAAGGTAGAACAAATCATCTCATACCTCAGCAGAAAGAGATATTTCATTTATCCAGTGCTTGAAGAGAGAGATTCACAAACATCTAAATTGCTGATAAGATATTTACAGTAAATATCTTTATTATTTAAGACTTCTTTCTTTCCTTTTGTTTGTTTTTTACTTAACCTTTCTTGGTACAGGGAGAAATCCTTTTTTCTGTCTCCATGCTCTTTAACACATGCAAAACAAGCTATTACAATATAAGACTGGTTTTTCAAATGAGAAAGATAAATACACAGCATCTATCAACCTTATGCTGTGACATTTTCGGAGCACAATGGCAGTATTCATGGAAGAGTATGGCATAGTGTTTCTAAAGCTTGCTGCTCTTCCCATGTGTAGTTTATACAGCTGCAGATTATAGATATCCAAAGAAATATTCACATAGACCAAGGTGAGAGCAAGATGTAAAGATGCAGCTATTAAAGAAAGACACAAAGCCCTTGTCAGATTCCCAGTGAACAGGATCACAGTGATGCAGTTGAATCCCACATTGACACCACTGTGAGATCATTAGAATAACTGGTGACCCAAGCCATGCTTTTGAGCTGTGCTCATGAACGGCTAAGGGTGAGCCACTGTAAAAGCACTAATGTTTACAGAGTAAAAAATTATATTGAGAGGTATGGACTCTTTCGGAAGAGTCTTTCGGAAGACGAGGACATTAAAGGGAAATTATACCAGGAAAAAATGTGTAGTAAGAATAGGACCAAATATGGAAGCAGACACTGAATTTCAACTTATCACGCTTGAAAATGACAGAGTGTGTTTACATATGTAATACTTTATGGGTGGATTTTGAGTAAAACAAGTTAGAGAACACTCCATGAAAGATTCTCTCCTTGCTGGCAGGTCCTCTCACTTAGCTAGGTTTGTCAGATTTTAAATATGAAGAACTAGGACAGTGTCAAACATTAAAAAATACCCAACACCTTGCATATGCCAAGTTTTTAATATCAGGCTCAGAGTGGTTGTGATGTGTAATTTCTCTGCACAGGTGCAGGAAGCCCAATATTTCAAACAAATTAAGTACTCATCTCCAGTTTACCTGTGGGTGTCTATAACTGCTTATCACCTAGCAGCTTGGACATTTATGCATCTAAAAGAGTATCTGGTAACTATGAAAATTAGCCTGGAAATCTGTTTTGAAGAGGACATGCGGTTCATCTAGCTACATAATCTAGGTTATCCTAAAAAGATTAGTTCTGAAACTGTACTGAGGCAGCTTGAACCACACTGCTGTGTTTGAGAACTGCAGTGATTTGGACTCCCAGTCCTTTTTTTGTGGTTTGCATGAGTAGATTGCTGGATCTGTAACTTCAGTAGTTGTCTCTTAAGCACTCCGATGGAGAAAACTACCATTATGGAGAAAAACTGAAATTAAGCAAATTTTCTATAACACAACAATACATCCTCACTAAGAATTACAGTACAGGCCCTTAAATATTTTGTGAGTGGCACAGTCTTTTCACCACATGTAACAATAAGTTAAAAAATTTCCTTTCACAGTACTTTTCATTTCATTTAAATTGTTTTTGGGGAAAAAAAATATCATTAAAATAGAAGAAAAATAGTCCTGAAAAACTTGTGACAGAATGGGAAGGAGGTTTGGTTCCTATGGCTGTGGATACCAAGGCAAGAAGCAATGACAATAACAGGTTTAAGGCTTTTGTGCTTTTTATACTGACATAGTTGATTCTTGATTTTACAAAAGCATGCAGTCACCTGCATAGCCACACAAGTAACATGCCACCATTTTCACACATATTCATTTAAATATTATCCAGTCAGAATTTTCAAAACCTGTGGATGTTGTCTCTTATCTCTCTGCTGATACAGGGATAGGTGTATAAACTCTCTGGTTTAGTAAGTAAAAGCTCTAAAGTAGAGAATTCAGAACAGAAACCTTACCTTAGTTATTCCTCTCTGCTTATAAAACTACTTCTACTTCAAAGGCCTTATAACCCAAGGAGTCCAATATATCAAAGTGATTATCTACAGAAGAATCACTCTTTCATTTAAAAATTTTCTCACCTTTTTGAATGCAAATAATATTAATATGAAAAATTAATCTTCAGGGTGGCAATGGTCTATATGCTTAGCATGCGTGTGGCCTGTTTTCTTGTCCAGTTATCATAATGAAATAGAATAAATATTATTACTATTCCCAACAGGGTCAAATTATTTTGAAAATTGTCCTTTCAAAAAGAAAGATTAGCTTAAAAGAATAATCCATCTTTAGCAACAAAATGAAACTTAAGCTTTGTTTCAGATTACACATCTATTTTTTAAAATTTTATTTTCATAACATTTGACATCCATGTAATCCTAATAAATTTTTAGAAACCAAGTAAAATTTGGAGAGGAGGAAAGCATAATTTCTGATTGTTTCTCAAACTCAATAAACATACCTTTGTAAAAATCTATTCAACTACCATTAAATAACTATTACAGCAAAGTTCTAATATTTACCTGAATTTTTAAAGAAGTCGGAGTCATAGTAGCTAATAAAATGTGTGTATGCAAACGAAAAGCCACCAGTAATTTCCAGGTGCAATAGCACATGTGTATGGAAAGCTCAGCTACCTGCAACTGGGGAGGGAAAATACGTATGCTTTTTTTTTGCTGTAAAAGACCTTCAGACCTACTTCAGTATGTGTAACTAATGTCACCCTCAACTTTATCCAGTCTTCTGTGAATATAAGACCTGATACTATCTCTCTGTGTTAAGAATTTATATCCTCACTTTACTATCTGATATTACAGCCAGTAATAAAGATGTTCCTTTAATAAGCAGAGAAAAAGGTCATGAGTTCATCCCTCTTGAGGATCATATTGTCTGTAGAGAAAAGAAGTTATTACATATGTAACAAACTTGTCTGTCTTTCCTTATTCCCACAGATTTTTTGCTTAGGTGTTGATCTGGAGGAAAGAAGGGGGTGTGGAAAGAGAGAGAGGTGCACTGAATTATTTATGACATGTTTAACGGTGGGATTCAATGTAGCATAATTAGAACAAGAAAAAAGGAAAAAAGTTACTGTAATTATTGTTTGGTGATTGCTAGAAAGTCAGTGGGGGATTAGTAAGTGAGAATTGATATAATTTTACATAAAGAAAAATTTCCACTGCCTGTAGTGTGGGAGATGTGCAAACTCCCCACTTGCCGAAATGGCACTACACAGCATTTATTTTGCAGCTTCACCAGGTTATTGCAGGCATTTCTTATCACATTACACTTCATGCCAATCTATGTGCATAGATATGTGTCAGAAATCACAGACACAATATCTGTCTCATAAATAAATGAATTCATAAGTGTTCAAAGTAAGGATCCATGATCTTTGCAGCCTGCTCTATCTGCTCCATGGCTCTACCTCTGAGTTGAGAGGGGAAGAAGATGAGGGCAGGGGTTGAGTAGCGAGTACTGCAAGATGTTGTATTAGAGGCGTCACAGGAAATTATTGAAGGTATCTAGAATCAACATTGACCATATGTCTAAAAAATGAAGGTTAATTCACTATATGAGTGTAATTTAATCTGGCACAGTTATGAATTAGAGATGCCCAGATTTTTGTTGGTTTGCAAATCCCAAGGTCTTCAGGTGCTTCGCCAATTGAGTTTCTTATTTCTAAGAGAGCATCTGCACAAGGTCAACAGTATTACCAGAAATTAATTTAGAAACCAAGGGAGCCCCAGTGACACACGTTGCCCCACCAGACACCAAAACATCCATCTGTCAGAGGAGCACATGGTGCCGTCACTCAGACATGTTTAAGAAAGGATGGTAGGCACTGGGGCAGGATGTACATGAGACCACACAGAAAGGGAAGCAGAAGGAGACATGTGAGAGAAGACACAGGAGGACACAAAAAGGGGACATACGAGGAGAAATGGAAAGAGGCCTGTCTGGGGAAATGAAATGGAAGAGGCATGTGAAAGGGGACATTGCTGGATACATGCTGGAAATGCACTCTTGGAAGGAGGTGTTCTTTGCCAGAGGAGGTAGTGTGACCTGGGTGACCTGCACTGGAGCAGGGATACCCCTGAGGGACTGGGGCCCATGGAGGAACCCACGGTGTGGCAGGGACAGCACTGAAGGAAATGCAGCCTGTGGAGGAAGTGGGGTAGGGGAGGGACTGGGGACCATGAAGAGACCCATGCCAGGGCAGGGGCACCCCAAAGGGGTCAGCAGCCATGAGTAATCCATGCTGGAGCACAGCAAATAATTATGAAGTGAGGAGCAGTGCGAAGCAAAGAGCAGCAGAAAGAAACGTCTGTGCACTGACATTGACCTTTTGCACTGCCCATTGCCTCTCCAAAGAGTGTGGGAAGGATTGCTTGTAATGTGCAGTTGAAACTAGGAAGGGGGGAAGGAGAGATGTTGGACTGGAGTAAAACCTGGAGAACAAGGAGAAAACGATTTTTTTCTAGCTGACGGCTTGTTGTCTTTGTTTTTTTAATACCTGAGACCATAACTAAAAATTTATGTTCATTGGCAATAAATGAAATGAAGTGATATTCTTGGAATCAAGACTGTTTTGCCCACGGCAACTGAAACACTAATTCGTCATATTATTTGAACCAAAATAATTTTATCTGGGGGTTGATTGAAGTTCATATTGTATCCAAATTGATTTACTTATGCTTGGACATATGCAAAGTCCACAACTTTTGCTCATGTTGTGGTTGGTCCCTCACATAATGCCACTTGCAATGCTCAGTTTATTTCCACTTGGTGCCACCCATAATTTAATATACTGATATGTATCTTGTTCATCTGACATAAGTGAATAAATATAGGATATACAGATGTCCTTCAGTATGATATGCTTCTTAACTGATATATGAGGAGCAGGTCAGTGTTTGAGAGAGAAAGAGACAATGAGGGCAGTAAAATCAATGAACTCTTTATTTAATTTAGCTTGCAGGATGACCACCAGCTGTTGCTGCATCAAATCAAAAGCCAAAACAGAAACACACAGAAATGCAACAGAGTTTCCATGGGAACTGCAGTGAAGTACATGAAGGCAGAACACCCTGTAAGTACAAAATATGGGGAACTGACATAAAAAATCCCAGATAGTCTTTTCTAGTCAGGAACTAAATTCTTCACTTAGATATACCTTGGGCACCAAATCAGTTTTACACAGCAAGTAATTACAAGAATTCATAATGTTAGATATTTGTCTAGGGAGGGTTAATATATATGAAACAAAGGCAACACAAAAAAGCAATTAGGATGAAAATCTATATCAATCTTTACAGTAAATCTTACGCAGTACTGATGTAATCCTCTCCCTAATAAATATTGTAAACCTAACTAGTTTGGAGCAAAAGTTTATTTAAAAGACATCTGAACATTTTAAAGAATGGAGAACAGGAATAGAGAGAGGTCTTAAGGAAACTGAATTCCTTTTTATATGATTACCTAAACCAACCACAAGTCATCAGGAGCAGGGAATAGTGATTTTGGTCTCAGAGCTGTTATACTTTTAATGACATTCTTTAGTTTATTCTTTTTGTTTATTTCAAGTAGCTAAGATGGCATGATTAAGGGCCTGCCAAATGCAGGTTCATCTAAGTTCATTAAAAGTTTCACAATAGTCTTGGAGCTATTATTTATAATAAACGCATCAGTAGTTTTTAAAAAGTATTTTTAAAAACTATATAAAGAACAGTAACAAATAAAAATCTCCCTTGCTAGTGGCTTGACTTATTTTTCTTCCCCCCTCACTCATAAGAGAGGAACGTGGCTGCAACAGCAGCCATTAAAGGCAAGGTGCTGGTCAGTAAGGGTACAAGGAAACATCAAATGGAAATCCTCACTGGTGGTGCTATATATCCCTTATCCTATTCTCTGTGTGTGGGTGAGAAGTGGATTCAGTCCCATTCTTCTATCCCATTGAGCAGCTTACCTGCTACTTGCTGACCTACTACTGTACAGTTAAATACCATCCTGAAAGCTTGGGTTTAATGGTGAGCTTAGAATGTATTTTGTCTTAATGTGATAACTTTAGGGAAGGTTTACAGCAGATGTATTACCTTTCTGACACATTATCCCCTCTTTGATAGCTAGAACTTGAAGGAGATTAGTACTCTCTCTCCTCATACACAGTTGAAGGAGATGGAAAACCTTGAAACCTGCAGACCTCTCGAGCTCAGAAATTTTTATTTGTTCTCTCGGATGGTCGTTTTGCAGCATTGTACTTTCACCTATATAAAAGACTAATACAGCTAATCTAGACATAGAGCAGCTTTGTCATCATACTACAAATCCACAAAACAATAAATGGCAGTGAAGATATGTCACATCTATCATTGCTTTCTAGATTACAGAAAATAATTGAAAAATACTGAGACTGACCACATTTTTTCACGTCTATGATGATTTTACAAATGCAGATCCTTTATGTGTTGCAAAAAAATGCTACTAGTTCCTTCTGTCCTTTTAAACATGAGTTGTTTCAGGTTCTGTCTTTAAGTATCTCTGATATTTCTATTCTGTTTTAAATAACTGTTGTTTTTTTAAAATTTAAAGATCCCTATTCTGTGATGAGGGAAGTAATCCCAGTTTGTGAAGGAATTTGAGGTGAAAGGAATTATTTTAGAAACAGATGTAAGAGACAACTTCATTTAGCTTCCCAACACTTTTAATCATAAAAAATTCATGGGATCCTTTGAGAAGAGGTAGCATCTCAGTTACTCACCTCACACCTGAAATATTTTGCAAGAAAAGTCATCAGGTTAGAAAATTTCCTTTTCTTTCAAATTGTGCTTCCTTTTTCTAAGAAACCACTTATATAGGTCACACTTCTGAGTTGCTTAATTCTTCCAAAAATTTGGCAACATGTCAAAACAAGTAAATAATCACAAACATTTAACGTTAAAATCCTTGTAGTGACAACAGAAACAAAGGCGGATATTTACCTAGAGGTATATAGGAAGTCTGAAAGTTCCCAGGAGGCATGTGCAGTTTAAGGGTTGTTGTTAAATCTTTGGTAAGATCTGCGAAAACACCACCTCTATCCTTTGGTTAAACACAGGGAATGGCTTTTCTACTTATCTTGTAAGGAAACTGTATGAAATAATAGCTTTCATCAGTACAGTATGTGGAGTTGATAGACCTGAACTATGGTCTCCCATTGACTCAGTTATATCCAATCACTCTTCACCTTCCACTGCTAAAATGCCAGAAGCTTCACAGAGAAGCACAAACCAGAGTTTATTCTTGTTATTTTACCCCTAGAATTATTGGGAAACTGTATGTGAAATAAATACATTTTAAAAGTTTTTTTTAGAGCTGTATGGTTAAACACACAGCATTAGGACATACCAGTTTAAGAGAAACTTGGAAATTTTCTTTCAGCTTCTGGAGTGTTTGCATCATATTACAATTGTAGGCTACATAATCATGTATATTTTTTTTGTTCGTGCCTGGTGTTTTTCATGATTACATATAGGGCATGTTGATGGCCACAAAATCATGGGAAAAGCTTTGCAAAAGTCTCATTAGGACCATCCTTTTGAACGTCATTCAAATGTTAATTCTGTGCTTCTGACCATTCCTGCGGACAGAATTACTGAAGTATTACACCAGTATAGACTGGAGAGAATGAGGCTATAAAACTTTAGGTGTGAAATGAATCTGAAGGTCAGACCAAAATCTCTAAACATCACCCTTTATTATGAAAAAAAACCCCACAACCCAAACCATTGGGAAAGTAAATATTCTTTGTAAAAAAACCCAAAAAGGTCTTAGAATTACAGGAAAAAAAGTCCGGATACATAAGCAGAATTACTTTAGAATCTTTCTTCCTACACTTCCTGTCCCCCTTTCCTTAATATTTCCTATGAGATATCAGCAGTTCTTAAGGCAAGAGGTAACACTTTCAAAAAACCCATTGATCTTCAGGGAACAGTTTCAGGAAATGCACTTGCATACATTGCAGACATTTGTCTCAGCTCAGTGACTTTGTATCTCTTTGTTTTCATCTGATTAAGAAAATTCCCACATTGAACCTTGGTGCTGTTTAGTTTAAAATCTTTCAAATTTTCAGTCTTTCTATATCATAATTAAAACTGCCCTTTAGAATAGGAACATGAATACTCTTCTGTTGTCATTTTTGCAGTTCTAGTTCAACACTTGGAATGTAATTTTTGTGAGCATTTTAAAATAAATAAATACTGCTAATGTGTGTTTTGTTTTTGGTTTTTTTTTTTTTTTGTACTAGAAAAATCTCCTTGACATTTTATTGCGAATGAGTTGCCTAGATGAATATCTTTGTCTTAATTTCCTGGATGCAGTTGCAAGAGCCCTTCAGTATTTTCTAACTGACAGTACTTCATAATATTCCATATGTAGCACTTCCCTTCTATGTGTTCCCATAGCAGGGGATGGACTTCTTACCATACTATCTGTTGGGCACCTCCTAGGCTAATGTAAAATTTGCAATGTCAAACTGCAAGTAGACTGACTGTGGTTATGAGAGAGAGTGAAACAAATGCGTTAGGCAAAATGTGATTGACAAAACTGGCTTTGCTACTGAAAGGAAGCTGCAGAAGGTTTATAGAGATAGATTCCTGTTTACAAAAATTTGTACCCAGTGTTTTTGACAAAGAGTAGGACATTGTGCATGGCAGAAATACAAACGCTAATAAGAGTTTAACAATATGAAGAAAGATCCTATTGTGGTCACACATTAAAGCCAAGGTAGAGATTCATGCCTTGAAGTTTTCCATTCCCTTAGCTACCTCTCAGATCAATGAAGAAAATATAGTTCATATCTTAACCTTTTGGTACTAAAATTTTCCTGCTAGGAGTCACTAGCTATTTGAATCAGGGAAACTCTCTGGAGAAATAAATGTTTTACCTCAGTTTTCAAGGTGGTGATTCTAGAAAGGAGTGTTCAATATATTGAGAAAGTTGAAATCACTAGAAAGAATTATAAATAGTATCAACACCTTGATGTGATAAGAAAGCAAGGAAGCAGTGTTAGGCAGTCAGTTGGGAATGGAGTAGGACTGACTACAAGAAGCATCTGTACAAGTCTCTTGCTATCTATCTCTTCTTTTAGTCAATGTAATGTAACCCAATGGCTTCTTATTACTCTTTCTCTTCACTGTAGCCTCACAAATGAAGACTAATCATGCATACTGATTAATTTGCCTCTTATAAACTGCACCGATTAGATGTCTAGTTGCATTATAGGTGTTTGCAAGAATAACCTGCACGTTAGAAGAAACAGGATACCAGATGTAATGGGTCCATTTATTGACTTTATATACTTTATATTACAAACATATTATAGTATTCTAGAATGTCATACATATTACTGAATCCTCTATTACAAAACTACCTGAGGTTCAGAGAAGAAAATTCTTTATGCTACAAACTGAAAGTGAGTAAGATTAGGGCCACACTTTACTAGGCTTAATAAGAGGTGATTGCAGTCCCACACAATTTATCACATAGACAGGCCAAGAACGGAAAGGTAAAGAGAAGCGGTTCATTAAGAGGCTAGGGGAATCAACATCTCTTGATGCATCAGGCCAGCGCCATACTGTAGCTGATTTTGAATGCCGTTCTTTCAATTCCTAAGAAATCTTGATAGATTCATTTTCTGAGTAGGTTTGATTTCTGGCTATATTTGTTGTAGTCTTCTACAATAAAGAATTTTCTTTCAATTCTACAAATTCTTCAAAAGTGTGTGTGTGTATATACATATATATATAAAAAAATAGAACACAACTGTTGACTCCTGAATTTGACTTAAAGTCCATTTGTTTTCATATCCCCCCCTCAAATAAAAAGATGTTTCACTTCATGAAATGTCCCAAACTGATGCAAGATTTGTCTTTTTGAAGGATTGCTACTAGTAAAATACTGGTTCAAGACCTGAAACATGTAACTAGGGGTCACTTTCAAACTTCTTCTTTAAGTATTTTCTATTTTAACTTCCATCTTCAAATTCTGAAAGAGCTTAAACTCTGGTGGAATGATACCTACAGATAATTACATATTGAACATAAAAATATTTGCTTTTCATCAGTTTTCAATTTTCAATTTTCATTTTCACTTAGTGACACTTTGTTCTTGTGTTATGAAACAGGGAAAACAGAAGCTCCTCATTCTCTTATCCCACATTTCTGTTCAATGCTTTTATCACATACTATCCTCCTCTTTCTAAGATAAGAAATCATCATCTTCCTACACAGATTGATGAATTTTCCNGAGGATTTACCACTGATTTGTTTAGTCTTTTATGCATCCTGCTTGATTTATTGCTTTCAATTTAAAGAAATATTCATAGAGTTGTGCACTGTGATACTAAGGTCCATTTGTGAGCTTTTACAGTTAGTTTAGATCCTGTAATGACATGACTGTTCATAGCTCAGATGTTAATTTTAACAATACTGCCTTTATCAATCATAAGCATAATTTGTCATGGAACTCATAATTTACTTCATTAGTTTGAATTCCTCAGTCTGATCTTCCTAAATACTTTTCTCTGGACTTTTGTGCTGGTTTTGGCTGGGATAAAGTTTTCTTCATAGTAGCTAGTATGGAGCTATGCTTTGCACTTGTGCTGAAAACAGTGTGGTAACACAGGGATGTTTTTGTTGTTGCTGAGCAGTGCTTACACAGTGCCAAGGCCTTTTCTGCTTCTCACCCCACCCCACCAGCGAGCAGGCTGGGGGTGCACAAGAAGCTGGGAGGGGACACGGCTGGGACAGCTGACCCCAGCTGACCAAAGAGATATTCCATATCATATGATGTCATGCTCNCTCCTCATTCTCTTATCCCACATTTCTGTTCAATGCTTTTATCACATACTATCCTCCTCTTTCTAAGATAAGAAATCATCATCTTCCTACACAGATTGATGAATTTTCCCGAGATCCTACTCAGTCTCATTTTCTTCTCTGATCCTCAGCAATTATTATAACAGATCAATCAGTAATATATATGACATTATAGAATAATATATTTTGTCGTGGTTTAACCCCAGCCGGCCGCTGAGCACCACGCAGCCGCTCGCTCACTCCCCCCGGGTGGGATGGGGGAGAGAATCAGAAGGGTAAAAGTGAGAGAACTCGTGGGTTGAGATAAAGACAGTTTAATAGGCAAAGCAAAAGCTGCACACGCAAGCAAAGCAAAG
>VZTQ01003754.1:54101-99556 GCA_013400755.1 Pelecanoides urinatrix
ACATTCAGAGTTACGATGTTTGTCTTCCCAAGTAACCGTTACGCGTGATGGAGCCCTGCTTTCCTGGAGATGGCTGAACACCTGCCTGCCGATGGGAAGTGGTGAATGAATTGCTTGCTTTGCCTTGCTTGCGTGCGCAGCTTTTGCTTTGCCTATTAAACTGTCTTTATCTCAACCCACGAGTTCTCTCACTTTTACCCTTCTGATTCTCTCCCCCATCCCACCCGGGGGGAGTGAGCGAGCGGCTGTATATGGTGCTTAGTTGCCAGCTAGGGTTAAACCATGACAACTTTATACATCTATTTAATGTAATGTTATTGCTTACAGATATAGGTTAAGCAGAGATTTTCAGTGTATTGTTTGATATCAGTTGCCCAAAACCGTCATTCTTCAATTTGGCATTAACATCTTTTATTAGATGTATGGCTTTGCGTGTAAATCAGTAACACTAAAACTTCCTGTAAATTAGGCCTTTAATTAACTCTAATACTGATGTTTTAACAGCATCTTCTTGGTGAGTATTGATGGCAAGTTTTTGATCCAGAAATTAATTTTTCATTCATGGATTTTCTTTAGATCTTCTTTGGTTCCCATTAATCCTAGCCTGCTAGCAATACAGCACTTGTATGGGTACAAATATAGGGAGAAAGACCTATTCAGACACCTCCAAAAACCTTAAGATCAGAATGAATTTTATTGTCCAAAATGCCTGACATTTTGTTAGCCAAAGCAACAACAATTATTAGAGCAATTATTAACACAACTTAAAGCTTTTTATGTGGAGTGGAATAAGTGAGTAACCATTGCTTATCTTTTTCCTTCATATAGATTTGAAGAGCTCCTCTGTTTCACATAGAAACTGTTCTATTCATGTAAAATAGACCTACCTCTATAGGAACCTAGAGGGAATTCAGAAGGATTCTGCTGCATCCTCATCTCATCACATTTACGGACTCTGCATAGTATAAATAACTGTTTATTAATTCAGAATTTAATATTAGGAAAATCATGGATTGATCCACGTCAGTTGTGTAAGTAATGGCATATACTGGCAGCAACAATAGAGGCCTGTAAAACACTGATTTCTGAAAATCTCATTCTCATTATGATTTCTTGATCAAAAGTGTTAACAGATTCCAAGATACTAACTCTGGCTTGATAGTTTTGTTGTTGCCCCACTTGTCCCTCAGGCCCTCTGTCCTGGTTTCAGCTGGGATAGAGTTAAATTTCTTCCTAGTGCTGTATTTTGGATTTAGCATGAGAAGAATGTTGAAAACACACTGGTGTTTTCAGTTGTTGCTAAGTCCCCTGCTAGTCAAGGACATTCAGCTTAAGAAAAAAAAACAAAAACGAAAACAAAACAAGCATTGGGAGGGAGCACAGCCAGGACAGCTAGCCCAGCTGGCCAATGGGGTGTTCCCTACCATGTGACGTCTCGCTCAATATATGAATGGTAGGCATGTTCCAGGAAGTAGCGATCGCTACTTGGTTATCGGTCAGCGCGGTGGTGAGAATTGCATTGTGCATCACTCATTTTGTATATTCTATAATTATCATTATTATTTTCCCTTTTCTGTTCTATTAAACTGTCTTTATCTCAACCTACAAGTTTTTCTCACTCTTACCCTTCCGATTCTCTCCCCGTCCCACTGGGGGTGGGGGAGTGAGCGAGCGGCTGTGTGGTATTTGGCTGCCGGCCAGGTTAAACCACGACACCCTCTCAACAAGCAACAGTGGCAGGTTGACTAAACTGCCCATATTCTGCCTTTCTACACATATCCTCAATGCATTCTGCTGAGAATCATCTTAGTAACACCTGAAAGAACTCTTGTAGCCCTAATCTGTTTCCTGGAGACTCACAAGAGTTTTATTTACTGTACAATAATTCTCACAAACACACTGTCTATCTGTCTGCTCTTGGTAGTAAACTCACAGGGGACACAAAAGAACCCGGTTGTGAAAGAGCATATAACAATATAACAGTCAAACTGAATGAATTTGAGAAACAAAGAGAGAACTGTGGAGAGAACTGACACACGGAAAGTATCAGCTTAGGTTCCACCAGCTGCCCTCTATGAAAACAATCTTGAGCTACAGGTTGTAAAATCAGTAAAGAAAAGTAGAGCAAACCCAATCATTGTGAAAACAAAAGCTACTTGTTTTTGAATGAACAGATAAAGTACCTTTTCTGTCATTTGTGACAAAAAAAAAATCTATTCAGCAAAGCACATTTCACACCAGATTGGCTTTAAGTATTGAAAAATCAAGGTCACTTTTTAATGATGGAAAATATGTTATGCTAGCATAACCTGGAGGAATCCTGTAACGAGGAACTTTGCCCATCATTTTCTTCTGTCTTCATATCTGGTGAATTTGCACCTGGAACATTATATCCAAATCTTGCCACATTTTTATTGGAAAGATACCAACAATTTGAAAGGAACTCAAAGAAATGTAGCAAAAAATGAACAGAGAATATAGTGAACTAGTTTATACTTAAGGGAATATTATCTGTACCTTAGACAATGAGATTTGGAGCCTTATGCATTTACTGCGTAAAGTTTTAAGCTTAATAGATCAAATATATCTGACCTGCACCTGAGTTTTTAGATAAAATGTTGTATTTGTGAATGATGCAGAAAATCTACCAGTCTTGGGTGATATAGTTAGAGGTATTTCTGCATTTGTACTGGATTGAGGTAGATGAGTTGGAAATAAAAGACAGCCTAGTGTCTTTCCAACAAGTCATTGGTGTTGGAAAGTATCTGGATGTTTAAATATGTCAGATTTTCCAGAAATGAAATATTTATAAAAACAAAAATATGAAATATGGGATTTTAATCTTTTCTTTCTTAATGAATATATACTACAAGATGTAGATTCCCAGGACTTCAGTGAAACTTTTTTTTTTTTTTTTAAGGATTTTTTACTACTAGGTTCAATACCTGTACATGACTCTACAGTGTTAGTTCACATCTGAGCTTTACCTGATTTGGAGAGTGGAGTGAAAGTTTCTGGTATGATTTGGGTCTTTTTAGTCTTTGAATGTAAACTTATACACAGGAATACCTATGCATATCCATAGAGAATACTTGGAAATAAATATAATTTAAAAAATGTTATTCACACTTTTTTTTATGTTGGCCAGTTAATTAGGTATTATGGACAATTTTCAAGCAAAAATGAGCACTATTTTATAAAGAAATATTTAACTAGTAAGACATGCAATCTAGCAGTATTTGTGAATGTCCTACATGTTCCTTCTGATTCTAAACCCCTAGATTAGAAACAGCCTGGCTTAGAGAATTGGAATTTGATTCAGGGAAAACATGTTTTCTTGTTCTGTCACTGAATAGACTAACCTTAGTCAAATTAATTCTCAGTGCTGCTATTTCTGTGTTAAATGCAGAAAAGACAGTGACCTTATTAATGTGGTTTGTCCCACTAATGAAAACCTGTAGCTATTATTCAGTGTTGTTGTCATAAGGAAGGTTTGGTGAGAACTGCCCCTCTAGAATAACTTGTTTTGAATGTGGCCTAAAATGCCTGTTTTGAAATACAACATAAGTAAAAGAATTCACATTTTATTAGAAGCAGTTTTCAGAAGAAAGGAACAAAGTTATTCTCCTGTTCCTTTCTAATGAAGTACATGAATTGTAATGCATATTTTACTGTGAATGAAGGAAGAGCAGCACATTGGGAAACAATTATCAGTGGTTAAGCTATATCTAAGTGCACCATGTAGAATTTTAAAAAAAAAAAATATTACCGTTTAAAGAAGGTACTATTTCGTATTCAGGAACATAAATAAACACCAGAGTTTACTTAAACATAACTAAAGATGAATAAACATGGGACACAAGTATAAATTTATTCTTTAAGCAGATTTGAGTTAAGATTTTGGCATGGCTTTGTAAGAGGCAACCCAAAGACTTTCACATACTTCTTTCTTAAGATAGCATAGATAAGCCCACAGAAAAGTCTATTGGCTTCCACTGATTGCAGTGGGAGGTTATATTACTAGAGTCAGAATAGGTATCTCACTTTTAGATAGCAAAAATTAAAGTGAATCCCACATTCACCTACCTATGTTCTAAAAAGGAACTACATGTTCCTTCTGATTCTAAAACCTATAAGAAATTTGGAATTTCTTCCGCTGCTGCTTAAAGTAAAACTTGCTGGGAAGAGAAAACAAGGAATGAGAAACTGTTTACACTTGCTTGAGAAGGGTTCTACTGAAAGTCTGTAAAGCTTCATTTGCATTACAAAACCCTAACTAGTTTATGGACTGAAAGGCTAAGTTTGGTTGCATAGCAGTGAGATTATAGATCTTGAAGTGTGAGTTGAAGAACCTGCTATCTAAACCTTTTTATCAGATTAAGCTGTATTCTTATCTTTATGGAATGGCATTTCTTTGTGGCATAGTTGGAGAATTAGCATTACACTTAAAGGTATTGAATGATTTTTCTTCAATGAAAAATAAATACGTCATCCTTACATTAAAATTTTGCCAGCTTGGTTCTTAAACAGTACTGAATAGAAGTAGAAACCATCATTATACTGTTGTCACTATAGAACCTAAAAGGTTCACTCAAGAGGATGAGGACCACAATTAGAAAGCCTTGTAGAGGGGTGGATATGACCGTGATGTTCATTGAGATGCTCCACATGGCTGCTATTTCATTACATGACTCAGAGAGGTATATTATCCTGGGCAGTATTAAAACTGCTTACTGTCCTCTGTCCTCTAATCTAATACCTATAATTTCTACCAAAAAACCCCAAAACAAAACAAAACAAAAAAACCCAACCCAGACAAAGAGAACAAAAGTAAATATTTTTGTGCAGAAATCAGAAATTGAGTAAAAATTACTGAAAATACAGGTTCAGAGGCGTTGTCAGTGTGTTGGAGGTAGAGGATGTCTTTTAAGGAAAAGGAAAGTGACTTAAGAAGTACAATACTAAGAAAAATGAGATAAAGTAAAATATGCAGCATCATGATTTCAGGACTAAATAAAAATTGGAAGTTTATCATCTATGAATGACAGAAGCCTGTATGTAATATTCCTGATCACTGAAAGGCTATAATTTAACAGTGTTATGCAGTCATGGGAAAGGAATGAGTGTCTTCAGCCTGTGTTACCCACAGCCAGGTTTTATGTCTCTGGGAACACCCCCACTAAATATGGTGGTGATATTACCCTCTAGTACATAATACTCTTCTTTCTCTTGTTACTTAAGCAAAAAAGACTTAAATGTCGTGATGAAGGGAGATCTGTTTCCCCCCCCTAGTTTATTGTGGAAAAATTCTGTCCAGTGTAAAGGAACAGAATGTAAGGTATTTAACATAGCACTTCTAACAAACCAGGAGAGGAAAATTACACTAAAAAAAAATTACAGGAATTTCCACAGTGGGCAATGGAGGGGGAGGAAGAACACAAAAACTTATTTTCTGGCAGATTTTGCTCTTGTCTGTAATTTCATGAATATATGGGGTCACTAAGTAGGTGAGGGTAAAGATAATGGTTTAATTGGTGCCACTGATTTTTGAAATGTTTTGTCTGAATATTGATTGTCAATCCCATTTCATGGAATCTTGGTCAGCTCAGGTATAGAGAATCTTTCTGGAACAGTATGTAACAGAGAGAATGAGAAGGTCCTGAACACAAATAAAAATTAATTGCTTTCTCCCTGTTATATTTAATACAATTATCTGGTAAAGTAATAATTATGATGCATAGCATGACAAGGTCATTAAATCACCTTTATAATACTGCCCTGAGAATAAGAATTAATAATGCACGTTATTTTAAAATGAGTCGACTGAAGCACCTATGTTTTTCTTAAACAGCTTAGAGAAAGTCATGTTAGATCTCTCAGTAGTGTGATTTAATCATTAAATTGTTCTCCCACATTTATTTAAGAAATTCCCAGAATGACATTACAGAGGGTGCACTGTAGTCCTTCGAGGACTTTAAAGAGTCCTAACAATATTTTTATACATTCTTGTACTGGTTCAACATAAGTGGGGATTTCCTGTTCTCAAACATCTATTCTTTATTTTTGGTATCTCTAGATAGTTATCTCAATGACTCTGAGGCACATATTTTGTCTGCAATCAGCTAGAACTGGCAATTTGTTTAAGACTGTTGACATCAAAGATAGATTCACATGGCTTTGAAAACCGTTTTTTTTCCAGAATAGTAAACTGAATTAAAGGCTAAGGTCTGGGAAGATTGGTTTGGAATACAGCTACTTTGAAAAAATATTTGGTTTTGTACCCTGAAAAATTTTTAGTTAAAAAAGTGTTCAATCAGCTTTATGTTTTTTCCTTGATATTTTACAAATACATCTAGTCTGAATACATTGTTACCTACGTATTTAGGTCAATTTTTGATCACTTTTTTTTCACTGTGGAGCTCCATTTTGCTTCACAACCAACTCTGAGTTAGAATAAGTACACTCGGTTGAGTTGAATTCATTCATGTGGTCATCATTCCAGTGATCTTAGTGACTTTAATGATTTTACGGTGGATTCAACTTGTTCGGATTTCCTTTAGAGTTCGTATTTTCATCTCTTAAAACAAAACATAGTTTAGTCAAATTGCATGTGGTTTATCCCATGGTTATCCCACCACAAAGAAGCTTAATAAACAACATCATTAGTTTCTCAGATAAGTTTCAGAAGTATATTTTTATAATTAGACAATAGCCACAATATCTATTCATGTTTAAATATTTGAAAGCACATAAATCTCGTAAACAATTAGATGTTTAAAATATGCAGAGTCTATTAGCATTTTATTGGACATGTTGATAAGATTTCAGGTCCAAATGCTTTTCATTACTTGGAGTCTGGAAAAAGATAAATAGAATACTAAATCACAGGATACAAATAAAATTAAGATCCAAGCAAAATAGACAAAAGCAAGAGCACCTAGAGTTAAAGTTAAAATTCCAGCTTTGTCCAGTTTTGTTTGAGCTAGCATTACCAAGTCTCACTTGGTGGGAATTCTTTTGAAGTCTCTTGGTATTGCATTTAAAACCTTTACAATATACTTCTTTTAGACATGTAAAATCTGTCTTAGTGTCTTAAAATCTCACTCATGTAAATAATTAGAGTTGAAGATCCCTGAGGGTATCTGAAGTGTTGCAGTACCTTTGCCTGGGAAAGATTCTGGAAGGGATAATAATGACTTAAATGTAAACAGTGTTTTCCGTACAGAAAGATCCTTAAGTGACGGAACAGCATAGCAAGACTTCACAGTCTTTCAGAACAGAAACTGAAGAATGCATTTGTTCAGTTCTTTTGAAGGCTTCTGAACTCACCCCTCTCATACATTCAATGCAGATTCCTTATTTTTTGAAATTTTACATGTGCCTGTGGGCATTTCTGTACTACAAAATGCAGGATAGAAATCATTCAAGTGGTTCTGAAAGAACTGTAATGCTTGCCAGGCAGTGTAGCATCAGGCAAAATTACAATAGTGTACGTGGGTGATTCTTTAGGCAGCACTAATTAGTACCACACTAAGAGAGCTACATAACTCTTAATTTAGGCATTAGCCTGTTTGGCTCTGAGAAATTTGTACCATGATCCTTGGCTTATTCTGAAATGGCTAATATGTTTCCAAATGAGTTAAAAAAAAAAAAAAATTAACTGTGGTTTGATAGTTGAAGGTGTAACTCCATTGGAAATAGGTGCTCAGCACCTTTTTACTCATTCTAGATTGTTTTGTGAAGTAATTTATACTTTGTTGTAGGCAGGCAAAAGACTAAATGGAAAGGCTAATTAACTTTTTAAATCAATGTGCAAATTCCCTGTGTACATAGAAAGTACAAAGTCAGATCCAATGTAATACGTTTATTAGAAAGAAATTTCTGGAAAAATAATAGATAATGGAAAAAGGATTCATCTTACCTAGCATTACCTATCAAAAGTTAAACATCTCATCTAAGCGATTTTGCTTATTTGCTTTCCTTTATAATAACTGGAGAGACACAAACACCAAAGTCATGACATGAGTTGTTATCTGCCCATACTTCTATTATTAGGGAGTTTAGTAAGATGTTTTAAGCAAAATGCCTAACTTTTAGATGACTAATGTTAGTGTGTAATGAGTTCCAGCTGTTAAGTGTTTTGGCTGACATTTTAATGATAACTGGCTGGTAACTGCAGAGTTAGATGTTTTAGATTAAGTGTAGCTAACTGCTTTTTAGATGTAGCACTTTCAAGATATGATGAAAGTTTGTGACCAGTTTGGGGAAAATTTTGGCTTAAAATAAAGGGAACAGAGAAAGTGACTCCAAATTTATGCTGGGTACAGGAGAAAAAGATGAATATCTTGCCTGAATATTATACCTAGATGAAAATTTTCTTTTGTTTATCAGGAAAATATAATCTTTAGAACTGGAGAAAGATAAGAACATTCTGATTTATCTGGAACATTGTGAATACTTTTTCAATGGCTAAAGATATTGAAATAAGGATTTTTGTTTCTCATGGACTGTTTGAACTAATTGGCTTGTGTCTCTTTTAAGTTTTAGATGAAAATTTGAATGATTGATGACATTTTCAGTAATTTCCGGTTCTTTAAGATTATTCAGTAGAGGTGGAGAATTTGCTTGATATATTCATGAAACACTCCCAGTGATGTGTCATTCATCCCGAAGAGAAAAAACAACCCTGATTGAAGATGATCTTCCTGAATACCTTATCTTACTTAAGAGTCTGGTCATATCATTTGGATTTATACCTGTTATTGAAGTTCTTTTGTGGGCTTAACATGTCAATGTTTTAACTATAACTGTTAATTATAGTAGGTTTTCATAAAAGGTGGACATTTTATTTGATAATCACTATCTAAAGGTCACTTTTGTTTTGCTCTATACCACAGCTGAAAAAAATGAGCATCAGATTGTTCATTTGCTATTCTTTTTCATTTTGCTTAGTCTGCCACTTGAAATGGATTTGGGGAAGTATTTTCCTGGGCTAATGCATAAGATATGGAGATAATAAATTGACTAGAGAGATTAATCTAAGCCATAAATTTTGCCCAATTTAGCAAAGAATTTGAGAAAACTGGACTTTTATTCACAATTAATATTACAGTAAGTTGACATAGCAATGAAAAAGTTGGTCAGATGAAAATTATTTGTTCATTGAAAACACAGTTATCTTTAGATTTAGCACCTGATGTATGTTTTCCTTTATGTGTTTGTTCCTTATAAACATCCTCAAAATGGTGATAGTGCAACTCAAAACTATAAAAAATACAAGTAGTTTCATGGTTCACAAATTCAGAACTTGGGTATCTTGCAGAGATTTGTGAATAAACTTAAAAATATACTAACAATACAGTTTTGATGACAAGCAACCTTTCATTCCAGTTTTCCAGTCATGAAACTTTTACGTGTTTCACAGGAACTTTTTATTTTCAGACAGAAAACAGCACCATAAAAGAGCAGAAAGTTTATAAAAAGGTTTATTTTCAGATTTCAGAATCATTCTGAAAAAACAAAGTAGAGACACAGATATAAACTCACTCCAATAAAATTCAAATTAAAAAAAAAATTACATTAATTTCATGAAGGAGAATTTTTTGCCTTACTTTTACTGGCTTTAATTCTTCTGAAATTACATTAATTTCATGAAGGAGAATTTTTTGCCTTACTTTTACTGGCTTTAATTCTTCTGACTGTTATGCAAAACCACCCGCCACGTATGTAAAGTGGACTTGATTCTGTGTAAGCTTTGTAAAAGTCTACATAGAAAGAAGAAAACAATAACTACAAAACTGAGAACTGAAAAGATACACTCCGAAGTATGGTAATTTGAGGCACTAAAATATGAAGACAGGGGAGTTCACACCAATATTTTTCAAGGCTCACAAACGAACCTTTAGATGAAAAAGTAAAGTGTAGTGAAAACTACAATTACATAGTCATATGGCTTGTAGGTATGGGAATGGGGGTGTAACACATTGAGCAAAGAGGGTTCTGGGTTATTTCAAACTTGATGTTTTAAAAAAGTAACAATTTCATTGGACTTCATTATTCTGCACATTAGAAACATAGCTGGGAAACACAAGCATTTGGAAACTACCAGAACAGCTTGCAGATAAGAAACAGCAGCGTCCAGGACTTTTAGTAGCTGTTTGGCACAAAGAGAAAGAGATGGATTCACACTAAGTCTTTAGAGCCCTGTGCAATTAAATATATTTATCTCAATCTGGTTTTTATTATGCATTTTTATATGAGCTTCACATAAGTATCTGCATGTTACTAGAACAGGCTTAATTGTAATGATCATGGGCTACCCCTTTGTGTGAATAGACACAAGCTATTTAAGCAACTCTTTTTGAGAGAATGAAAATTATCTAAGATAAGTATAGGTATGTAAAAGCATTGCAATAATGTTGATAATTTCCCATCAAATACCACAGTATTCATTTCTGGGGTTTCAGTTCAACACTTTAGAGAGCTTATTTTTCTAAGAGCCTCACTACAGTTAAAAAACCCAACTTCTTTGTACACCTTTTGAAAAATAAAAGGCATTGGACAGATATGTCTGTGCTCACTATTTGGCACACATTTGACTGAAGTAGTAACTGATCCTTAAAACAAAAATTCTGTTGAAAATGGTTTCTAAGAACATGGAGGGAGAGGAATGATTTGTCTACCCTATCACCTTGCCTCTGCTACTTAGTTCTAGTGGATAAACCATAGCATAAAGGAGAAACAAAAATACCATTATTGCACCCAACTATTCAGACAGTATTCAGACAGTGGGATGCTCACTGCTACCTGACCCAGAAAAAGGTGAATTTTTACTCTGAAGCACAAGGGATAGTGCCAGGCAGTTTTAGCTGCTGTTTATATTCATAACATGTTTTAAAATGTTTAGGTCAGAGTTAAACATGTGTGTGCCACTGATTGTTACTTTACAGAAGTAACTTCCCCTAGTCAGTGTACTATTTTAATAATTACATTTGTAAATGGTGCATCAAGAAAACATGGAAGTATAGAGCTGCCAGGGGTTCCCATTCAGACTCATTGAGAATTTCCTCCCTGAAGTCAACAAGGACTTCCTTCATTCTTTATGGAAAAATTCCAGTTTTATAGCAAAACCTAAAAGACATTAAAAATATCTTCCTTGTTCTTCATTCCTACAAATTCCCAAAAGATCCTTTGAAGTAGACTACATTCTATGATACAGAGAAAGGCAATTCACAAAGCCAAAGCACAGCTATTTTTCTTGACAACTTGAACTGGATAAAATTTGTTCCTTATTGCCTTTCTGGTAATCTCGTTTAAAGCTAAATAAGCAAAGCACACCTAATAAAGAACAGGAGAAGTGTAATTCCACTGGGATAATTAACACAGCTTCTCTTGGCTTTAGCTATAGAAAACCCTAATGCTTCAAAAGACAATTTTTCTCTTTTTATTTTCCCCACAGAAGCTGTGCATAGGGGGTGGGGGGGGGTGAGGTGGGGAGGGAAATCCTTATTTTCCCTGGCAGTTAGTTTTGGAGGTCCTGAAGCATAGGGTTAGAAATAGAAATGTAATATAAAAACATGATAAATAAACATCATTTAGCTCTTCTTTCATTATGCCCTTAGAGTTAACAAAAATCAAACCTCTAAGGACTCATTACAGGCTGAAAATACTACCTACAGTATCACTTCTGTACTGACAAACAATCCATTTGATAAATTTATTGAGAACAATCTTAAAAAGTTTTAGCTCCTTGTCCTAACCACCCTATTTAGAAAACTGTTACGGACTTGAGTGTTACAGCTTGAAATCTTTTCCAGTTTCCAGCTTAATTTTATACCTGAGTCATTTACATCCATTTCATCATACATCAATATTGCCTATAAATATCAAGGAGGGAGTTAAAACTGAGTACTTTAAGGGTCATCATACCTTCTTTCATTTTTGGGGGGGAGAGTAAACATTCTGAAATTCTTATGCCAATTACCACTTCCAAGTACTTTACCCTGAAATAGGTTTACACTCAGAATCTTGTCATGAGCAAAGAGAGCACATCTTTAACATGGAACTAAGGATTTATTGTTAGTCTAATCAAAATTTTAACAGTCTAATCAAAATAATCCTTTCTCTGGAGTTATACTGTTCTTTCCACTGTTCTTCTGGATCCTGAGGTAAACAGTTTCAAACTACTTCAAAAATAGAAAAGGAGTTTGTGACCAATCATCAGTACCTGAGGTCTCTTCTGGGAAGAATATGTTCTTCATAGTGGAGGTTTCTTCCTCCAGGATTTGAGTTTACTTGGAGCTGTTTTTATAATTTTTCTTAACAGTTTGCTGAATTTGTCTTTCTGCACTGATTCCCAGCCAACATTTGACTGTTTACCTGCATGAGCTATAATTGCATAATAAGTTACTATGGCCCCAATCAGCACAAAAAGGCTAATGCGTGTCTGCCCACATTTTGTTGTTTTCATATGTAAACAAAAAATGTTTTATGTTCATTGGAGTTTATGCAAGCTTATCAGTTTCATGGTATGAGCTAAGTGGATTTCAACCAACTGTTTTGGTTTTCTTTTGACAGTGGGCATTAATTTGTAGCCAGTATTGCATCTTCCCCTCTAAAAAAAATAGCATACACACAGGCACAACTGTGATGACAAAAGGAGTATGATGTTCACAGTGACTTCTTCATTTTTAAATAATGCATAAGGAAGGACTACATATAGTTATTCGCCAAGTCTACTGCTTCATGTTGTTTTCCTAGGATAATAAAACAATGTTTTGTATCTGAATGGGATATTAAGTTTTGCACAGAATAACCTAACTATGCTTCACCATAGGAAAAGAATTAATATTTCCTGTCACACAAACTACTTGATAGAGCAGCAATGGATCACTTCCACAATGCTGGCTTAGCTTCCATTCTTACATGAACTATTCTTCCATGGTTCATGTAAGTTTGCCTCTGGGTTCACTCCTTCCTAGAGAGTGAAAGAAGACGACCCTCTCCTTTCTCTCTGCCTCTCTCTCTTTTACATTTTTTTCTTTTTCTTTGAAACTATGTGCTCCATTTCCTGGGATAATGATTGAGAAGGTGACTTTTTAGAGAGTATCTTAATGCCTTTATACACTGATGCACCTTTTTTTTAGTGCTACGAAGGATTCCATCTTGAAAGTAAAACATGTTCTATTTGAAATAACAAGTCTTTTGCCACTCAGAGGTAGCTATTAATAGGCTTAGCATTGAATGTATGGGATTCCTATAGGATTTACCCTAACTGAGAAGTCCAGGATGCAAGATCCTTGAACACTTCTCTTCCTTCAAAGTGTCCCCTGACTAACTGACTTGGATAGACATTCTGCCTCTGTTTTCAGGGAACTATTTCTAACCTTTCTAAAAGTGACATATATAAAGAAAATGGTGCCATCCAAATTGAATAAATGTATGGCTATTTCTTAGATATTCACAGTCATAAAGGCAAAGGTACTCTACAAGTTGCCTGCAGAAATCTTGAGCTAGTCCAGTTTTCAGAAGAGAACTCGGAGGGGACTGCAGACTGTGGCCACTGGCATTTTCACAGTTGTGATTTTGACTGGAATGTTGTTGTTGTTCAAAGAAATGTGAGGAAAAAAAAGAAAATTCTTTCCCTGAAAGTGGTTGATTAAGATAGAAGGTAGATGCCTTTTATTTCTAAGTTGTAGGCTCCTGTTGGTTCAAACCTAGCCAAAGTGATCAATTCTATCAAAATATCTATATCTTTAAGGGTTTGGGGAATAATTCCAGAAAAAGCATTTTATAGGCTGCTGAGGTACTGCCTGTCTCTCAGAACTAATCTTTCTATTGCTGTATAGAAAACTTGGTCAGGTGAAACATAACTATTAATGACAATCCTTGCATATAGGTAAACAAAAGACATTCAATTCCATACTTGTAAGTGATGGTACATGAAACTACCTCCACCAATACATCTCTATTACCTAACTTAAAAAAGAAAAAACAAGAAAAAAGCAAAACCCCAAAACAAAAACTGCAGTTCTCCTTTAAATTAAACATGAATTTAGATAGGTACTAAAGCTATCACAGGCCTTGTGGTGGATTTACCTTTTTAGTAGCTGCCAGTGTTAGCCATGTGGCTCATTTACAGCCATTTACTGAGTGACAATCTGCTTGTGACTCAAAATCATGTAAGTGCTCTTAGGGAACAAAGTAACCATAGTGTTTCACATTTTGGTAGGACACAATTCTCCTTGAGAAAAGTAGAAGTCCCGTAAAAAGCAACCAACATTACTACTGCAGGAGCCATGTGTTAGGCATCTGACTCTGTGGTGCAACACTAAGCATCTGAGAAAATAAGTCAAGCAGCAATTTAATAAAATGTATGTAGATATTTCAGAAGATGTCTAAGTAGGAGAATATCCCTTTTCAGTTGAGCTCTGGCTGTACAACTTATCAATACTTTCCAGTTTTCCCTTTCTGGTATTCCTGGTACAGGCCTTGTCTGAATACTCAACAGTCACTTAATGTGAATCAGCGAGTTTTGTCTAAATTCTTGAATAGAGTTGAAGGAGAGTTCTGCAACCTTTCAAAATTAAACTGACCATAGTTAATTCACTTGGACATTACTATTCTCCAACTACATTTCAGAGGATGAATAAGAAAGATAAAGTCATCAATAATTTAGCTGTATTAGATTAACAGAGGAAAAAAAAAGCTATAGACAAAATCATTTCAATTAAAGTGGAAGAAAAAATTACAAAGGAATAGAGAATCTAATTTGCTACAGTTTAAGTCTGAAAAACCACTTACTGGGAAACTGTACAAAGATTTTTTATCCAAGCCTGTTTGAAACCTGCAATATTTCATCACAGATCATAAGAATCACCATACCATGTTAGACCAAAGACCTATTCAGTTCATGATCTAACCTGACAGAGTAGCTAAGCTCAATATCAAGATACAAAGACTTTCTTCCTAGTACTTGGTAACTGTCTGACTAAGAAGCAGAAAAACCAATTTTTGATCACTTCATTAAAAAAAAAAAAAATCTTCGAGAAACTCACACATCATATCATGTTGTATAAAAACTTGTCTTGGTTCTTTTCTTACCCTTCCAACAATTTTACCAAAATAAATAAAGCTACCAAATCATCAAGTTAATCAATAATATAATAAATATATACCAAATAAATAATGAAAATACATTTTTATGAATTCTGTTACAGTCTTTTTTTATATCTCAGGGCCTTGTTATTTTGTGAATCATATTGCATCTTAATTCTACTCTTAGCTTGTTCTGACTTGTTATGAAGAGATAAGCAGTTGATTTTCCCTGTTCCATTGTTTATTTTGTACCCTATGATACTTCACTATGTAAGGTCTGATTTTGCTATGTATCTTTATGAGATAGCAGGATTACTGTTTTATCCTGAATTTACCTACTAATTTACAGGAAAGCCTTTGTCCATTAGGCTTATTTCACACATCTGAAGCAGCTATAACCCCATTCAGTGTTGCACAAACACAATAGTCCCCTTCTGTATCTGTTTGCCATGTTTGCTTTTACTTTCTTTTCTTTCTTATAGTAGATCCACTGCTTTGACTTTGGCCACATCTTGTACAGTTGTTGTTTTTTTTTTCATTATAATCAAATTGATTAAAGTTGTGCTACTCCTTTTTTTTCTCTTCCCATATAGCAGCATGCAGACATTCCACTAATACTCTTTTTTTAAACTGTCTTCTTTTTTTTCATCTGTATGTTCCCATTCAGCTACTTAGTTAACTTGGGCCTTATGTAACAAAAAGAGCCTTTTGTACCAGTATTCAGATACTTCTTCAAATATGAATTTATTTAATTTTAGAGGTTGAAGAATTTAAATTCAAATACGGAGTTTATATCCATCTTTGATTCAAGAGGGGGAAAAAAAGATAAATTATGCAATGAATGTGTAGTATTCTACTTAAATTTAATTCTTGCCTAGATAAAATAAAACCATTTGACTAGCAGTAATTCTTACCTTTCTAATAATCCAAGTGAACAGATACTGTGACACAGTGAAGACAGCACAGATCCACAGTAAGGAAAACAAGGATAGAAAGTGTTCTTCATGTCCTCTTGCGATTAGTAAAGAAAACAGTTAAACTTCTCTAAAACTAAAACTAGGTTCCCTAAGGATATTATGCTGGAAATGTGAGGGACTATGTGCTTAAAAGAATAACATTACAAGAAATCTGCTTAAATTTCTCCTAGTCTTTTCCTAACCCCTGTGATATTTATCTGAAACATGCATACTCCAATTTGTCTTTCTTACTTTTCCTCATGTTGAACTTGAAAAGGAGGAAAGCTAAGAGATTTTCCTGACTTGGAATTAAAAGAATCCTCTCCTACTGGACATGGTCTAAGCAAGGGAGAAAGTACGCTCCTAATGTAAAATATATAATAAATGTTGTATCTTTATAGAATACTTACAACCATATTTCCACTTATGGTTCTCTTGACTTTTGGTATTCAGTTTTGATTTGTTGTCAGTAGCAGCACTGCTTTTGAGTGATTCAGTTTCTTATCCAGATCAGGATTCAGGAATCTATCATCAGCTGCATATTTTAGTCACTAGGAGCTTCCATTTTCTCCATTATTAGGTGACAGAGTTTTAAAAATAAAAGGTTTTGCTACAAACCACAAAGAAGCCAGGCTTAATATGACTATAACAGGAAAAGGATCCTTCAACAGAATATTAGATTACATAGAGAATGTGATAAAGAATAATCCCAAAAATCTTATAGTGATCTTAAATAAATTAACAAGTAAAATCTTACCTGGAATATTTGTGCAGTCTGGCCCTTGCATCTCATGAAAATACTTTGTGAACAGTTCAGAAAATGTAAGTGACTTAAAAAACCACTTTCTGTGAAGAAAGAGTAAAAATATTAGAATACTCATCTAGAAAGAATTAAGGAGGTTTTGATAAAAATATATAAATGAATGGTCCAGAGAACATGTTCTGCAGGAGTATGTACTTCATACCTTCAGACATATAAAGGAGCATTCAGCTAAAATGAGAAAGTTCAAATACTCACAGAGAAAGAAATTAACGTTCTGTGTGGCTGCACTGCAGAACCCTCACCACCAAAGTTTTTGAGTTCAAGAATGTAATAAGATGAGATATTGAGCCCCATGCTTTGAACTGTAAACTCATTCCTGACTACCATATATCAAGAGAAAATGTAGATAGGATAGATTATCCCATATCTACCTACTGCAGAGTTCTTGTATTTTCCTCCCAAGTCTTCTGTGGTCAGAGATCATGCACTGAGATAGATAGAGACTTGCAGTTTGGAAATCTTTTTTTCCTACTCAGTCCTATCTGTCCATTCAAGCAGTTTGACCACTTTTAACCAAAGTTTCTGGGGACATACAGTTTCTTTAATTAGATGAACTGATTCCGCTGAAAATAAGCACTTATATGAAAGAGCTCAGCAGTGAAATGAGTTATTCCTTCACAAACACAATTAATGTCAGAACTTTTTTAAAATTTCTTTGCTTCTGAGAGAATGTTCTCAAGGAAGGAGGGAACACTGCAGCTGAGTTGATTTTGTTCAGGACTTAGTATTATTAATACAAACTAACAAGTATCTAGAATACTTCATTTTATTGTACAAAGTAGAATCCACCAAAGGATGGAGGCTCCACACAAACCCTGATTAATTAGTCAGTAGGCCTTGCCTACTCTTTGTGAAAGTTCCCTGTCCAGTATTTATATTATATATAAATGGAGCAAAACTGGCATATCTTTTGTTGCAAATGGTTTGTTTGGAAGAAATGAATATTAAAAAGCAAAGTCAAAGGAGGTTTTCAGTATTTCTCTGAGATTGCAGAAAGTTTCCCTTTTTGATATTAAAATGAAGGCAAGGTCAAAGAGTAGTGACTAGAAGTTCAAAGTGTGCCTGGTAGTCAGTTATGAATGACATTCTTCAAAGGTCAATGCTGTTTCATATCTTCATTACTAAATTGGATGTCAAAACAGAGTGCAATTTCAGCAAGTTCACAGGTGACACCTAATTGGGAGGGAATGGTCAATATGCTGTGGAGGGCTGCCAATCAAAGGGAGCTCAGCAGGCTGGAGAAATAGGTTGAAAAAAAACTCATGAAGTTCAACAAATGCAAAGAACTCCATACAGTAGTAGAAGCTAGGGGCAGACTGGCAGGAAAACTAGTTTTGCATAATGGATCTAAGTGTCCTGGTTGACAAGAAGTTGAATATGAGTCTGCAGTGTGCCCTTGCAGGGACAAAAACTAACTGCATAGCGGGTCATAGTAGAAAGAATTCAGCCAGCAAGTTGAGGGAAATTATTATTCTTCCCTATTCAGCACTTGTGAGACCACATCTGGAGTATTGTGTCCACTTTTGGATCCTACAATACAAGGCAGGAATGAGTCCGGTGGATGGCCACCAGGATGATCAGGGACCTGGAGTATATGACCTATGATGAGAGACTGATACAGCTGGGTGGCTTCAGGCCAAAGTGGAGAAGGCTAAACGAGGATCAGTTACTTTTTGAGGTCACATCCAAGCTAAATTGTTCCATGAATCTGTGAAACAAATGAACAAAGAAGCAATCCTCCCCAAATTAAGTAAAATGCAGGAACAACTAGATTTATGGTTTTTCAGCCCTAGCTCTTCTGACAAGACTGTTTGTATAAAATAAACCCTCTATTTCAAAGCACAACAGTCTGATAAAGAATCTGCCCTCTAGGTGCAGCAAAAGAAAGGGATGAGCTGTACCAGGCATACAAAATCACAGAGATAGTAAGGAGTGTGTTGGTATCCAGAAATCATGAGGAGTACCAGAGCAGTTATTCATGTTATGTTTTCTGTTACTGTACACAAGTTTCTGAATGAAAACTCTCACAGGTAACCCACTTGGTCAGCTGTAGGTGGCTAATCTTCATATTAATCAGTGATTAGATATAGTGAAAAATCAGCAAGAAAAATGCATGAATATGGAAGATTTCTGCTTTACAATATCTGTCAAAAATATTTTGAAGGAAACTTCTATATCAACCTTAGTTGGAAATGCAATCAGGCTGCTTTGCAGAAAGAACATTTGACGAAGTTAGCAAAAAACAAAACATCTTGAAAGCATCTCTAAAATACTAGCTAATTGGCCTTTCAGTTAGAACTATGCTGAGAGGCACCATCGAGACCATTTGTGTTTTATTTGCAAAAAATCAAATCCCAAGGGTATTTTGTAAGGTTGTTTTCCCACGCCTATGGAAAGTGTTATTATATACAGAAGCACACAAGCGGTATTCTGATTGCACTTTTGCATACTGATTCTTGGTATGAAAATATTCTTTATGAGTTGATTTTTGTTCATGTGAGTATCTGTCATTTCTGTAAGCAACCAGGTCACTAATAAACTGGTATTATTTTTTGAAATACTGGTATGTTTATTATTTTTCCCCTTTTATTTAATTTATTTCAAGATTATGAAGAATGGGGGAAAAGTTGTTCTACATTATGGTCCATATGTGTTTGTACTGATAAAACTATGGGACATAACAAGAACTGCAGATATTAATCAGCTGCTTCTTACAGTTGGTAAGAATGCTGACCTTAATGAATTTATTTTCCATTGGAATTCTATATACTTCTATGAGGGTCCACTGCACTGAGAGCTAAATAAAGGTAACTGGGAAAAAAAAAAGAACAAAAGAAAACAAACAAGAAAGCTGGCAAGAAAGTTCTCACATATCAGGCATGAATATATTTGTAAACACAGGGTCAGTAAGGAGATGGTTTTACAGCAGAATGTAAACAGGCAGAAATATGGAAACATTCTTTTGGCGTAGATTTAATTTGCAAAGACCACCACAAGGTAAGAATAACAATCTGTATTCCTCTCCATAGTGATTTCTAATACCTTGGAGAAAATGGATCCCCAAACAGTTCATAAAGTTATGCACAAACTGAAGGATCTTCCTGGAAATGAGATGCAGTGACTCCATAAACCCTTTCAACCCTTGATGTGGTCAGGAGATGCAGCTGTTACACATTTATATATTTGTATGAACAACTATATCCAACAAGGGTTGATTAAAATAAATAGAGAGTTTTGCATATAAATGGAATTTATCTAGTACCTGATTGTTCATAAATACTTCTAATTTTAATTTCTGTCCATTTTATTCAGCTTTCTTCTCTTTTCTTTCTCTGTTTGATTCTTCTTCAGCAGGGATGACAGCTGCACACTTTATGAGCTGTGATAGTGGCACCTGCAGTATGTAACACTGCAGAGAATCGCTCTTTGAGCCAGAACCTCTTACATGGTTTCTTCTGATTTGCTGTGGCTTCATTCAAAACTGATACTTGCGTTAGCTCCACTTAAATGCAAAATAACATCAATTTAGTTTATTTAAGGGCCCTCTTATTTAAGGACAACACAGGGCCCTCTTCTATGCCATGTTTTCCTTCACATACCTAATGGTACACTATTGGGATGGATACGTTCATAGGAAGACAGCATAAGAAAACTATAGTTCATGTTTGCAAGCTAAAACCTAAGTGATATTTTCTGAAGCTGTTACTTTTACCTCTTCCTTACATTTTGTGTTCTAGCAAAAAACACAGAAAAGGGTTTTAATGTTACAGGGAAGGCTTTTTATTTGGTAGCGCACTCTGTTTTTGGTATGTCCCTGAAGTTTGTATAGCTCAGATATATGTTGAATAATTAACTTGGATTCTTCAACAATGGTGACCTGCTGTCCAGGAAAAACAACAATGAAGGCATGGAAAAACCCTTTTATATGGCATAGCTAGAATGCCACAGTAGCATGGGAATTTCAAGGAAGAAGAGTCAAGGAAAGCAATGTATTTACAAAATATCAAAACATAGTTATGAATAAAATTAGGCATAATTCTTACTTCAGAGTTGATATATTTGCCAATTGAAGTAAAGAACAGAAGGGAAAAACATAGATGAGGTGAGCAACAAATTAAGGACTAAAGACTAAAACTGAATTAGCCAAGTATAGAAATTTTGCCTATCTCCTATTACAAATCCTCAAGGCTACTAGTAATCTTTGAGCCCACATTTGAGTTGTGATATACCTTACTTCATTGTATTCAGATTCCCTTTGAAATGATAATGTTAGCTAAAAATGTAAACACAGCCATAAAATTACTCAAGTAGTCTGCTCTTGCTGGCAAAGTTCCACCAAAGTCATACAGAAGTCCAAACCCACTGAAGCTCCATGAAGCTTTCTATTTCTGAGGAGCATGCTGAGCTGTCTTAGAGCTGGGAAATCTGTATGGAGTCTCTCAACTGCATCTGAGGTGTGGGGAGGAGGAAAGGGAGCACAGACAATGCCACAGATATACAGTTTTAGCACCTTAAATATCAGCAGAAGTGGTCTTGTGCCCAGAAAGTTCTCTTTCAGGCACTTTAGTCAGTCTGTTATGGCCATCTCATACTGTCTGGTCAGCTCTTTGGGTTGTCCTGTCTATTTGTGGTTTACGTGGTCGACCTTGTATACAGTGATAAAACTTACACAGACCATTGTATCAATCAGTGTAAGCACTTACTCTGAGTACAAAAACTATACTAAACCCAGCAAAGTTAGTCACATTGGCTCCACTACTGCTGCTGCACAACCTCTTCTTTGCATTTTCATTATAGTTCTGTGCTCATAGCCCTGAAAAAAGAAAGCACTCTCATAGTGGAGAAAGACATTCCATCATGCAGTGGCAATGAGATAAAAACATTTAACTTTACAGTGGTTAAATCAATTTGAATTATTACCAAGAGCAAACTGTTTACCTCATAGAATATTAGTGCAAAAAGCTCCCATGCACTCTGCTATCTTCAGCCCTAATTAAAAGTCATGGACTAAAGAAAGAGATTTTCAAAAGTATTCATACAAGTATCCATGGAGAACTCACTTTCTTGTTTATTTTTAAGATATTACACTATTTATGGCTTGAAATTATCTGGTAATTTTTAATTAATTTCTGGAAATATCTGTGCCTTCAGTGTTTTTCAAATGTTAGTAACAATTATACTTACTTGAAAGTTGAAGCAGTTTTGCTCTCTGACTGCTATTTATTGCTGTCATGTTGAGGTTTACTGTTGTGGATCGAGTAACATAGCACTAGTAAATCTAGTGCCCAATAACGCGTCAAACGGGGAAAAAAGTTTCAACAGTGATATAAGTAGCCAGGTATTATTAGAATATATATAAAAACAAACAAACAAACAAACAAACAAACAAAAAACAAAACCCCCCAAAACAAAAAACAACCCAGACATTTAAAAGGTAAATATTTATCACAATACTCACAGTCATGTTTCATTTAAATTGCTACTCCTACTCTCTCAGAAACTGTACTGAAATGTGGAATAAGATACCAGTCAGTCCCTGCCAAGGTGCACATGATAATTAAAAGCCTTTTCAAAACTAACAATCCATTTGTAAGGCAGACAGTTTTATTAACTCAGATTCTTGTAACAGGTGAATCTTTCACCTGTTCTTCTTTGAAGTCTTAAGGAAGCTTTAGAAGAACCATGCACTGAACTGGTCTTACCCAAAAATAAATGAAAAGCAAAGAAATGAGTTAATTCAGGGACGAGTTCTTATGTTCCAAAATACAACGTATGCCAACATGAGCTGTTCTGGAAATTAAAACTTAATAGCCCCAGGGGGGATCACTGACCTTATTTCATAAGTATTCCTCATTAGCTTTTTTTATTTTTTTAAATGTAATAAAGGTTAATTCCAGGTCCACTGGAAGTTTTTGTCCAGTGCAAGTTTTTTTCTTTGCCTGTTTTAGTGGAACTTGCATTCCATGATATACTTCTATTATTCTAATCAGGCTATTCAATTTTATAAGCACTCTAAATATTTCACAATAGGATAATATTAGGTTCCAGTGATATATTCATTTTGTCACAAAAATATTATTCATTTGCAACTGAATTACACATAAACTACACCTACTTGCTATTTTACTTTATTTTATTTTATTTTACTTTATTTTATTTTATTTTATTTTATTTTATTTTATTTTATTTTATTTTATTTTATTTTATTTTATTTATTTTTATATTGGATATCACCTGTAAAAATCCGGGGCCACATTTCCACTTTATTTATTGTTGAGCAATTACAGTCTAGTGGAATCACTATGGGATTGACAAAAGAAAGACTTGTCTATCTTTCTTATGTGTCTGGGTCAATCTTTTCTTATGACACTGAATTTTCACGTGCTTTAGATGTTCCTAATGTATATTGGAGATAGTTCTACTACAATATACTGACTATTGGACATGGGCGGACCTCTCTCCTATTGCAATGAATCAGAACTCATTTTCACTGTCCATTCCTCCTTTCAGGGATAATAATTCTAGAATATTTTCTCTAAGTTCAAGGGTAGAAGCATGTGCCTTTTTATCAAGAGGTTTCACTTACATACATTAATTTTTTTTCAATGTTTGTGCTGTGTCTGTGAAAAATATTTCGGTTTAGAGCATTTTGTTTCCTATGTCATTTACCCTCTGCATCACTGAAAATTTTGGTTTTGTTTATTCTCTCCTCCTCCTCAACAAAAAAGCAGCCGGTATAGTATCAACAGCTTATCTTCAGGTGACCTTTGAGAACTGACATTTTTAACATTGGCCTGAATGTCCAGTGAGAAAAATTTTGTCATATTTCACTTTTATAGTGTCACAAGATTTTAGTGTTTCAAACCTATTAAAACTAATCTCATAGAATCATAGAATCANACTCAGAGTTAAAGCTTTTATCCTTTTCATTCTTTTTTTCACCAGCCCTCAGAGGACATTATTTTTCTGTCCCCTCAAGGGGAATATTTAACTTTGATTTCTGTTCTTTTTCCTTGACTCCAGGAAAGTTATCTGATTTGACTTGGCCACTTGAACATACGTTGTCTCTGAAGCCTGAATTCCTACTTTGGGAGTAGCTGGGATGGTCTCCACTTTGTTTCCTTCCTCTGTTAAGAAAGGTTTGAGGTGACAAACCAGTATGCAGCTGAAAAGGCAGTGTTGCAACAAAAACAACAAAAAAATCCTGCTTTTAATCTGTGGTGCTTTTAATAATCTGCAACCTAACTTTCAGATCGGTGTGAAATTTACACTCCAGACACTCCCTCTTCTAAGTAACTCATTACATATTGACTGAGGTTTAACCTTAAGAATTGGTGGTTCAGAAGAACTCTAATGTTGATCTGACACTGGTGTTACAAAACTGTACCTAGCACAGGGTAACTATGTTTCTTATTGCTGGCAGTTCCTGGTCATTTGGGAAGCCAAAGCAAATAGCAGGTTGTAAACCCCTTCATACTTTCCTCAAGTTATTAACCTTCAGTCTAACAAAACATACATTCTATTGATTGAACTTTTAGACACCCTTTCTCTAAGGAAGATCATTTTAACTCATCAAGTTATCAGTTGCTTAATTTCTTTCCCTAGTAATGAACCAGTTCTATCCTCATTGTTTAAGATGCAGAACTTTCAGAATAATTGAAATGTTAATATGTTCTGAGACTAACACTCAATATTTTGAAATAAGTTTCAACTGTCTATTTTGAAGAAAACCATTATAAAGAGAGCAATTACCACTGAACGATTTATTAATTTGTAAAATGATTTCATGAGGAGTAAAGCGCTTTGGAGTTGCAAGAACTCAATTTCAGAAGAGCATTCTTTGAGATAAAGGAAAGCAGCAGAACAGTACTACAAAGGCAAATATAATACTGTTATCAATTAACTTCACAAAATTGGGTGTCACACAGCCAATAATAATTTGTGATACATGATTAGTGAACTACTCATACAAGTGAACCACACAACGATAATAAAAGTTACCTCCTTTTTTTTCTGAATATGGCAATCATATGGTAAAATAAATAATAATCTCAATAGCCACTGTTTGAAAGCATTGTCTCCTGTGCTGGCAGCATTTACTGCAGCAAGATTCAACTATTACTACAAAATTGACACATGAATATTATGCTTAACATTCTCGCAGAAACAGGGATAACTTCCTGTCTTAGTCTCTGGCTGTAAATGATACAAAGGGTATGCGATGGATATGAAAATGCTATACAGTCAGAAATATGTATATTAACTTGATAATTTCTTCTGTACTCATGTCCTTCAGCAGCAAAAAGGCAACTGCAAAAATACTTTATAAGGTTTTGATATAGGCAGAGTTGTCTGACACTTTATTGCCCCTGAGAATCTACTGGCCAAAGCACCTGCTTATTTTGTCAACATGTAGATCAAAGGTGTGTGAATGCATATGAATCAGTTCAGCGTGGAAACTGGTTAGACCTTTTTAGCTCTCAGAAAAGTGAGATTTTGAAACAGTCTTCTAACAGGCAAACGGGTTTAAATATGGATCTTGATTAGTTTGCGAAAAGGAGAATATGGTAGGGTTTTCTTGAAGAAGTGGGGCAATGGACACTGTAACAAGGGAATTTCTTTCTTGGCTTCCTAAATTATTAATTTCTATATTGCTGTATTATCTGTGATAAAACACTGAATTAGAATTCCTGCTTCTTCTACAGGCGTTTTGAGATAGATTTTGATTTAAACATTGCCATTAAAGTTTATGTCTAAGTAAAGCACTGAATTTGTTTGAGAACCTTTGCAACATTAACAAGCTGTATCCATCCCTATGATTCAGCAGGGGCCCAAAGTGTAATACAGAATATTTTCCATTAAAAAGTAGCTAACTGCCATAAAAAATGCAGGTTATACTTAACAGACCTGAAATGGATATATTGATGAATAAAAGAAGAGTAATTTGATGTACAGTTTGGAGAAGTTTGGATCTGTGCTGCTCTTTCCTCAGCGGGTTTACCTGCAGATCTGGAGTTTACATAGCTTTAAATGAGTTGAGGTTTTTTTCCCTTTCCTCTGATAACTGGATTTGGTCACATTTTTGTTTAAAGTTGCCTCTTGGAGGCAGTAATTTCTGTCCTAATGTGTAATGTGCAGCTGTATCCACCATGCTCTTTTAAATTGTATGGTGTCTTTTTCCAAGATGGACTAAACTCAAAAGCAGTGGCTGAAGAACTGACTAATGACTTTATAAACTGGTAGAAAAGAAAGATCTGACCTTCAGAGCACAAAGAAAAACCTTACAATGAATCACAATGGTCAATATGTACTCATAATAATTAAAATGTCAGTGTTCTTTAGGATAAAACAGAACCATTGTCTGTTCTGCCACAAGTTTAAGTTCAACTTCTGAAAAAAAAAGCATGAAATTACTTTAATCTAAAACCATTCTTCTTGAGTGGTTCAGAGATTGTGTACAAGTACACTTCTTTCTTGCTTGCTTTTCCCTTTTACAGCCCAGAAAAAAGTAACCAAAAGTAATCCATTTCAGTGCACGGATAGTTAGTATCTATTATCCTGTAAAAAGCATAGGGTTAAAGTTAAACCAAAATCTGATCCTGCAAAATCCCTGCATTTTGATGGGATTCAGATCCAAAGCTGAAGTTTTTGTTAAAGACCTATAACAAACAATGAAGTGTTTTGTACATACAGAAGTTCTACAGCTTTTTTCCAAAAGTTTATTGATGATCGATACCATACTCCCCATACAGCTTCAGAAATGAGTGTAGTCTAATTTTAAACTGATATACTTACCATATGTGCCTATACAAGACTTCACAGGATTTATTTTGAAGAATGGATGTATTCTCACATAAAGATTACTATGTTAATGACCCATTCCTAAAGTTATTTGGACAATGGTCAGGTGTACTAGCTCATACAATAATCATAATCAGCTACCACATGAACTATAATTGCTTCTAAGCACAATCTACTTCACCTTAAAAAAGTTATCTCAGATAGGGTTGATCAAATAAAACCTGGAAAGACTCATTTCACTCCATTTAACTTAAAAGGAAATGAGAAAGACTAGATTAGGTGTTGAAATTTGCATTGTGTGTATATGAAGTTATTTTAACTTAATCCCATTCTCTATGGCTAATCTATAAATTAAGTGTATTACTTGTTTTCAGCTCTTACATTTAATTACTTTTGTTAAAAATATATTAATTTCTTGCCTTCCAGCTGAATTATTGGGTTTTGTTCTGCATTTCTGTAAAAACTTTTGTGTATTCTCCCTCATATGACTGAAATCCAGAAAGTCAATCTGGATAAGAAAGTTTTCAAAATTTAGGGCCTGGAATTTGGGTCTGATCCTTATTAAGAATTGAGACTATTGCAGATTTTGGCTATGGCTATGAGCTTTCACAGAATACAAGTGTGTGAAATTCCTCTTATTTTATTTTAACTTTTACCATATCATATGCTCCTTCCTTTTTCAGAAATGTAGAAAAGGCTCCCCTCAGGAATCAAAACAATTTTAACAATGCTAATTTCATGGAAACTAAATAATTGGATTTATATCTTTAGGATATTGTCCTTCTCAAAAGCACTTCAATGAATGCTGTGAAATCTTAATTTTTCAGTAAACCGAAAGCCTTTTATGAAGAAAAAACTTGAAAATTGAAAGGCATTTTGGTAATAACTTAAAAAATAAGTGATCTTTTAATTCTGAAATGTCTGGTAATGGCTTACTTCCTGGAAGCACAAGTAATAACTATAAAACAAGGAAAGAATTATGTGTTGTGAATCATGAAAAAATTCTTAGATATGTCCCATTTTCTTCTCACAAATGAGAAAAGTGTTCCTGAAAACAAAAATAAAGTCATCCCTATAAACACAGAATTTACAGGAAAAACATTAAAAGCCTGGATGGTACAAAGGAGGGGGCCAGCTGCAGCTGAATTAATGATAAGAGGTAAGAAAATAGCCCCTTTAAAAACTCCTTTTAGTAATTCATTCTTCCCCAAAATTCTAAAAATTTAGCCAAGGGCTTGGATGTCTTAATAATAAAAGTTATTAATAACATATTTATAATATGTCTAACTATTTATAATAGTTAGAAATCTATTTCGGTTTGGGATTTTTATCTATTTTTTGTGTTTTGTGCATTTAGGATGATTTAAAAATATCTTTCCATTCAAATGTCTTCTTTTTTTTTGTCTTCTGACACTTCTAACTTCCTAATAGCGTTATTCAAAAGAACAGCAGCTGGTGCCTGCACGAAACAAGGAAAAACAATGTGAATAATATTGTATTTTATTTATAATGCATTCTTTTTGCAAACTCTTTTAAATTGCTTTCCAGTGAGAAGTAGGTGCCTCCTAAAGTAAGTCACGGGAATTTCTAGACCAACAAAAGATGAGGAAGAAAATAAAAGGATTAATAGCTAAAATGAAAAAGTGACAATAACAGTGATGATGATAATACTGGTGACACTAGAATTAATGAATAGGGAAATGTAAAGGTGAATCAGTGTCACAATGAGAAAAAACAAAGACATGAGAAAAGAGTAAGGATAAGGGAAATGGAAATCTGAGGGAAAAGTGAAGGAATTATGAGATGGAGCCTGACAGGAAAGAATTCAGAGCTTTAGAAAGATGAGTGAAAAGAAGTGTTCAACTAGAGAGAATTATAAACTCCCCCCCCCCCCCAAAAAAAAAAAAAGAAACAAACAACAAAAAAAAGGAGGATTTTTATTGAATAGATAACACAGAGGAATGTAGGGATGTGTGAAGGAGAAGTCACTCAGGTAACTCAAACAACTCAATTGTTGAATAGGTGTTTTACTGTAAGCAAAAATTAAGATTTTGTGAAGGAATCACAAAATGATAAAGAGGAACCATAAAGTTTATTCAAATGCAAGATCAACTATTTCAAACCAATTCAGACATAATCAGAAAAAGAACAAAGGAAATAGAAATAAAGATATAATATAATATCGTGTTGCATATAGGATCAAGAGAAAGTTTTACAATATATTGTCATTGCTAGACAGGAGGGCTTTGGAAGGACATTTGCAAAAAAGAATCTCAGGCACTGAACTGGGAATAAAGGTGAAGGTAGAAATGTGTCATATAAGCTGATGGATTTGATACACAGCATTTCAGACTTCGCTTCAGAAGAAATGAAAGTCCTTTTTACTTTTTATCTCAAGGTGGTGACAACTAAGCCTCATGTGAAGAGTTACAATGGTGTCAAAATTATGTCATTAAGAAGTATTTGGCCAGAAACATGCTATCAAGTCTGCTTTAAAATGTTCTGTTGTAAGAACAGGGTTATTGGTTGACAGCCGGCTGAACATGAGCCGGCAGTGTGCCCAGGTGGCCAAGAAGGCCAACAGCATCCTGGCCTGTATCCGAAATGGTGTGGCCAGCAGGAGCGGGGAGGTGATCGTGCCCCTGTACTCGGCGCTGGTGAGGCCGCACCTCGAATCCTGTGTTCAGTTTTGAGCCCCTCACTACAAGAAGGACATTGAGGTGCTGGAGCGTGTCCAGAGAAGGGCAACGAAGCTGGTGAAGGGCCTGGAGCACAAGTCTTATGAGGAGCGGCTGAGGGAACTGGGGTTGTTTAGTCTGGAGAAGAGGAGGCTGAGGGGAGACCTCATCGTACTCTACAACTATCTGGAAGGAGGTTGTAGCGAGGTGGGTGTTGGTCTCTTCTAAGTAACAAGCATTAGGACAAGAGGAAATTACCTCAAGTTGTGCCAGGGGAGATTTAGATTGGATATTAGGAAAAGTTTCTTCACTGAGAGGGTTATCAGGCATGGGAACAGGCTGCCCAGGGAAGTGGTGGAGTCACCATCCCTGGAGGTATTCAAAAGATGTGTAGACGTGGCGCTTAGGGACATGGTTTAGTGGTGGACTTGGCAGTGTTAGGTTTTCTGTTGGATTTGATGATCTTAAAGGTCTTTTCCAACCTAAATGATTCTGTGATTCTATGATTCTATTCTATGATTCTAAGAGTTTGGTGTAACCAGGAACACCCATCTGGGTCACACGTCACTCATGAAAATGATAAGGGGATAGAGAGAACAGGCAATATTAACATAATCATGTAAATGTGTAGTGGTGGGTAGCCTACAGACCCAGTACAGCCTAATGCCAAATTCAGGTAGAATCCAGACATTTGAAGATTCCAAGATGCTAGAGATTAATGAAATTTGCAGACCTCAAGGAAAATCTTTTAAAATAAAAACTATATGGAAAGGATATAAATGAACTGCCTGTCGTCAAGAGAAACCAGATGCTATGGACTTACTATGTCTTTCCATCAGTTTTTCCACTGAGCAAAGAAAGCTGTCTCATTTAAAAGTGTGGAACTTGTATTTTGTTGTCTTTGGAGGTGTTCAGAGTTCTGCTTTATTTGGAGGACTAAATGGATGCGGAGAAGGCAATAGCCACAAAATTACCTTGCTACAGTGCCTCTGGGAAATTCACTCTGCTGACATGCGTAGTCACTTTGGTTACACTGGATTTACTTAGACCATAATGTTGCCCAGGTTGATTTCATTCAGACACAGATTAATATTGGGAAGAGACACCTTAAACCAAAAGAAGCTATTTCCAGCTGACTGCCATATCAAAGGAAAGAAGAAAAGAACAAAGGAATGATGGGAGGAAGGAAGGAAGGAAGGAAGGAAGGAAGAGAGGGAAGGAATATAAATAAATACAATAAATTAATTAATAAAACACTCTTCAAGGTGAAATTCTGAAGTAAAATTTTCATTTTAAGTCTCTTAAGCGTTTAAGTCCTTTTAAGTTTTTAAGTGCTTCAATTTTTTTTTTTTCCTGCTCTCCCCGTTCTGTTAAATGTTGGCATGCAGATGCTTGACTGTGTTTATTCATTCAGTTAAATGTAAATGCATTTCTCCCAGTTCAGCTCTTCAGTTTGTCTTCATTGCAGCCAGAAAGGTTTATTTTGTTTTTTTGGCAGTTTTTTCGCCAACTTACTAGGTATTGTTATGTACCTTTACTAGGTCTTCCTGGGTTATCCCATGTCCCATTGAAAATTTGTTTTTATACTGTAAGACTTCTGTTGTCTTTGAATGTTGCTATCAGATGACACCTTCCACACTGAGAGAAAAGTGGCCTCAAGTTGCGCCAAGGGAGGCTTAGGCTGGACGTTAGGAAAAAATTCTTTACTGAAAGAGTGGTCAGGCCTTGGAACAGGCTGCCCAGGGAAGTGGTGGAATCACCATCCCTGGAGGGATTTAAAAGACGTATAGATGAGGTGCTTAGGGACATGATTTAGTGGGTATGGGGGTGTTGGGTTGACGGTTGGACTCGATGACCTTAGAGGTCTTTTCCAACCTTAATGATTCTATGATTCTATGAAAAGGTTGCAATTGTTATTATTCTTATTTAATATTTCAGAGTTTGTGAGAAAGGAAAAAAATCTAGAAGCATCATGAGAGATTTTCAAGATTTTTTTAATATATATAAGCCCAGGAAGTACTATGAAGAAATAGATCAAAATAAATGGAAATTTAATTTTCCAGTGGTAATGTAGTTTTAAAGTAGGACAAAAGTAATTTAATGGAAATCTTTGGTAAGATTCATGATGGTTTATTTTGCCCCTGATGTCATTTTAGACTTCACACTTCTACTTGTATTATATCTTTTTCCTTTGTTTGTGTCTCAAAAAATATTCCCAGTGTTTTGAAGTGATTGTGAATAATCCATTTATTAGTAAGTATTTATTTGTGTGTTTATTACTTTTTTCAGGCTATTTAACAAAAACTGTACTTTACCATTCATTTCTCTAGCAGTCTGGGAATAAATTACAATGTCATTAAAGCTAGAGTGGCAGGATGCACAATCAATGACTGGCAAAAGTATGCTAGTAAAACCATGCTGGAAACATTGTGAAATTAAGAAAGCCATAACACAGTTAGAGCTAGAATTTGTGTTCTGGGAGAAAACCTATGTCAGTTTTAGTGGTTGTGCTGAGTTAATATATTTCAGATTACATTTAAGGGTGGCACCAAACTTTCTACATAAAAGGATTTCTTATCACAGGAATGCAGCCAAATCTGGAGAGAAAAATGGCAGCTCTGTAACCACCCAAAACCATTTTACAGCTATTCATGTAGTAGGCCAGAGTACCAGTCACTGTATATTAGCACTGTCACATTGTTAAGGCACTGCATTGCACAACAAAATTTTACACCAGTGAAATAATTGGCAAAAGAAGTGAAAAATGTCTTTGTGTTTATTCAGCATGTTATTGACAAAGAACTACTTGAACCTGAACCATGAGCCTTCCTGCCATCCCTTTCAAATTTTGTATATATAGAAACACCAGTTTTCTCAGGCAGATTGAATCAGTATCTGGAGCGCTGATACAGGAACAAACTTTGTTAGGCAATGGCAGAATCAACACATGGTGCCCTTGTCTCTGCAGATGCAGAGAAGAGCTACTGTTGAAATGCTCAATTAGAAATAGTGGGGTTTTCCTTTTTGTGAGTATCATTGCACATGTAGTTGATAATGCAGGGAGAGTTTAAAAGAAAACAGCAAAAAGGAAGATTAATCTGACAAAATTTTGGATCTTTAATAATTACACACCTCGCCTAAGGTCCCTCTACATTCAGTGAAAAAATATAGACACTTTTGGAAGTGTTTTATGCTATCCAATGACAGATTGTGAGGATAGATGGAATGGGTCATCCTGCAGAAAGGCTTAACAGTCTCTGATGATTACAAAATAAGGGTGAACAATTAAACTAGTTCTGGGGCCTAATTTTCAGAGGTTTAAATCATAAGAAAGTGAATGCCACCTGTAATTTTATAGATTTCTAAGTTTCTCAGCTGAAACTCTAGTACTGATCCCCTACCACTCTTACCTCAAAAAAAAAAAAATAATCAACAGTGTGTATATTTATTTTATATATACAAGCATTCATTCATTTGGTTATAAACAGTGACTAAGACTTCAGTGTAACATGCAATCTACAGTATGGTACTCAAGTAAAAGGTTATTGCTTCAGAAACAGTTTCAGAAGAGAATAATTTTCTAGTGAGCATTCCTAGGGCATATGAGTTATTTCTCAGCGGATTGTCTTACAGAAATCCCTTTAAAATGGTACAAGCTATTTAGATTTTTTTAGGGGGAGGAGGATGGACATTCTTCAACTGACAGCAAGAAACATGGTAGTAAAAATACAAGGAAAGGAACAAAGGGAGGAAGGGAGGAAGGGAGGAAGGGAGGAAGGGAGGAAGGGAGGAAGGAAGGAAGGAAGGAAGGAAGGAAGGAAGAAAGGGAGGAAGGAAGGAAGGAAGGAAGGAAAGATAAACAGGATAGAGGAGAGATGGGAAATTCAGTCTGGAGACTTTCAAGAAAATTATTTGTGCTTAAATAATTTTATTCTTTTTTTTTTTTTTTCTGTACTAAAAAAGAAAATCACTTTCGAAACTAAACTTTTTCATTAGTGATAATATTTTCCATAGTAGAACAACAGAGGACACAGGATAAATGAAAGTGTCTGAATACATTTCATGCCAGCTATACTTTATTTTGAGCTGAGTGATAGCAATAGCAAAGAGCTTTTTACCTTAGTTCAAGAATAAGCATAGATTGTTTAGGTAGCTGTTAGCAACACACATTTATCAATTATGATAAATCATTAGCTTTTATGGAAAATAACAGAGGAATGAAAATGGTCTGAGAATGAATACATATTTGTAGTTCCTTGGCTATAGCTGGGAATAAGAAGTAGTTTGAGGGTATTCTGAGCTTTACACAGGTTCACAGTGGATTGCAGTTATCTTTTATTGTGAGACATTATTTGGAGTCCTGTCATTCAGATTTTTATAACAAAATATAGTTATTCATGTTAATAATGCTGTGCAGAAATAATGTGCTAACCTGGGCCTTGATAACAGTTTTGGAAGATGACCATTGGAAAGATGATCTAGATTATCTTGAACAGGTAGGAACACAACACTTATGTGAATCCTGGTTTTTCATCAAAAACAGTAAATAAAAGGAACAAAGACAGTTAAGATCTTCATAACTGTAGCTACTCCTGAGTGTGCTTGTATTTCCTGTCAAAAGGTTGGGTTTGGTTTTGTTCCTTCAGAATTAGTGTGTGATGAGTTTCTAGTTAGCACAGCCACATGCCACTTGGAAAGCACTAAACAGAGTACAAGGGAGAAGTGAGAAACCAACTACCAGCCTAATGATTTTTTTTACTCCCTGTTTCTTCTGAAAAATATCTTGTTTTGTGAGAGTGGATGTGATGTAGTAGGTATTTGTTCATCAGGAAGTGGACAGGAATCTCTACAAAACAGTTTCCTTGGCAACTTTTCAGAGTAACAGTTTTTATTTCCAAATTTTATAAGCAAGTAACCTATGAGTAAACCAGAAAAAGACTGCTTATGTGTTATACATTAACAATTATTTGAGTGAAACAGTCCCTCTACAAATATGTTTGTGCCAAGGAACAATTGCTAGTACTTAAGCAGAAGTTCAATATACCACAAGATGAGAGAAAAAAGTTTGTGAAAAGTGAAGATTACAGGATCCTTCATGACCGTGTGTAAGACTGCAATTGAGAGGACATTGACCCTGACACTTATCAATGCAATTTGAGGCATACTATTTCTGACAAACCCAGAACTCTGTTTTTTTTTCAGTTCAAAAATCATCTACTAAAGCAGCTATTTGCCATTTGATCTTCTTTAAGTAGCTGAATGATAGAGTCATTTTTTTTCAATTTTATCAAGTTACGTGACAAATGGCAGACCCTTGCTTTTTAAGAACAATTTTGCTTTAAGTTCTCTTTGAAAGAATAGTATGGTAAGGGCAAATAATATCTTATGGAAAAGTATGAATAATATTTCACTTAGAATCAATTCTTTATCAAATTGCCATTTTGCTGAATGTTCTATAAAGTTTATCACACAAAAATGGACTATTTTATAGCAGTATTTTGAAGACTCATTTAATTGTACAACCATGAGACTGGGCAGTAAGGGAGCAATTTCTCAAAACAATTAAATGATTTTATAAACTGTGAAAGCAAGTATCACCCATGGTGAACTTGGCTGAATAAGTATGTGCCACTTGTGGGGGAACGATGCCTTATGATCTCTCTAAATTTTATATTTGATTTGCCTTTGTGACACCTATGCAAATTAATATTGGGGAAAATATGTAGGATCCTGCATGAGTTATTCCTTTTGTGAACCTATTGGTTTTAACTTTAATGGACCAAAAATCTATCAAGCAGTGTTTTAAAATCTACAAACTGAAGTGGTTAGGAATCGCTGTTGTTTCATTGGCAGTTGACACACAGAAAAGGAATGCCCCACAATGGATACTGCCAAGCTCTACTAAGTAGATGAAGCAAAAGATGGGCTGTGTTAGGAAAAGCTTCTCACTCACCCACACGCTCAAGTGCATGCACACATTCTATCTGCTGAGACTGCTCTTTTCACCACCCAGTGAGGGTGCAGTTGAGCCCCGGGAAAGTAATACTTCTTCAGTGACCTATCTCAATGTCAGGCTTTTCAGCAGTGGCTTGGCTCCAACATGTGATACTTCCACCTTGATCACTCTGCTTTTACACTGGGTTGGGCATCAACACAATGATGTTCCTCCGATCTATCCTGCTGAAAGTCTTCCTAGTCCGATGTCGGAATGGGCTGTCAATCAGGTCTGCACACAATGAATCTTGGTACATCTTTCCAGCAGCTTCAGGTATTACTCTTGTGTCGTGGCTAATTACACCCATTTCTTATTTGCATTGTCTTGTTTGCCACAGCTCACCACGCTAAGCCCCCATATGTATTGATCTCAAGCTACTGGCCAAAGCAAGGCTGTAACAGTCCTGTGTCATCAGTGCAACTGCATTTGTATCTATCCAACCTGTAAAAATATTACTAACAGCATTTTGTGGAGACTTTTTGTGACCTGTGGTTTGGAAGGATGAGAAAGTCCTTTTGACTCAAAGGTGTGGGATTAATTTCAGTCCTGCCTGAGGACTATTAGAAGGAAAGACTTTAGCTACTGGGTTTTAAAAGTAAACTACTTGAGCCCTAGTAATCAGTTTGCATGGCAGATTATAGGCATGGTTCAGTACCAGTCTTCCCCTTCTAGGAAGGATAAATAACAGAGATAATAAATTTGATGCAGGGAATGAAGATGAGAGTGTAGAGTAAATAGATATCATTATAGATATCATAGAATAGGTTGATTTGAAGCAAATTACTTATATAAAGTAAAATATATTAGAGCACCTAGATGTGAAGATTCAGGGCCAGAAAATTCAATTGAAGACAATAATGCATTTCAGGTGGGATTTGGGAGATGTGATAGAGGGGAAAAGAAGAGATGAAACTGACCACAAAACTAATGATTTGTAGGTACTTGTAAAAAACCTGCAGGAGACAGACACTTTGTATCTAAAACAATGATGACAGAATGAGGTTTCTGAGAACAACCTGGAGGTAGACAACTGAAAAATAATAGAATAAATAATGAAATTTCTTCTATACTTGAGTCCAGAGCCCAACAAAAATAGATCGTTTGGAAGAGGAGAAAAATCAGGATCACTTAGTGACAAAAAAAGATTTTAAGGTGGGTGATCAGAAAACCACAGCAACTGAGGGAAGCCTATAGCAACTGAGTTGTTGCTAAAAAAATAGCTGAAAAGAAAAAAGAAGATACTTCTGTGAGTAAATTGGACAGAATATTCACAGTAATTTTCATGGACTTTTTATTCATGCTGAGACAAAAGACGTTCACAAATACAGTCAGAGTATGATCTGGTATACTTATATAATAACCCCCAGAATGACTGTGCTGGTTTGGGGATATTGTTTAGAGAAATGAAGGTTTAGGAGAGCTTCATGATTTTTAATGAATCTGTAAAACTTGAATCCATTAACAGTATTACCTTTTGACTGAGCAAATAGCAAATTCAGTATTTCTGCTCATTAAGGTAACCAAACTCCGTTTAAACTCTGTAGTTATTAGTTTTAATAATATGAAAAACCTTGAAGTTTTATAGAAATAATGAAGAATATAGAAGCCATGGAAAATGGGAAGAATGTTAGAATATTTTTTTTTTCTTTTTATATCTAAAATGACAATACAAAAGGTTTAGTTTACTTAGACTTAAGTAAAGCTGTGGACTTTTTGTCCAGTTAAAAATTACTATGGATGTGGAGGTGATGAAGATTAATGCAGGACTTACAAAGTGGGTAAGACCTTGGCTACAAGAAGACAACAACCAGTCATATGGGGAGATCAATTATTAGAATGGAGACAAATCCTTCAGAAATACAGGAATCTGTTTTGGGGCCAACGCAGTACAGAAAAGGATTAGATATACATTCATGGAACTTGTAAATGGTGACACGGGGAGATATTATCAATATGAAGAAAGACTGAAATGTATTCTGTTTGCTATTGGCAATGGAAGTAATGGAAATTCAATGAGGTTACATAAAACATAAATTTAAGGACAAAAAAAAATACTTTTTTAAACTGAGGACCTACCAAATGACTGAATGGCTACGGTGCTTAAGTACTAAAAAAGGAATTGTGAAATACTGGAAAAGATTAAACAATGTTTTTTAAGCAGAGCAGGTTAATACTAATTTCATTTTACAAGGCATTGATTAAGACCTTGTTCAGAATACTGCATATAATTCTGGTCACCTATTTTCAATAAAGATGAACATAATAAAGGAGCAAGTGTAGTAAATAGCTGTTATGGTGATTAGGGGAATGCAATATTTATCTGAGCAAGAGAGATTTTGAACTTGGCTTATTCAGCCTAAACTAGAAAAAAATGAGAAGGAATTTGAGGCAGACTAATGCATTCAGGGGTAGATGTGAAGGAAGGAAAATAACTTTTTAAACCTAAAAGACATTACTGATACCTGATCAAATAAAAGTATATGAAAGACTCAGGATAAATCTAGAAATGGAAATTAGAAGATTTGTAACCAGCTGGAACTGAAAAAGTCTTTCAAACTTGGCAGCAGAGGCGAGGTGTTTTAAGACTCAAGTACTTCAAGAGTAAATTTTATAACTAAATTTTAGTTCATTATCACTGAATATGTGATATTAGTGGTGACATCAGCTGTTCTGGAGGTTCATGTTAAAGATACAAAAGGAGACTGGGTCACTGCGCTTTGCCCTGTATTAATATCATCCAAAGACAATATTTTTGTTCTTATTTAACAAACTGTCTGCTACTGATGGACATGGGAACGATGGCCTTGAGAACTTCTGCCATCTTTCTGTGGTACAGCATAACTATCACACTTGGTCTTTTACGTTTGCTAGATTTACTTACTTTAGCAAGCTTACTGGGAAATGTTAATAATTAGTATTACGGGGATGCAGATATTCTTGGACAACATACTACCACTCCAAGGCTGTCTAGAATTATGGGAGGACTTGAATAAAACAACAACAAAAAAATTGAATCCATCCAATCCTACCTCCCATCATCCTTCCCACTTCTAACTTCCCTTCCAGAAACTGATGCTATGTGAAATTTACAATCCCCAACTATCAATTTATAGAAATTTAACATCTTGGTCTGTACCTCATTTAAGACTACCTGCAATACTGTCATTAGAAATGTTAAACAAATTTTGTATAAAATAATTTGTTACAATAAGATTTTTTTTGTGATAATTTCTGCTATGTGACTAATTGCAAATATTCATTTTATCTGTAACAGTTTCAAAACTATTGTATTAAGCATTGCTTTATGAATGATACAATGAAAGGTTTGATATTGGAAGGCTTGATATTGAAATACCTTAATCTTTTTTCTAAGTGCATGTAAATATCAGAACTTAGATTTTTTTTGCACCCCACTAATTTTCAAAAATATGTGACTGAACTCTACAGTTTAAATAAATGACTTCCTGCCAATTTTGTGGTATTTTTCTGAAAGGATGGGGGAAGAAGTGTTTTCTCCAAACTCAGACAAACAGTTATTACCCATTTGATTTCACCTTTTCATTGTTTAGCAATTGTGGTGAAAAACTGTATTTGTAAAGCTGATAATTTGGTTATCACATATCTTGGTATTGCTTTAAATGAGAAATAGCTTAAGTATTTTCCTGAAAAGTTAATGTCACAGGACTTCTCACATGTTTAGAAGTAGGAGTGTGGGGAAGTATCTTGCTGAAACAGGGTCTTAAAATGTAGATTTTATGACTCATAAAAATAATTCCAACTATAAAAAACTTACATATTTAAGACATACAATTCATTTAAAAATGCAAAGTACAGAGGAATAATATATTTTGGTCAAAAGCAATAAGCATATTTTAGAACTTGCAATGTTTAAGTCATTTTAAATTTAAAGCATACTAAATCTAGGGGACATTTTGAAAGCATAATCATCCATAGTTTTGTAAAATGGAATAGTCTGTATTTATGTGTTGAGGAGAATGGTGACAGGAATGTGTTGGCCCATTTATATGCTCTTAATTAATTATTACATGACATCAAAACATGAAAACATCAAAATCAGGCAACCTAAAACCTACATGTTACACCACAAAAACTGAAGCTGATGCTCAGTCATAACTTTCTTCTCTTAGCCTTCTGCATTCTTGCAATGGTAGAAATGACAAAACAGACAGGAAATTAAAAAACTAGTTTTTGGCTGCTCTGTCATATATTTTCCTTGCCATCTGTGTCCTGAGTTCTTAATGGACAAACTTTAAAACTTTGGGTTGTGTCCCATATTCCTTGTTCTTCTCTTTACTGTCCTTGGTCAAACCACACAGATCTTTACTCTGATATTTATGATGTATGTGTTTGTATGTGTGTATCTATGTAAAGTGTTGACCTACAAATACCCTTTCTAGTGTAATTCAGTTTGACTTTAGCCTTATTTCTACTCCAGAATTAATAATATTAAAAAAAACAACCTGAACTTTATTTCCTACTTGTTTTGCCATACTCTTTTTTTGTTTGTTTTTGCTCCCCACTCCCCATATCCATTCTATCATCTACCATACATATTGAGGGGAAAGGCAAAGTTAACACCAATCTTCCTGAGTTGTGCAGATACAGATGCTGGAGATATCTCAGCATACTTCTTAGAAGATCAACTCCTAAATAAATACCTACAGCTTGTGTCTGTTATTCATAATGGTTTTGTAGAAAGAATTAATTGAAGCACATTTTTCTGCATCTTCTTTGTTTAATGCATCCTGAAGTGTTCATGTATGAGAAAAATGTATGTTGTGTGAATATACTCATTTTGGTGGGTACATTTGAAGAAACACAGAATTGATGAGGTTGGAAGGGACCTCTTGAGGTTTTGTTCAACCAGGGTCAGCAAGAGCAGGTTGCCCAGGACAATATTCAGTTGTGTTTTGATTATCTCCACAGATGGAAACTCCACAACCTGGCAGGGCAACCTGTTCTAACATTCAACCACCTTCACCGTAAAAAAAGTGTTTTCTTGTGTTCAGATGAAATCTCATGTATCTTAGTTTGTGCCTGTTGCCTCTTGTACTTTCACTAGACACTACCGAGAAGAGTCTGGCTCCCTCTTCTTCATTCCCTTCCATCAGGTATTTATACACATCCCAAGCCTTCCCTTATCCAAGTTGAACAGACTCAGCAAAAGATGTTACAGTCCCTTAATGATCTTTATGTTTCTTTGTTGGGCTTGCTGCAATAAATCCATATCTTATACTGGGCAGCCCAGAACTGCACACATAGCTCCTGATGTGGCCTCACCAGTGTTGAGTAGAGAGGAAGGATCACCTCCCCCAGCCTGCTGTCAATACTCTCCCTCAGACTGCCTAGGAGACTGTTGGCCCCCTTTACTGCATTCTGGCTCATCTTTAGCTTGTCCACCATGACCCCAGGTCCTTCTCTGCAAAGCTGCTTTCCAGACAGTCAGCTCCCAAGGTGCACTACCACATAGTGGGGTTGCTCCTCTCCAGGTGTAGAACTTGGCATTTTGCTTTAATGAACTCCAAGAGGTTCCTCTCTGCCAATTCTCCAGCTTGTTCAAGTCCCTCTAAATAGCAACAGAACCCTCTGATGTATCAGCCATTCCTCCCAGTTTTGTATCATCTGCAAACTTGTCCTGTAGTCCAGATCATTAATGAAGATGTTAAACAGTATTTGCCCCAGTATTGACCCCTGGGGTATATACTAGTAACTGGCCTCCAACTGGAATTTATGCTAGCAAACATAATAGTCTGGGCCTGGCTGTTTCAGTTTTCAGTCCACCTCATTGTCCACTTACCTAAAGTTTGCCTAGGAGGATGTTATGGAAAATATCAAAAGCATTACTAACAACAAGGTAAACAAAATCCACTGCTCTTCTCTCATCCCCCATTGTAGTCAAGTCATTGTAGAAGGCTATCAGGTTGGTTAAGCATGACTTTCCCTTTGTTAAACCATGCTGACTACTTCTGCTCATTTTCTTGTAATTCATGTACCTGGAAATGGTTTCCAGGGTCAGTTGCTCCACCAGCTTCCATCAGACTGAGGTGAGGCTGACCAGCCTGTAGTTCTGCAGATTGTCCTTCTTGCACTTTTTGAAGATTGGAGTGCCATTTGCTTTCTTAATATTGCATCCATACATTTCTGCAGTTATTCTGCATAAGTGATCTTTGCATGTGTTTGAGTGAATTGATATACTGTCTGAATGTTATAATCTATGTATCGATACCTGTTACTCTAACTTATATGCATTACATGTTTGAATTTTTATCTTCATAGCTTTAGAACATGTTTCCCCCCGACTAGTGTTATAAATTCAGCTTTTGTTCTTTCATGTAGCTAGCTGCTTAGAGTAATATTATACAAGTAATAACCCAATAGTTCAGACAGATTCTGCCTTACCAATCTAATAAGAGGAAATGAACTGAACGAATAGTATGCTGAGCTGTCTTTACTGCTTGGCGTTTAAAGCTGGCTCTATGTAACTGTTTATTTAGAGCTCTAATGCTCATTTTGGTGACTGTTCCAGATTCTTATGGCATTCTCAGATGTTTTTTGTTTGTTTTTATTTTTGCCTTTTCATCTCTGTGTTTCTTAAGAATTACTGAAAGAGAACTATTCACCTTGTCTGGAAGGAGATGTAAGTAAGCGCTTCAAAGGGAGACTGAGTCCTGCATGTGGGAGAGACTTGCTTCTGGTTCTGAATTTGCCGAGAGATGTTTCCTTGAGAGACATAGTACCATGTGTGTTTTTCTTCACTAGGTTTTCGGTTAGTAAGGTGCCCTTACTTGCCACTGCATAACAGTAATAAGAGTTGTTGTATCAAAACCTACACTAAAGCCATTGTGAAGGAACACTGAACAAACGCGTTCTTTGCCTCAGTCTTTAATAGTCAGAGCAGTTATCCTCAAGGTACTCCCCCCCCCAAGCTGGAAGACAGGGTCGGCGGGCAGGATGAAGCCCTCATAATCCATGAGGAAGATGTTAACGACCTGCTACGCCACCTGGACCCGCACAAGTCTATGGGGCCGGATGGGATCCACCCGAGGGTACTGAGGGAGCTGGCGGAGGAGCTTGCCAANCCTGGAGGTATTTAAAAGACGTATAGATGAGGTGCTCAAGGACATGGTTTAGTAGGCATAGGGGGTGTTGGGTTGACGGTTGGACTCAATGACCTTAGAGGTCTTTTCCAACCTTAAGGATTCTATGATTCTATGATTCTATGATTCTAAAAACCTTCAATGCTTTTAGCTTTTCATACTTTCATTAAAAGCCTTGTACAAAGTGTAGGTGTTTTTACCTTTTAACTTCTTGATTGTATTTTCATATGCAGGTCTTAGCCAGATTTTAGTGAAGAATATAATATAAAAGACTGTATATATGTTTCCCAGGAGAGAGCTAGGTATGCTTTTCTACAGGGAGATGCAACATCTGAACCTTCCCATACACCCAGAATATTATCCTGTTTATCTGTCAGCATCATACTCCTGTGGTTGTTCCTAGAAATCTATTTGGCCGATCTGGACAACCAGTTTGTTCATCAACCTACATGAAATATCCTGGACTGGGAGAGAAATGGCAATGTTGAATTGAATTAATAAAACATGCTACTAATACACCTGTAATAAGTGCAGCAGGTCTGAGCCATTACATATTAATTTCATACAGATAAGTTCAGCGACAGGCAAAGTCTGTAACATTAACTACATTGTCAGTGCTGTGATGTGCACTTTTTCAACTTTTAGAATAACCATGCTCAACATAGCATCCATTCAGTTCTCTGCCTTTTGCCTTTGTGTTGACATGCCTTGAAAACAGTAAGCAGGGAGTAATGTTAACTGGGTTTTTTTGACCCTGTAGTGTCATACCTTTGTTTAGCATTATGGGGCAGGAACATTGTGTTTGGAATTATGACAATTAATGTCAGAGACAGAAGTTTGATCAGATATGCAAGCTAGTATTGAACAAAGTCTTTTGGATACTTATAACATTATTTCTGTGCCAGTACAGAACTCAGACTGGGCTGCTAAAGCCAGCCAAGTCCTTGTGAATTAGTTTATGGTGAGTTCTTTGCTTCAGTGGCTCTAAAAACAGCAGCTCCTTAGCTAACCAATTTAACTCACTCACCTGCACAAATTTACAAAGGAATACTGACGTAGGCCTGGGCACCAAAACCAGTAGCTAGCTAAACAGTTTCACATGCCAGCCTGATGCTGTGAAGTGGTGGAGAGAACATCATGCGGGATGACTTTTCTGACCCTAGATGAATGGCAGCAATCAGTTTTGATTACTAACTATGACCACTTAGCAAAAGATACGAAACTTATCCATGTGGAGAGAGAGACAGAAACTAATTCCTCAGTTTGGAAGAGCTACCATGTCTGGTGCTCTCCTTTGTGTCTGTGAAGGTACTAGGCATCATAACACATTACAGGTACTTGTCTGCATGTGAGGCGTCGTAACCAGCATGCCCACAATGCAGTTGATCCCACAATAAGGATGGATTAGGCTGTGGTTAAAGAAAGGGACTGGGGGCAGGAGGGCACATTTCCCTTGGCTGCATGGTAATGCTTCTCTCTTCCTCCTACACACCCCACCATCACCACTGAGTACAGTTTGCTGACTTTCCATCAGTTATACTTCATTTATGAGGCCCTGAAATTTGACAGTGGTGGTGTGTCTCTCTAAAAGAAGGGGCTCCCATAGCTGTGAGATGGAAATATGACATGGTGACTCAAAATACTTTTCATTAATAACATGTGACACTGAAGAGACCTGCATCTCATGATTTAAACTAGCTGAGGATTTAGAGGTGCCTTTTTAGCTACCCTGGTAGCTGCTTCAAATTTTCCCCTTACAGGGATGTCATTAGGCAAAATGATGTTGATAGGAGAGTAATACCCTTCAACAGCAGATCTGACAGACTGTCAATACTCAAAAGTAGAAACATTATCCAGCTAGTGACCCATTAAACATGATCTGTATCCCACAGCCAAAACTAAAGTTGTTTCTACCTTAAGTGTTAGACACCTAACATAATAAAGTCAAAAGTTTTCCTAGTGGGCTTCTGAGTTAAGAGTACCTATTCTGGCAAAAGAATAATAAAGTCATGCACAATTAGACAATGGGCAGAATATTCTAAAAAAACCCCAACATTATCCAGGAGTCCACATGGATTACCTAGGTCTGTCCATCAGAATAAATTACCTCAGCCACGGTAATAGGAGATCATTGAAATTAGGCTTTTAAAAGTGACCCTCCCCCCATGTATTAGGTGTTACATAGACTGTGCCAGACTCCTGAAGGTCTGAAAGGAAAGGGATATTTCAGAGTACCTGCCAAACAACATCCGCATCTTTTGTCTCCTTTTCTTTTTTTTTTCCCAGCCTTTTTTACCCTGTTGCAGATTTTGCTCATCTGTTTCCCTTCTCCATACTACTCATTTTGATTCTTCTATCTCATTGGTACCTCTGGTGATCTAATCTCTAAGGCAGGGCTCCATTTCTGCTAGCTGGTGTTAGCAACATCAGGTTATGTACAGCAGTTCCAATCACTTTAGCGTTATCTCCAGGGGGGAGAGGACTATTCCACTGCAGTCCTTAAAATTCAAAGTACACACATCACCAATAACCTGAAAAGTCTAGAAGTCATTGTGGCAAACCCTCAACCCTGACATTCCTAGTCATAATTTAGCAATCTTCAAGCAATCATCAATCACATACCATTACTGTTTTCACGGTCAGAGCAAAAAGAAATGAAAGGATGATATCCCTTGGAATGAGTTTCTTTCTGATGTCTATTGCTTCAGAAAGAGGATCATATCACATAAATGTGAAAAGATGAGTGTTTTTCATTTTTAGTTTTCTTTTTAACATTTGAATTGTTTCCAAGCAACTAGTCAGTCATTTAAATTTATGAAATATTTAGATTTTCTCATTTGTTCGCCTGTATAACTAAAGATGCAGAATATCACAATTAGTCTCATATTAAGACAAATATTTTTTGTTTCCATAATATAGATCTTCCAGTAAGGAAATTTTGTTACCTAACCCTTCCTTCCTACCTCCCTCCCTTTCTTAATTTCTCCC
>VZTQ01003757.1:0-67710 GCA_013400755.1 Pelecanoides urinatrix
ATTTTCATTGTTGTTTGTTAAAGCTTTTAAAATCATGAGCATACAGGGTTTTTACTGTAACCTCAAAGCTTAAAGTGGGGGAAAAATCACACCCTTGTAGAGGGCTGTTATCATTCTAAATCATTATGGAATTAATAACAAGCACAAGACCCAAAGTGTGTGAATGTTGCTTTCCACAGTGTTGACTGTGAGCAGAGGAAAAATACACTCTCTGAAAAGTGTGTGCTTTTGAGATCTTAATTTAAAGCAATGGGGGGAACTGAGTATGGGAAATACTAACTCGTAGCTGAAGGATGAAAAGTCTGGGTAAATGGCAGAGTTGGGTAAAATCAACAGAAATACTGGAGTTGCCAAAACTGCATGTTTCATGATTTCACATTGACTTTCCTGAATGATTTACTTCTTATTTGAAAACACTGAAATTCTCAGTTTTTATATTTTTAAGGAAATATCAAATTTATAAATTTGTTTATAAATGTTTTACATGTTTATAAATGCCAAGAAGTATATTGATATTCCGAGAAGTTTGAAACTCCGTTTGGGTCCTATTAATGCTAAAATATTTCTGATCCCCTCCAAAGTTTTAACATTCTCTTTCCTCACCATGTATGAGCTGGAATGCTCCCAGATAAATTGCTAACAGTAAAAACAAAGAAATCTGCTTCCACTTCCCTTAGTAAGATATTTTCAATTTTAAGTTTTTATGAACACTTACGGCTCAATTGTCATTGACCTCAGCAAAGCCTCCAATTTTATGCCATTCTAAGGAGAAATTCTGGCCCTGAATACAGCTAGGAGAAAAGAGTTACTGTGCTAGACTAGAACAGAGTCAGGTCATCAGCAGCTCAGACAGTGACAGCAAAAAGTAGCTTAAGCCAAGAGCAGACCCCAGAGACCAAAAGAGGGAATGGGAGGGTGTTTGTAACATAAAAGTTTAGGATCAGGTTTCTTGCCAAAGTTTGTTTTCCAAATGGGTTTAGGACAAGCTGGGTTACCTTGATAGGTGATATCTGGAACAAAGCAAAGAAGTTATGATTTCAGCATTTTATTATAGATTCATGCTTTTCTCTTGAGATTGTTATAGATACACACACGTGCCTGTGAATGACAATAGAAATTGTTAGACATATGTTAACACTGGGAACTGGAATAACAAGGAATACACCAGCCTATTAAAGAGATAAATACTTTGCTTTCAGCATGACACAGAGAAGTCCTTCAAACTACACAGTAAGTTTGCCAAATGTGGCTGAATAGGTGGAACTGGCAACCAACACAGTCCAACCTAAAGCAAGACATGCAATTTTGCAAATAAGGAAACCCAATCACAGGAGGTGATGATGGCAGGATACATTAAGTTCTCCATCATGTGGTATTTTCAACTGAAGCTGGCATGTCTTCCCCAGAAGAAAGCACTTGCTCAGTCACCAATGGCCAGAGAATGAGGTGGAGTCACTTGGAGAAACATCTGTGGTTTGCCTTCTGCAAGAAGCCAAAGTCCATTACTATAACAGCCTGCTCCTGGCCTAGATTCTACTACAGCAATGCTTCCTCTAAAAAACTGTATAGTATGAAAACATATGGTCTGGAAACTTATGGTGCATCTTTGAATAACAGGGAAGTCTACTCATTAGCAGATAAAGTAACATGTTGGTTAGTCAAGATAAACAATATTTGTGAAGTACTTGTTAAATAATTATATAGTACTACTAGTTTTCATGGATGCTGGGTAAACAGATTCCTCTTACATACCACAGCACTCCTTCAGCCTTTGGCCATCACTTTCATCATCAAGTATTTAACTTCTTTTAATGCATGGGTGTGCTATGGAAAATTTACCACAAAGCACTATCAGAGATATCAGCTACGTCTTCACTTAGTGGTTTTAATATCACAGCAGGGCATCAGTGCAACACTGCCAGGCACCTGTGTTATGAAAGCCCAAAGTCCAAGATTCATGGCACTACATGAAATAACTGTGTAAAGGAACCCCTGCTCTAAAATGGCCACCACCTACTGTGCCACACCGTGGAAGAACTAGAAAGAACACAAAAATAGAGAAAAGAATAGTCAAAAATGTGAAATTGCTTTCATAAAAGCAGTAATATAAGACTTCTTGAAAAGACTTCTTGAAAAATGTGACAAAGGAGAATGGATATGATAAAGACATGTAAAATCATGAGTGCTATGGAGAAAGATCTCATCACACAGAGGTAGTATTTTTTCACACATAGCATAAAGGTACCCAGAAGTTAGACAAATTCACTGGGAGTTAAAGGAGGAATTTACTGTTGACTTTAATTTCTAAACTTTTGTGCTTTATATGCACTAGCAGGATTTTGGGTCAAAAACATCCCCAATCTATGTCATCTCTGGTTAGACCTAGAAGTCTCACATTCATTAAATATGACAATATAATGTATAATATATTGCATTTGTGTGACAATCCTGTGCCCATCTTCATCAAAATTCCCATCCCATTCTGAAGGAGAAGCATTCACTTTTCCTCTGGACAAGGCACTGAAGTACCACAGGTGTATGCAACCAAGTGGTGTAAATGCTGATGATTTAAAAGACACTGACCTTAACAACTAATGGAAGAAAACCACTATGTGTAGGGGGAAGATGGGAAGACTGTCTTAGCAAGAAAATGATCTGGCAGATGTACTCGGTAAACTGCTGACTAGGCAGTAGAAATGTGCAGAGACATACTTCTCATTTTCCTTTCTTCAACTATCTACACTATGAAGAAGTCAGAGGAGGGAGAAAGCTCACCTTTCTGATGTGCAGGAAGAGTAATCCAGACGAGCTACAAGAAGGGTGAAAATGGGCTCAGAGGCACTAGGAAAAGGGTTTTTTTGGTTGGATTTTTATTTAATCTTCCCTAAACTGTTGCCTTTCTCATGAATAACAAATGTGTAGAAAAAAATGTACTCTCTGCAAAGCCTTCATGTGTTTCTATATATTCACACACTTCAAACAAATACCTCTTGGACTATCTAATCTGGGGGGTTTCCCTCTCCCAGGTCCATAAGAGAAAATGTCCACTGGTACGGCTAAAGGCTGAAGAGATGAGATTGGTCTCCCTGTACCTGACCACCACAGAGACTTGAACTCCAGTGCTAAGGAGAGATTCTCTGTATCTTCAGAGCGGGTTCAGTGACTGAAAAAAGGAGGGAGACACTATAGAAATGTCTTACTCTGTCTTGTAAGCTCTTTCTAGGCATTATCTTCCCAAGGTCACCTCCCTTTTCTCACTCTGATTGATGGTGGGTCCTGTTTATTTTGCATGTAACAGGCTTGCTATTTTACAGAACGAAGCATGCCAAATGCATTTGTTCTTAGTGTTTGTAACCAGTAGACACAGCCATTAACGGCCTCTAAAAAGCCCCAAGCGATTCAGAGTAACCTCTTCAGTCATGAAGCCTCCCGCCTCTCAGTCTGTGGGTTATTTTTATGAATCAACACTCTTCAGCTGAAGTTATGTCAAGCTGCCACCAATGCAGTAGTGAAGTATCTAGGTGGAGCTAGAGTCAAAATCCAAGTTGCAGTGAAGTTCAAGAGCACTCAGAACATGTTAGCAGTTTTGCTCCATCTCTTTTCTCCCAGGAAAACTCTTAGATGCATTACTGGGACCAGACAGCTGACTGGAAAGACAGTAGAAGTTACATAAAAAGTGTGGATGGAAATGCTACACTCTCTATTTCCAATAAGGCATGCAATGTCCCCCTCAGCAGATGTGAGATGTGAAATGTGGGACTCTGACTCTGGTGCATAGACCTAATCCAGACTGCTCCTCAAAGGAGGAAAGAGCAAGAAGCAAACAAATTAAAATTCCCCAAATATATTGACTGGATGGTATATCCACTTCAAACTACAACCTATTATGGTCATTCAATTCAGATAAAACACTTTAAAGGAAAAATAAAAACAATAACATGTATCCAGGCCTGTTTTACATACTTTGATTACAGTCATGACACTTTTAGAGCTTGGCCATGTCTGTATGTGGTGGAGCTAAACAAGCATATAAGTACTTTTGGAAGTAATTTCACTGAAATCAAGAGCTTTGTAAATGTGAAAGGTCAGGGAATATTTTCAAGCTGTAGTTCATTATTTCCAGAACAAACTGCTATTTTCAGCTTTGCTTAGTGTATTTGATTCCATTGGTGGCTCCTTTTTATTCCCTCCTTAAACATTCAACCAGGCTTTACACAGACAGAATGTTTACATGCATGTATGTGTGTGTATTAATTCTTAATATTTAACATGAATTCTCATGAATTATTACTCAATGAGGGCAGTGTACCTTGCAGTATAGAGTGGATGCACAGTTCTTTCAAAAAGGTGCATAAATGATCAATCTGGTGTTCTCCACCTTCTGCTGCTGCTCCAAGACTTCTAAAATACAAGTATTCATTAACCTCATGACTGAAAATTTTGTCTGGGCAATAAATTGTAAGACTAATGTAAAAACACTTGCTGTTGTACAGCCAGATTGCAGAGTCATGAGCATGCTCAATACCAAATAACATAAATGCCAAATATAAAATATTGCCCATTAGTTAGCACCCAAAAAGTATTTTAGACGTTGATTAGGGGAAAGATTTTAGTGGAGTTTTCTCAGAATCCTTCATGAGGAGGAAAGGCAGGGTAGGAACCTGCAACATCCTACAAACAAAGACTGTTATTGTTTATACATGAACTATAGGAGTCAGTGGGTTGACTCACCATTCAGTTCCTGGGCCTACAAACGTAGTTGCACAAGTTAGTGGAAACTGAATGGGTTGACAAAAGTCTTGCAAAAAGTCTTTTTTTTTTGCCTCTTGGCTGCAGCTACAAAATTTGTCCAACTTTGCCATCAGCTGTCATTCTGGCACACCCATTTATTACCTAGAAATTTTGCAGCAAAATCTGCTTTAATCGCAAACCAAACTAACCAAACTGAATCACTTGCTAAAAATATGTTTTCTAGAGGCCATCAATTACTTTTACTCCTCAAACTTAATGAAGCCAGTAGTCTAAGCTTCTCAGAAAGACTGATATGCAGGAAGCCTGGCAAGAGATTTTTCTACCACAAGTTTATCAAAGGCAAACCTTCTTTGTATCTCCATTTATAAAATGAAGTAATCTCCATTTATAAAATGAAGTAAGGAAAGTAGGAAAGTGTGTGTTGACTTTTGCAATCCACTCTCCTGCCTTACTCCCTGTCCTCTAGCCTTCCACAAAAATATTAAAAAAAAAAAAAAAAAGGAAAATCTCTCAAGATATGTCTCTAGTGCCCAATGGACCATGACGTAATAGTATCTGAGAATCACTTTAGCTTTACAACCCCAAGCAAGATAGCCATGCTGCTGCTGCATGAAAGCAGGGCTGAGGAGCTGAAATTGCTAACCAGGGACTAACATCACCCCACTGCAGGGTGCAGTGGCGACATTGCTTTAGCCAGATCTAGCTTCCAGTGTCCCACTCTTCTGCCAGGCTGTTGAAGATGGCCATTTCAGAAGTTACATGCCCATTATTAATTACCCAACAAATATCAAAAGCAAAGCATTTATTAGAGACATTTTATAGCACTTATCAGTCTTGATAAAGGATTTTGAATTTTGGATTGCAAAAGCCAAAACTCCTTAGAAAAGAAAATGCCCCCCGCCCGTGCCACTGTGACCTTATTGCTCTCTTCTCAAAGACTAGAAAAGCCTCTAATTTTCAGACTGTCTCTGTGATTTTCTGTTACACACTTCTCTAGATTTTCAGTTTGAGAAATAAACTGAAAGCTTTCACAGGCCTGTCAGAGTTTACTCTTAATAGAAACAACAGAAGTTTCTACCAAATAAAATACCCTGTACCTTGTTTCACTATCTTTTTGGCATTAGATCTCTAAGATCCAGCCCATAGAAATTTAAGACAATGCTAATTTACCTCAGCTGAAGTTCTGGCTCTCTGTCTTTGGTTCTAAACCATTTGTTAACTTTGCACACATTTAAAAGAACAGTTCAAACCCTGGCACATCTAGCATTCATGGATAATGCAAAGCCTATTTTACTTGACACTGCTGGAATTTCAGAAAAACCTACAAACCACTTTTCTCCTTGCAGTCTCTCCAGGAAATAACATGTGCAGGGCACTTTAGAAATTCTAATACATTTTTAGGTAATCCTGTTGTAAAATTTGGCTTAGTATCAGAAGTATTTTTAATCTCACAGAATCTCCCTTGGGCATTTGGAGTCAATGAAATACAGGGTTTTTTTTTGTTTTGTTTAGTTTTTTTCTTTCTTTCTTTTTTCCTTTTCAACAGCTGGACTTTTGCCCTTGTCCTTTTCCAATCCATGGAATAAGGCTCCTTTACCATGTTCTATATTCAGAAGGGAGGACTGAAAGAAGCAGCATGAAGGAAGGAACTTTATAGACTTTGAAGGAACTTTATAGACTAGTTTCTGGCCATGTCAGAAAATCTAAGTTCCTCTCATGTTGAGTAGGAATGTGTCACATGAATAAAGGAAAAAAAAAACCAACAAACCACCAACCAAAAAAACGGAAGGACAAAACCATGTTACAATCAATAATAATTCATTTAGCACAAATTTAAATTCCCACCTGAAAACTTAACCAAGCTTCAGGTCCCATTGTGTCAGGGCTGTTTAGACACATGATGCAAGAAACAGGCTTTGACCCACAGACTGCTCTTCAGGGATTACACAGAACTATTGGACAAATAGGTCAGATGGATCTTCAGGGACGGAAATGAAAAACACTGACCACAGCCAAAAATCAAGAATCAATCTCAGCTCACTGTTTCCTCAAAGGATGTCAGAGAGGGGAAGAACAGTGCTCAGTTTGGCACAGCTGATGCGAACTATAGCGCTCTTATGGACACTGTGACTGCAGCGTCTGAAAACCTTTCAGTCTTTTGTGTCTGTCTTGAAAGGTAGGGAAGTGCTGTTTCCCCAATTTAGTTACTGAGATAGAACGGCAACACAAATTGCCTAGGGGACACAAATCTTCCTTCTTGTTCTTCTCTATTAGTTGACTTTTCCCCAGTGTTTTTCTGTACTTTGTTATGTTCCTACATCACTTTTCCAGCAGAGAATGTCTGCATAGGAAAATGTGCTCCTCCCAGCTCAATTAGTATAAACAGATTTACTTGAGTTGCCTGTTCTACCACTGAAATTCATAAAACTCCAACCCATTCTCATATCTTCTTCTCTTTGCCTGGCAGACGACAACATACTAAAAAAAATTCTTTAGCTCTTTTTACATCCCACCATTTTATTCTGCAGAAGGTCATATTCAGTCTTTACATTTTTCAATTCTAAGTCTGGTCTAGATCTCAGTAAGAACAGCGTTGGTACTTGCTAAAATTAAGCACATGCTTAAATATTTGGTACCACTACTATGCATTTTTCACGTTATGATTTTACTCGATGAAAGAATGTTTATTTCTTGAGACAGAGATAGAAATGGCAGACAGTGAAGGTGGGGATGAATGAATGCACAGTCAATAAAGGATTGAGGTGAAAAAAGGGAAATAAGCACAGCAAGAATTTTTGTAGCAGAGGAAAATCTAGAAGCATTACTGCTGCTAGTATACACATCTCCTGATGCTGGTGATTGTCAGACAAGTTATATATGAAAATCCAGTTTTCAACCACTAATAATTTTGTGATGAATAAAATATCTTACGCTGAATGACAAAGAAACAAAAGCTGAATCCCCAGTCAAACAATACTAAGTAATAGACCAGATTTTGGCAGCGTTGTCTTCCTGGACTTTGAATACGTCCTTGAGACTACTGAGTGTAAAGTGATAATGAAAAACTTCAGTGGAGTTTCAATCAGAATATTAAAACCTGATCGCTGCCAAAAGAGTTAACCTGTATTATGTATTGGCTGGCCCAGGGATTCATCCCACCTTTTGGCAGTGAATAAGAAGATATAGAAAACTTGGTGCTTTGCTTGGCATGTCAGTCCGAGTTTTAATTGCTCCGTTCCCTGCAGTCACAATTGAGATCATACCTATTTCTTGAAAGATGGCAAGATGAGGATCAGTGCTCCTTCTAGTTTTATAACTGTAGAGTATGAGAATACAGTATGGCACAAAGATTTAGATGTACAAGAAAACTGTGATTCCACATGGGTGTGTGTTCAGGGCAGGTATGGAATGTGCAGGGTGTGTACTTGTGCTCTGACAGCTACCTATATTTTTAATGAATGCAAAATGTAAATTATGAAGTCAGTAAGGAGAGTGTGAAACAAAAATACATCTAATTATAAATTTTTCCTTTCCTTAACCTATTATTTAGATAGATCTGATGAGACCACACTGATTGTTTTCCTTACTTTCTCCCATCCTATTTTAGTCTTCGAACAGGGAGGCATGTTCATGGCTCAGTTAATTATGTTGGATACTGTGTTTAATTGTTCAGTCAAAAGCACAAGAGCCTAAATTGTTCTCCTATATTCAAAAAAGAAAGAACATCAGTGTAGGAGTTAAAGTTGACAGTCAGATGGCAAAGAAAGAGAAAGATGGTGAAAAAGAAAAAGCAATAGAGGTTGATTAGGGTCCAGAAAATCAGTGGAAATTCTGATTTTTTTTTTTAAATTAGGGCTTTGAAAAATAAATGCTAAAATTTTGGAGCTTCCTTGAGAAACAATAAAGGCAACATTTCATTTCCATGTCTTGGAATGGAAATTGGTACAACTCCCTGAGCTGTCCAGAAGTACTGCTCCCAGCCTGTGTGCCGCAGGAGCACACAATAGCCCTGCCACAGAGCTGGAAATAAGTCTCCCACTTCAATGCCTTTACTCACTGGAGCAGAGGACTCCTCCAAGCAGAAACTGAAGTGACCTAAAAGCACTGGAGGCAAGTTTCTGCACTCTGCCAACAGGCCTTGCCGCTCCGGGGCTGCCCAAGGGGCAAAGGACTTGGAGTCACCTGTCCTTATGTGACTTTTCGTCGCCACAACTACTGGTGTGATGCCAAAAGCGTGCATTGCAGCCTGTGCCAAGCACTGGGAGAGAGTGTCACAGCACGTCCCAGCACCCTGGCCTGCCTCACCAGGGCTTTTGCCCCATGCCAGGGAGGTCAGGCAGGTGCTGAGCCCCCAGCCTTGGCTGCAAACCCTATGGGCACCACCTCATCCTCTCCCCACCACACAGCAATTGCCCCGAGGGTGCTGAGGCTGTGAGTTTAAAGCCTGTGTTTACAGTAGAGACTTCCAAACCCACGTTGCAGGGGAACATAGTGTCTGTCTTTTGCCCTGGGGTTGCCTGAGAAATTTCTGTGCAGCTACCTCTTAATCTTTGTAATAGGAGCCTGTGATGCAAGAACCGAGCACAAGTTTTCATGTAGCAAAGAAATTACAGGGTTAGTAACACATTTGGGAGCTATGGTCACTTAGACCAGCTAGAATCTGTGGTATTTTCCATGTGTAAGTTGCAGTTCAAATGTAAATTGCCAGAACACAATGTGAGTTAAATAACTTATCTCCATTCAACAGATGCAAACACACAGACTGAAAGAGACTACATAATTCTATAAAATCTCCCCAGCAAGGCAGTGCCACAGATATGGAATATCACAAAACCTTTCTCTACTTACACAATCACTTTTACAATAACTGACTTTTGTTGAATCAAAGGGATCAGAACTACAGTTGATCAAACAAGAAAAACAAATTAATTAAATTTTTCTTTTTATTATTTTGGCCAAAAGAACCAGTTTGAAACAAAGTGGCCATTTTCATTGAATTTAAAATTCTTCCTTTGGAAAAATAAATATGGCTGAAGTGGAACTTTATTGTGAAACATTTGGATTTTAGCTAATACATTCCAGCTGATTAAGCAAGTGAGCCAAAAAGAAGATTGACTGTAAAACTAGGAGATTGGAATCAATGACTTCAAAAGTTTTCCCAGTTAAAATGGTAAGAAAACGAAAAGAAAGAAGCACAAGCAAGCTCTGGGTTGGTATCATCTTGACTTCTCCCATACTTTGTCCCTCTCAGTTTTTTTCATAAGTATAAAAAAATATTTTTTTCTATGCATAGTGGGCTTGGTTTTAGTTTGGGGCTTTTTTTTGTCTCAGTTTGTCTTCTACTTGTTTCCTGAATTTACCACGTGGCTTTGCGTTTTTTACATTTCTGGCTGTGAAATTTCTCTCAAAACTAAAAATGTTTTTCCCTATCACTCTCAAGAGAAAAACAAAAAAGAGTAGAGATAACAAAGTAATCTTTGACTACTGAATTCCTTGAAATCATTAAAATAGTAATACAAAGTATGTTTCTCATTTCTAATGGTCTAGTGGACTGCATTACTTTAGGAGGCTTTACGCTAGTTGCAGTGAAAATTTTGTTGTGGGAAATGGAATGCTATGTTCTCAAATTTATTTTGGTAGAAGTAAGCCACTTGGATACTCATTGAATTTGAGTTTTCTCTTGACTTTCATCAAAGACTTTTGTCTTTGCTGTCTCTAATGCACCAGAGTTGCTGTCCTCAGATATTGCAGCTCTCATACTGTAGCAGAGGCTAAGAGTGTGGATAACTCCTCAGTTACAAACCAGAAAGGCTACATGTGGTAGGGTACATTATCAATCCTGGGAAGGAACAGAAACTAAGAAGGGGGTAAGATCTAGTAGAAAAACTGTATTTCAGAGACCTGTCAATTCTGTTTATCTTATTCAGCAAAAATACATTTTTTGCTGAATCTAAGGCCTTCTTTCAACACTATAAGTCTTCCACAGGGACAAATATCTATTTAAAACAGTGAAGATGGCAATTTGGATGGCCTGCAGCATTAAATAAACCCATCTTCTGAACTGTCTCTGCATTCATATTTAAAGAATATAGAAAAAAAAAGTAAGATTAGGTCAGAAAGAGCAATAACCCCAAAAGAACTATGACAAAATCAGATGACCCAGTTTTTACAGGTTAAATTTTAAAGTGCAACAGGAACATAAGAACGTAAATCTCATCAAAAGAGATTTCCAATTAAGCTTCCAGGTCACTTCCACATTTAAAAGCTGCCTTACATTTGAATAAGGATTTTCCCATCTTTGTGAAAAAAGATTAATTCACTGTTTAACATTACAAACAGCAAGTGTAATTTAGTACAAGGCTTATAAGTCTAATTTATAATCCAGCACTTCACTCCCACCAGGTCCCACATTGCCTTTGCCTATGACAGTTTACGTTTTGACTCCAGTGGCTTCAGAGATGTTACTATGTTTGCTGCAGTGAAGAAGCTGCCTGTTTTCTGAATAATTTATTTCATTTCACAGTTAATGATTATTACTACCTCAGAAGGGTTGCCTTAATTTTACAATGCAAATTCAAAGTATCTGTAGATTAACTAATTTGCTATAATATCTAATTGCAACACCATTTTCATAGCATCAACTAGTGCTTAATTTCCCATGGGTACAAAACACTACAGATCACTAGATGGTGCTGTTTCTGGATTGGAATTAAAATGCTATGTATTGGGTGAAGCAGCAGCAAAACTGTTCCAAATATTTCATTGCAATCTCAGGATAAATGAAAAAAAAACCAAACAAAACACCTTGAAGCTTCTATAACCACATTAATTTTTGTGTAGTTGTTTCTCATATAGCTGCACTCTGATTAATAAGAAATGATAATTTACAAGATCTGCGAATTCCTTACCTATAGCCAGGGCCACTTAGATTTGCATTCTTGACTAATCATGAATCCATTGTTTCTAGACCTGCTTCCATTACACCTTCATTTCAGGTGAATTCATACAGATGCTGATAACTTAGGCAACAGAAATCTAGCAGAGTGAAAATAACAAGAATAAGATATTTATGCACAAAGATTGGGAGAAGTCTCACATTTAGGGTCTCCCATCCCTTTCTTTCTCCTGAGGAGAGCAGGGTTTAATGAAATTTCCCTTTTCTGCCCATATCTCACCTAAAGCTTTATATACACATACATCAGGTCCGTTCCTAAGGGATTCTGTTCCATAAGCCTGTACATTTATAACCAGGAAGGGACACGGCTGTTGTCTGAGTGGGGGCATGCCACTGTGAGCACACTGCATGGCATGGGAGCACAGAAGACTGCAGCTGGGGGTAGGGGAGAAGATAATTCAGCATCCCACCACAAGCAAAGCCATCTTGGCTACATATTGACTTGAAATTGACGGTTATTTGGACACATGGGTTTGAAAAAACAGAAGTGACGCAAGGACTGGAGAGAACAGTATCTACAGATTTATGCAGAAGGGAGCAATCCTTCATTAGGATTAAGATTGTATAAAAATTTCCACAATTTAAATTTATATGTTCTAGTGTTCCACATGCTGTTTGTAAAACTGGAGCCTTACTTGTCAATGTTTCTTTTTAATAACAACCCTCCTCCATCCCCTGCAGTATAAAACCCCCATACTTGGTAATTTGAAAGAATTTCCAGCTTTTAGGCCATGAAACTGCAGCGGCTTAGCTCCAGTGCAATTTTAAAACAGCTTAAAACTGGTGTGAGTTACTTGAATTTAACTCCCATTTCCATTGTCTTGACTGAGTCTGGCGAGGAACTACCTTAAGCTGAAACTGCTGTTTTGTGCTCCGGTCTGTCTGCACCCCAATAAAGCACGATGGTACACAGGCTCAGTTTGGTAAATTCCAGTGGTACCAGTTATTAGCAGGGCCACAGTGTTGCATGAGAGCTGTGATCCTTTTAGATTCCAGCTAGGTTGGGACATGGTGCTTCACACACACAGCATGTCGGGTGGTGGCATTACCGTTCATAGAGTCAGCTCAAATCTCTGCATGCTGCTAAAGAGAAATGTCTTTTAAGCTGTTCAGTTAGACTATGCTGTCATCAATCCCCTTTGGTAAAACCTTGTTTTTTCATATTTTTTTGTGCTGTCTAGTAACCTGTGGCCTCTATAAATGTCACAGCACTTCATGTTTCTCACCCTTTCTAAAGTTTCACCAAAGCCATCGGAGAGGACCACCACCAAAAGCAAATATAAAGCTGTCATTTTTCTGGACACTGGCTCTGATACAAGCAGCCCAATTCTCATCACAGCATGCAGGTACCAGAAATATAGTCCAATTTACACCTCAGTGACTGAAGACTTCCTAATTCTCATGCTAATCTGGTTTTAAAATGTGCTCCCCTGGACTTTTGCCAGATTCTGTGAACCTTTTTGTGACTCAAGAAATCTGTCTGTGCTTTGGTTCTGAGCTGTGAAAAAGATCATTTATTTCATTGTCTTTTTCAAATAGTTTTGTAAATGGGAACATGTTTTATTCTGATGAAGTATCCAGGATGATACAATAAGTGTGAAACAATATACTGTATCTCAGGACCAACAGCAAAACCAAATATATAATCAGAAAGAAAAAAATTTAAAAAATTAATATGTCTTTACCACAATGAGTGAAAGTCACCAGTTAGCAGGACACTATAATTGAGTTCTTATGATCTAAGGGTAATTTTACATTGAAAACCTAATTATACTTTTTTCCTGTGCATACGGGATTTTTTTTTTTTTTGTGGCACACCGTTCTCCAATGGTAATTAGAGAATTCCTGTTCTTCTTTTTTTCTTTGTACAGTTTTAATTTGTAGACAAATACAGACACTTTCTCCCCTGAACAGTAACATTGATTATACTTTAATATAGTAGAGTAATTCTTGCATGGTTTACTTCCTCGAAGTGAAGAAAGTGTATATCTACCTAGCCCTCTTCATTTCATAGGATAAGACCAATAGGATTAAGGATTTAAGGTGGTCTAGTTTGCCTTCCTATTGCTCACAAGGTTACCACACTTCACACATATCTCCCTACTGGTGTGCATTATTTGCAGCCAGGAGAGTAAGCATCAGTCCTCAGGAGGCCTCTGGACAGGCAAAGTGACTACCAGCTCTTCAGGCTAGAAGCTAGCATGACAAGATGAACAAAATCCTCAAGGTCCCTGTCAAGTTATGAAGAAAGATCCTCTCCAAACAGGAAGCTAGCAAGCAGTTTGATTTTAAGCACAGCAATTTTTTACCACTGATAAGAAAGGACACTTCCTAACGGCTAAAAGCAATGGTCTAACCAGCTGGTGCCCCATCGCTGTTCATGGACATAAGAAAAGAAATAGAGAGGCAGACATAATACATTTGACTGCACAGCTATGATCATGCATAAAAATCCTCCACAAACTGCTCAATTTGTCAGTTGGTCCTAAAGCAAAATTGCTGTTGTATTGAGCATGCAGAGAGTAATGCTGAGCTAAATGGTCTCCTTCAGGTCCATGAAGGAAAATAATGAATTGAAAGGTTTCATGTGGGTATGAATTCAATAGCAGAGGAAGCCTCCATGGAGAGTCCAAGCCAGAATTTTCACCTAAAAAAATAGGAACTAGAAACTGGATGAAAGCTTGCCTCGTTGGGAGGTATTAAGCATGGCTTTCAACGCCATCTGAAACTTCAAGCCCATGACCTCTTCTAAATATTGAACCAATGATAGCATCATGTCTTTGTTGTCAGGTATTTGAACTCCTTACTATGTTTCTTTTGCTTCATAGCACTCAGCAGTGGTAGGGAAGTGTCCTTATTTTATAGGCTGAGGCACAGAGACATCAAATACTTTAGAATTACTGTACTGCAGAGCAATTTAAGTTGCAAGGGACCTCAAGGGGCTCTAGTCTAACTTCTGCTTAAAGCAGTGCCAACCAGCTCAAGTTGCTCCAGGCCCAGATAAGTTTTGAATAACGCTAAGGATGGACACCCCATAGCTTCCCTGGGCTCCTACTCCAGGGTATGACCACATCTTGGTGAAAAAAATGTTCTTTTTATCTAGTCAGAATTTCTATTTTTGAAACTTGTGCCTTTTTCTCCTCCCTGTTTTTGCTCTAAACCTCTCAGAAGAACATTGTTCCATTTTCTCTACATCCACCCATCTGATGGCTGAAGACTCTCATAAGATCCCCCCTTTTCATTTTAGGTTGAACAAACCCATCCAAGGCCATACAGCAAATTTGTGGAATCAGAAGAAATCGAATCCACATTTATTCTGTCCCAAACACTGGGCCACACATCCTTTCTTTAATGCTTCTTCAGTATAGTACAAAAACTCTAGGGTGTAAAAGGAAAGTAGGAGACGACAGTTTCAGAGCAAACAGAGGATGGTGAAGAGCCACCATATGTGATTATGCTGTACAGCTCTTTGTCAGAGGATATTGAGTATGCTAAAAGTTTGCATGGATTCAAGGAGAGATGTAGGACAAGTTTGCATAAAGCAAATCTATTGAGCATTACAGAAAAGATATAATGCACTTCCAGTCTAGGAATATCCTGAATTGCAAACTGTTGGAGACCAGAAAAGATTATAGGAAAATATCAATGCTCTAGGAACTACCTTTTGGGCCTTTGCCAGAGGCAGGTTACTGGGCTGGATGGACTTCTGTTGTGATTCAGTACAGTCACCTTTTTAAAACTTTAGGAGAAGAAGGAACGTCCAAGATTGAAAATACAATACAATGTAGCCATGGCAACAAGCGTGTAGGGGCAAAGAAGGCATAATTTCTTACACTCATATGACTTCACCAACATTCAGATCTTAAATTCTGGGAAAACTCACAGTCTCAGGTTCATTTGTGTTATTCTTTTCTTCCTTTCTTTTACACGCTGCTGCTATGTATTTGCACAGTACTAAACTTTCTATCTTGGCAGGCCACAGTAGTGACATATCTTTACATAAAGCAACATTTCCATCATACTTAATTCAAAGATAGGTCTTAACCCAGCAGTTTTTGCATTTCTTTAGCCCTGCTGCTTCCTTTGAATGAACCATATAAAATGTTGTCAAAGTTTGTCACTGATATGACAAATATCCAACAGCATCAGGTGTTCAAACAGTAACTATCTTAGGCCATAAATTTTGGCGAGTAGCAAACCTAGAAAGTCTGCATAACACAGCAAATAACTCACGTTCAGACACAGTTCTGGTTTAATATCTGATACTTCAGTTACTTCCAAATGGGTGGCAAGAAGAATTCCAACATTTAATATATTTTATACATTCTAATGTATGTCAGGGAAATTATTCTTGGTGAGGAAAGCTGTAAAAAGTGGGGAACTGGCACAACCAATACCCTTTATCATGACATCATGGTACAAGGCTTATAAGGCAGAGTCATATCTTAAACTGACGGATACTGCTCCCATAAAAACAGAGGCTTTTAGCATTATAAGCCCTTCTTTCTTGTCTGCCCAAAAGTTTTCATGTTTATTTTTTTCAGCATCTCACTAACATCCATAAATGATCACAGCTAGGACAAAGCTTTGTCACTTTCTGATGTATTATGATCATTCCATTTCAAAGGGCTGATTAAAAAGGACAGAAAAAATATTTTTATAGTGCCCCCAACCCTCCAGCTGAAATGTTTTTTCCCCATCCTCAGTCAGGATAGAAGGAGAACTTTCACAATTTCTTTTTAAAAAGTTTCAAAACTTTTCAATTCAATACAAATATTACACTAGCAGAATTTTGGTTTAATCACTTGCAAAAGTGAGTACAGTTCTTAGCAAAAAGTTAGTACGTATCTTCAGAAGATCTACTCCCATTTTTTTTTCAAGTGAAAGATAAATTTGAATCAGTTTTATGAAAAAAAAAACCAAACCCTATGGTTCTGATGAAATGTAAGTTTCCTATAGACAGATGTTTCCCAGAAAAATTAATAACCTCTCACATTTATAACCAAACACTGTTTTTCTGACAAAGCACAGAATTCCATTTCTGTAATAGGATTTGATCAGGCAGCAAAAGCTTTGAAATACGAAACATATTTTTCTTACATATTCAGCTGTGACTTAAAAAAGCCAACATCAGGCTTCTAGGTAATGTAGTAACACACACTTTTTTTTTTTTTTTCATCTGTGATTCAGAAAAGGTAGGGAGAAGGAGGAAGCAAAAAATCTAATAACTTGAGAACATTCCAGTGCGTACTAGAATAATTGCAGCAAATGTTCTGAAAGCCATATGAAATTTCTTTTTTTTTCCCCTCACAGTTTCTCCTTGCCTACTTCCAACCTGATGCATCTGAATGTTGCCTAAGCAAACACTTGCACCACTTCATCATAGGAGTTTTGTTAAGCTGATGCAACCTTCTTTCCCACAGTTCTAGTCAGCCTCAGTTCTGAAGAAGAGAGGAACATAAAGTGAAATAGTCCAAATAAATTAAAGCCAAAGCAAAATTAAATCTGGTGACTTGAAGGCCAATGTAAGCTGGAGCAATGCTATTCAGTATGTCCATGAAGCATTACTTGTGCTGAAACAGTAGAAGATACTGCTTCAAGAGGAGCCAAACAAAATCAGTGGACAACTTGATGCAATATTATTTAGCATAAGTTACACAGCATGGCCTCAATTCTCAGTTACCGACATAGGGGCACCATATTCCCTATGTAAAGAGCATTATATAACAGAGCTCCTGCTGGAGGTGAACACAGATGTGTTTTCTAGTATAAAAAGCCTGTATTCTCAGTGTCATTTCTCCCCAACATGAAAGAAAAGACTTAAAATCAAAGGATATACTTGGAACTTGTTTCAGAACTCAGTTATATGTTCAAAATGAAAGTAAGGTTCTTCACCTAAAATGATCATACATTGATAAAATCCCAGCACCTGAAAGACCCATTCATGGATCAGATTAAATTGCCTGAGATACTATAGAATTCCAGGACAAAAAATGGGCTTGTCCTTTTTTGCTGCTTCTCTGATCAACCTGTTTAGTCCCAGAAAATGTAGGGAAACTTCTCTGCACCAAGTGATACATCCTATTTTCCCCCAGTAAAGAGCTGGCTCAGGCAGCTTTAACATCTCTCTCATATAGCTTTCATCATCTGGGGCTGGATCAAGGCACAAGGACAGCAATAAAGTAGTTAGCTGCCCAGCTCCTTCCAAAGAAGATTTCTCAAAGAATTGAAAACAGAATTTCCTGCCCACCCCGGTGAGGAACAAGGTTTGGAGTGGGATATGAAGTGAGAAGTTTCAACCTGAAACTTCAGCATTAAATTCCCCTTCCCCATTCAATTAAGTTCAGATTCCCTAGCCCTCCAAAATGAAGCAGGGTCATAGCGTTGGGCAGTGCCTGACACCATACATGAATTTACTTTGTTTCTGTCCCCATGGCCTTGCTCTCCAGGCTCACCATCCACATAGACCTTTCCATTGCATGTGTGTTTCCTTTGCTTTCTGTTATTGCTACACTTTTGAAAGTAATTGGAAGTCTAACTAGCAAAGATATTTAACCAGAAAAGGAGTATTGAGCCTCTAGAGACAGATCAGTTGGTGGAAATCAGCCTAATTATACTAACTTAATTGAAATGCTCCCAAATTCACCTCTATGGAGCATCTGGCCATATGGATTTAGATCAACAACATTCAGATACTGACTGACCCTGATACTGATTTTGTAAAACTGACAGTCCAGACAGAATGGCTTTGGTTTGAGCTTTCACAAATTACCCCATCTGGGTCCCCCTGTTCTTCGTATTAATGATTTGCCTGGCTTCTTACCAAATCAGTGTTTATTTGCAGTAATCTAATATAATGTTAATTGCTTATTCATTGAAATCTAGTTGGCATTTTCCCCCCTGTAGGGATTTGGCAAGGCAGCACCCGTGTGTAGTTCCATCTTCAGTTTTCTGTTTTTAATATGCCAGCTGCTTTCCTATCAGCCAATTCCCACCCACTCTGCATTCTTGCTTTTCTTTGCTCTTCTTCTCTCTTTTTTAATTTAGGGATAATTGTGTGGTTGGGTAAGCTCAGAGGGCGATATATTGCCACATCCAAAGACAAGACAACAAGGGTGGTAGTTTTCATTTATTGCCTGTTCTAGAAGTGGCATAAAGTAGCATACTGCATAAAAGGACATATTGTGGGGGAGGAAAGGGAGAGTTTTAAGACAAAATCTTCATCATTTCAATGAGAGATTTTGCCAAAAAACCTAGTGGAACTATCTGTGCCCCACAGCTGGGGCGGGTGGGTGGGGGGTGGGGCAGGTGAAGGATCCCAATTTATCAAAAGCTGCCTTAATTACAGCAGGTCAAATCTTACAGGAGATATGCCAGCAACTATTGCAAAACTTTAATTCATTTCTGAACACTTTGATTTCTCTGGATGAAAGGCAGTGTATAGAAATATTGCTATTAAACAGAGTTTGCTGATATCTGACAGAACTGTGGAGCATAGAATTGGGATAAAACCCAGTCTTGGTAAAACTCGATAAACAGTCATATGTTCCTAAAGATATCAACAGATAGTGGGATGACCCCTTGGCCTCAGTACACACTTCAGTGGGAGGTCAGTACACACTTCAGTGGGACAAACAAACACATTATCTGATTTGCCCCAGGTGCTCTGTCAAGGCAGTGAAAGAATCAGCAAGTTTTTGTAATCAATAGTCCTGAGCCCCATTGTAGCCTCTGGACAACTGGAGGTTGGACAGAAAGGTTTGTTACTTTGCTTTTGAATAATCTTTCTAACCTCCTAAAAATAAGAGGCTTTTGATATGATTAAAAGAAGTTGATCTAAAAAGGAAAATAAAAAATTCCTTACTTCTTTCAAATTAGATTATTGTTTTATGAAGCAGAAAAATAGAAATGAGGTGAGATGAAAATCCACAGGAAGAAGATCCATGAAACTAGTAATTGCAGGTTAGATTCCAAAAAATGATAATAGTTTGAAGGCTGAAGACAAGGTAGAGTTTCCCCTCATGGAACTCAGCACTTGCTTTTTGAAAATCATGCTCTCAACCAGTCAAAAATCACTACCTATTTCTGAAGATGTTGTCCTGTTTGAAATGTGGTGTATTCAAGTATCATCAAGTGAAGTTTCTCACTTAGCTTTAACTGAGGCAATGTTTTCTCCATATATGTCTCTATTAAAAGTTTACAAGAAGAGATAGTAATCAAAAGAGAATGGAAAACACAGGACAGAAACACCTTGTCCACATCCCCCTTTAATTTGAACACTGATGACAGTTACATTTAACTTCACAACATCAAAGAAACTGAGAACAGAAACTTTCAAATCCATAAAATTTGTTCTGAAAATCTCAGAAAATTCAGGGATTAAACCCATAAAAATATAAATTGATTTTAAAATGGAGTTTTAAATTAGACTGTCTACTCTGACAATCTTTTCTTCTTTCCAAATACTTTTAACAGAACACTAGAGATTTCTTACTCCACTGGAAAACAGAGTAGATAGAAAAAAGAGAGATACAAGCGCTCTCTGCCTTCAGCCACAAGTTCTGACCAATTAAGAAACCATGTTGCTCACCCAGTCAGACACTTATCAAGGATTATTATGTCCTAGTGAACACTAAGATACTGTGGTCACAAAAACTCTTGGAGGTTCACATCTGTATTAAATCCCAAGGTTATTGTACTGTTCAGGATAAAGTTAAGGTTCTTTGGGTTCCAGGGTGTTTGGTTTTACACCTCTCTTACCTACTCAGCTTTGCATAAAATTATAGCTTGTTTACCTCTCCAATATCCTCTGGGACAGTAACATGAATTAGTCCTTTTTTCATATTTTTATTATTTACCTAGATGTCCGTCCATAGAGGTTTGGGCTAGCTGTTTGCATTTATACAACATTCAGCACTGTGGGATCCACGTGTACAACTACATGAAAAGTACTTGTAATTGGCCATCAGTGCTTTTAGAGCAAGCTCATTTTTCAGACAAGATGACTTCATACAACTCATTAATGCCGTACTTTTCCATTACTTTACCTACTGTGCTGCCGCTTAGCAATTAGTTTACAGTAGTTTATCTTTGTTCTCAGAAAGAAACAATTCTCTTCAAAGTGTTGTTCTTGCCTGTGGCATATGACAACAAGAAAACAGTACATGTAATAACCCTCTGGTAACCATCTTTCTCATGATAATTCCAAGATTACGTTGAAAAAAAGGGAAGATGAATTACCATTAATATTGCACCTTCAAACATCTGGACTAATTAAATTCACAATGCTTTTGATTTTAAATGTTAATTTAGACAGAGAGACTTGGAGAACTGAATGTTTTCCAGCCTTCTAAACTCCTAACATCACCTCATCACTTACAGTTTCAACATGTCAGAGCTCTCTTTCTCTACCAGTGTAATATGAAGGGACAGTGCATAAAATGTCCCAGGACAGGCTAGTCTAAAGGAGAACTTAAACCTATATCCTGCAATGCAATGGGTTGGACTTTAGCTTCAAAGAGAAAATGCTTCCCCTGGAGGAATAAAGCAAAATTGGAGTTGGGTGAGCCTCAAAGGAATTGCAAGCTCACAAGCCATTGCTTATGTTTGGATTTGGAACTGAAATTGGCTACAGTGGCTCAGATCCTCACCATAGACTGTGAACAGCACCAGCTACAGAGAGAAGGGGGTTGAGGGAAGAAGGCCAAAGCAAGGAATCAAATTTTTCCAGAAATTCATGTGTATGATAACATGATTGTAAACCTATTTACATTTAATTTGTTATTTATTCTGCTAATTTAATAAAAACTCTCTCCTGCCTTTTCATATGTCCTCCTGAATTATCCATTTTAGCTTTTACTTTCCCCTTGTCATTCCCACACATCCCATTTCCTTCTGTTTTTTTAAATTTCACTTTAAATCATATCCTACTTGGGAGGTCCCAGATCTCTGAAGAAAGTGAGGGCTGCCCCAAGTCTTGAGTACTCCTTCCCCCTTCCAGGGGCAGACTAGTGAGGACAAAAGTTGAAAAGCATGTATTCCCCTAAAGACATTACCCAAGCAGTGCAAGGCAGAAACAACAGAGGGCAAATCGTCTGCTGGCAAGAAAGTCTGTCTCTCTTCTTTGACCCAATCTGGAAATCTTTTGTGGGTAGTGGTGCTCCATGGAAGCTCCAGGCATGAGAAGCTTGTGATCCTGGGCCCTGTGCACCTGTCTGGATTACTTCTCTGAGACTTAGTTATTCATCACTACACACACACACACACGAAAGCGAGAAGTCTCCTATGAAGCTCTTCAAAGAAGTTTTTTCCCAACTGGACAATTTCCCCCAGTTTTTCCTAAATAATTTGTTTGCTCTATGAAATTTTGGAAAATCAGTTCTTTCACTGCTGACTGAGCGGTAACAGGGACACCATGTTACTAACCAGACATTTATACTAGAGATTGAATTAAACCTCACAAATATCTTTAAGAAAACTGGCAGTACAAATAGACCTAACTGGAAGAGCATGTCTATCCCATAACACCTACAAGATCTACAGAACCAATGTTAGAATAAACTGGAAATTTTTTGTCAATTATACTAAAATTCAGTCATCCCTTTGGAACAAACTCCACATTCATAACAATGCAAAGAACCAGAGTATCTTTGAAGGGATAAAATAGCATAGGCTGGACCCAAGTAGTAAGTACATTCAGAGCTTACTAGCATGACAGTGCCAGCAATGAGTAGACATTTGGTCTGGACAGAAGTAAAAGATAGGTAATACAAAGCAGCAAAAAAATTAGGTTAGATCATGGAGTAAGTGGACATGAACTGTGGGACCTCATACCCATGAATCCAACAAACAAACTGCAACAGAACATTGCTTTACCTCTGTATGAACAGCTCATTTACACACCAAAACTGCAGATGAAAGAAAGAAATGTTTTGTAGCTCAGTCTGCTGCCAGCCTTATTGCATGTTTCACTTACAGTAGCCTCATGATGCCACCAAATACACATTGCTATGTGGAGGTAAATGGCATAGCACATAGTCATCTCAGGAACACCTGTCACACCTGTAGCAGCTTCAATGCGAGTCCTCAGTCCACCTCAGTGCAGGTAAGAGAATTATTTTGAACTGGTGAAAACGCTGTCTGTGTAATCTCAAGCCAAGCCACTGGGCAGGGGAGGCATAGTCTCTAGCTCTCAGGTGGTTCCTTCTCGCATTGCTACAACCCCTTCCAAAGCCTTCACCCCATCACTGGGTCAGTCAGCAATTTTTCTTTTTCCTCTCAGACTGCTTCTGTTGCTACACCCTTGGCTGTGCTTGGTAAAGGCAGCAGTGGAAGCTGTAAACCACTGCCAGCAGAGAGTCTGATTCTTCTTAGTGTGTGCATTTCCACCTGAAGGAAGAGTAGCTCTCTTCTGCTGGACTCTCATGCACTTTTCTTTCTGTGCTAGGCAATGCAATTACAGCTTTCTCTGACTATGCATTTTGTAATGCAAAGATGGCCCTGGACAGCATTCTCATCTCACTCCTCACTAAGTACTTACAAAATATTGCGTAAACAGTGTCCTTTCTTGAGATTTACTTACATTAACTCTGGTACTGTTACATACTTCATCTTTCCACTTGTTTTAGTGGATCCTAGAGTTTTCACCAACACCTCTTTCAAGCTCCCCCTGCCCATCCAGTCATATGCCACTGCCATTTTATATGCTAGGATAAACAGGACTTCATTTATGCTATAAAGAGCAAAAAGAGCAGATGAACCCCTGATAAGAATCATGTACCTATGATCAGAATTCCAGAGTTGAAAAACCTTAGACCCTATACATTTAAATAATCTTAGCAGTATGAGCAACCACATTACAGGATTGTGGGAACAGGGAGCGGGTGTCATGTCTTTCAGCAATGTTTGTAAAGCTAGGGCAGTTTCAGCTTCCTGAAATCCTTCCTGAAACAAGTGAGGAAGGATATAATATATTCACTGAAGGCCACAAGAAAACTGTTAGATTAATTGAATTGGATTGAACCAAGGGCCTGCTTGTTCCAGTACCACTGGAAGATAGCAGCCACTGAAGATGGCCAAGAACAGAGGCTGAGGAGAGGGGGTAAGAGGGTCCAAGAACAGGGCATAATACAGGGATACTTCCTGTGCCAGGAATACTGCCTGTGCTTAAAAGGTACATGCATCATTTATACAGGGTATGACTGCTATCTAAACATTTCGCAACACCTCCACATAGTGATACTTCATTCTGAAGTTATAATGGGACAAGAAAACTGAAGTCAAACAAAATAAGGAATTTGGTGGATGTGTAGTTATTCACACCTTATTAAAAGGCACCCCTCCCTCTTAATATATTCAGATTTCAAAAAAAGTTTAATTTTTCTCATGAAAAGAAAGCGGTGAACCCCTAGGCCAATACACTTAGAAGTTAAAAAACTGCTTAATTAGAAGGAAGCAAAAATAGTGCCTTTCTTCAAAGAAACATGTCTCCCATGGGTTTGATATTGAAAGATGAGGTATTCAATGACTCTATCATGATCCAGGAAAAGGGATCCAGGAAAGGACCTTTCCTCCCGCCCTGCCGGGCCCAGCACTCCCTTCCCCGCAGGCCCCTCCAGCCCCGCCGAGCGCCGCAGGGGGACAGGGGTCGGGCAGCACTCACCAGTTTCCCTCGGCCGCTCTGTGCCTCTCACACCTTCCCCTGCTCTGGCACGGGCTCCCCACGGCCACGGTTCCTGTCAGGAAGATGCTGCTCCAGCGCAGGCTCCTCAGGGCTGGGGAGGGGAGGCTGTTGGAACTGGCCGGGGCCAGTTCCGACCAGCCCAGGGCTACCGCTGGCCTCCCCGCCCAGCCCCAGCGGCCCCGCTGCCCACACCTCCATGCCGCAGGAGATTCAGCGCGTTGCAGCGGTTTCATTGATCTCGTGGAGTGGGGAAGGAAGAAACGGTGCAATAGATTCGCTACTACTTGTTGGAGAAAGGAGCTGAAATGTGGCCTCGCAACACAAATTGGGAAGAATAATCCGGCAATAAAAAGTGCAAAAATCCTGAGAAATGTGAAAACAAAATGTCATATTCCTCAAGCAGAGGACAGGGTCACATTCTATTTAAACACCAGGAATGAGACGGCCTTGATGGCAGATGAAGTGTTCCTGCTTCATAAAGCAACATGCACCACAGCACAGATGGCTGTAAACACGTTTCCTTGCTCTGTTTTCGGGGCCCAGTTTCCAGTGAAACCTGAACAGCCTGACTAATACCAACGATTTTGATGTAGGCAAAAGCAAAGCTGGAGAACATGATGACAGAGGGGCTGGCAGAGCAGCAATCTTATAAATAACCTGTGTGCAGTCATAGAAACATAGAATCATAGAATCACTAAGGTTGGAAGAGACCTCTAAGATCATCAAGTCCAATCGTCAACTAACACCACCATGCCCAGTAAACCATGTCCCTAAGCACCTCATCTACATGTCTTTTAAATACTTCCAGGGATGGTGACTCCACCACTGCCCTGGGCAGCCTGTTCCAAGGCCTGATCACTCTTTCAGTAAAGAATTTTTTCCTAATGTCCAACCTAAACCTCCCTTGGCGCAACTTGAGGCTGTTTCCTCTTGTCCTATCAGTTGTTACTTGGCAGAAGAGACTGACCACCCCTCACTCCAACCTCCTTTCAGGTAGTTGTGGAGCACGATGAGGTCTCCCCTCAGCCTCCTCTTCTCCAGGCTAAACAACCCCAGTTCCCTCAGCCGCTCCTCATAAGACTTGTACTCCATGTACACACAAGCTCTCTCTTGGGAGCAGTGGTGTTTTCCTACTTATTTTTAGGCCTTTGAGACTGCTGCACCGTTGAGAGCCCAGGAGCTTTTCCAGCCTCCAGCGGGATGTGGGACTGTCGAGCACGTGTACTTTCTTTCCTAGAGTTTCTAAGGGAAAACCGAGGTAATTTTGTTTGCCATCAAAATGTGGCCATTTTGGGAAGTTTATTCTGGAAAGAAATAAAATCAAAATCACAAACCGGTCACTGGAGTGTTTTTAAAAAGAAACATTTTTGTGTTCTGGGTGAATGATGTTATCTTGCATTTTAAGTATCCAAGCACCAAATCGGAGAATGTATTTCAATGAACTAAGGAAACACCAGTCTAGTTTGCATGTCTTGCCTCTCTGGGGAGCTTTGCTTGGAAGGACAGTTTGAAAGGGAATCTCAGTAGGATGAAGGCAAGGGAGAAAATAGTGAGGACCCCGGAAACGGGGAGTCATGCTGGACATTACTCTTGCAGAAGCACTGTGTGCCTGGGTACTGCTGTCCTCCAGAATGTCTCCCAGTACCCTAGAGATGCGAGCTCCAGTGAGACGCACGATCTTCTTCCAAGAATCTTTTCCAAACCCATCCCACTTTCTAGCATAAGGTTATTTCCAGAGATTTTAAACTGTTTTTTTTGCCACCTAGAAAATTCCCCTTGCTGCCAGGAGAATTCCTGGACAAGGGGAACCAACTGCTTACCAGCTCCACTAATAGTGATTAAGCTGTGGTCCTGGATGTGTGACTGCTCCTGTAGCCCTTAATGCACAAGCCACACACTTACAGAGGTGAAGCCTCTCAGCTCCCAGTTTGTACAGTGTAACATCGGTGGCAACAGAGTTGGGATAAAATTATACAATGTGGAAAATTCCTTCCCCATGTTCTTATTCTGTTACTAGCATGAAGAGACAGAAACCACACTTATAAGCAAAACTGGGAGCAAATCTGTACGCAAGACTTACAAACAGTTATTTTCTTTTGGGGATCACCTATTTTCAAATTTAATCTCACTACTGAAGCTCAGCTAACAATCTAGCTTTGGCTAATTAAGGATTTTCAGTTACTTAATTTAGCTTGGGTTAAATTTAAGGTTTAAAGAATAAAGGGAATATACAATACAGACAAACCATAATTAAATGCTGCCATAGCTTCAGATGGGATTAATCTTTAATTTGAGTTAGCAATACTGAATTAATAGGAGGCCTATGAACACTCTCAAAACTTTAGTGGTGCATTCTTCCTGTTGAACCTCCTCCTTCTGCTTCCAAATGCCTCCCCAAACACACCACATGAACTCAAACTTATGCAAAAATCAGGGCACTAAAATCAGCCCAAGATATGTGCTCTGTCCTGTTCCCCAGTAAGGTTTTAATGCCCAGAAAAGAAGAGAGCTGCTGGAAATTGGTGTCACATCCAATGGCTGCAGCACACTTAGAACATCCCAGTACAGAGGGGACACAGGGGTGAAATGGACTCAGAAACCTGAAAGCTGGGCTATGAGCACCTTGGGGAGGAACAGTTTCTTTGTGTGGTTTTGTCCTACGTAACTGGGAGTAGAGCTGTAAGTATCCCTATGAAGTCTTAATATTTTAAAAACAGTAATAGAAAAGTAGAAGCTTATTCGTCCCTAAATCAACATTCTTTTTCCTCAAGCAGGCAAGTCTTGCAATAAATCAGAAGGTGGTCAGCAGATGTATTGCAGTACTATAAAATATTCTTGATATTTTGTATGTCAAAAGATATTTTCACATCCACCAGCCATGGCTAAAAGCTGTCTTTCCCAGAGGGACGAGACATCTCTGCTTGTAATCAACTCCTCTTCACAGCACATCATTCTTTGGGAAATTTGGTGGGAAATAAATTCTTTGTTGGACAATTTCAATACATCAGAGCAATGACGTGTTAGAAGTTTTGCCTCAGTTTCAGAGGATGGCAAAGTTGTCTGTTGCAGGGAGGTGAATTAATTAGGTCTCAAATCAGTGTTAAACAATACTGCTTATGAACAAGAGTATTCCAGTCTATTTCAGGAAGTATTACTCTTTTGCAAACCCATGAGATTGTATTGTAAGGTATCTCTAGGGCTTTGACACACAGTGACCTTTGCCTGGTAAGGTATTTCTAGGACTTTTCTAATTATCTTGAAATTAAAATTACTTCTCAAAGCAGAGTCAACAGAAGTAAGTAAATAATTACAAGGCTGCAGTGATGTCAGAAGCAGCCTATTCTCTCTACAATAATTTGTTTCCCTTCCTTGTAATAACATTGCAAGTTTCAGACTCTTTATCTCTAATATCTCCGAAGCCTCCATTTGCTTAATCCAGTTATAAGGAAATAATATTGAAAACCTTGGCTTTGTTTGAATAAAAATAGCTTCTGCAAAAAATTCCAACATGAGGACTAATGAGCTAAGAACTTAGCTGAAGTACCTCCCTGCTAGCTTGTAGAGCTGGTGCTGTCCTAGATACAGTAGGAAGGTAAATTTCCTCACACTGAGCTCCATCCTGCCTGCAACTAGGCCGAATGCAGTTTTAGGTATTCCCATCCTGTTGTGCTATGGAAATACATAGGACCGACAGACCTCGAATTAACCTCAGTGGAAAGTCAAAAAGAGGAAATAAAGGCTTTGTGTCACACAAGCAGCATAGCAATGAACAGTGACCAGGGTTGAAATGAAGTGGTTTCTTTACAGCTGCCTTGAAGAAAGGCAGACCTAGAAATGCTAAGGAACCAACTGGGAAAGTCCAAATCAGCTTGCCAGTAATATCAAAAAGTATTAGTTGGGCCAAGCATCTTCCAATGAGTTATTTTACAGCACCCTGCCTGTCTCTCACCATATTTCTGTACTGCCATGGCTGTATTTTTAACACGGGTATAGCTGAATGAACTTTCAACGTGTTAACTCATCTCAAATTGGCAGCCTAAAGGCAAGAACATAAAGCTCATAATGGATAACTTACCCTGCATCTTGGGATATCTTAGTTGCATGGTTAACTTTATTTGTGCAGAGAATGGAGTTCCTAAGTCCTACTGAGAACCAGGCTTTTAAAGTGGCAGTTTCAACTTTTGTGATTTTAGTCTCCCTCAGGCCTCAGCTGCTGGTTTAAAACAGGAAAATCTTCACTTCCATTTCGAAGCAGATGTAGCCCTCGGAGTTGATGGGAAGAGCCACTGCTGCAAAGGCTCTGCGGGTAGCACCAAGGAGGGGGGCTGAGCCCCATGAGGAGCCCAGGTCCCAGCCCTTCTTTCCAGTCTCTCCAATGCTGCCTACATTTAAAACAACAGGGTCTGCATTAACTTCTGCAGCTACTTTCTTCGTTATTATGGATTCCCACAAGTCTTCTGCCTGGGACTTCGTAGGCTTGCCAAGCAATGCTGAAAGTGAAAGTTTGGCTCTAGTGGTTAGAAAGCTGTGACCTCAGGCTATATGATTTAAGACTGCTATTAATTTTTGAAAGGCAGAGACATCTATTTCTTCATTTTTTTGCACCAGATTATTCCTTCAGCCCTTATCCACCAGTTTGCTAAGCTGGAAAGAAAGCACTGGAAATCCAAAGAAAATGCAAATGTTACATCAGCACAGCATTAAGTTTCATTAAATTCTTAATTACATCAAGTAATTAAAGTTCTCTTGCTCTTCCCCTCTACTTTTCATCAGTAAATCTCAAAGTACTTTACAAAGGAGTTCAGTTTCATTATCTCCTCTTTGAAGGAGGGAAAATGAAGGCTTGGGGGGGGGAATTGCTCATCACAAGACCAGTGGCAGGGGCTGGATTTGAAATGCAACAGTCCGACGTTGCAGTCTCTGTTAAAAGATACCAACTTTACCACAACAGAATCACCTCCACAAGATATTGTTCCAAAATTGTACAATATGCACAAAAAAGCACACACACACATATATATATATGTATATAATATCTCAGGGCACTCTGAAATTTGATTACTCCCTTTATTTTTTCTGCATTTTTTATTAAAGCAAACTGGTTGGGTCTTCATAGCATTGAACTGGCATGTAGGCAAAATGGGTTCAAATTCCATTTTGTTCACTATTTTCTGGTTAATCCTCCTGACAAAAATATTTTTCTATATTTTAAAAGCATGATTTCCCCTGCTGCTAAATTGGGCCTGAACAAATCTTCAGTTCTGTGTAAAAAATGTAGATATGTCCCGGAAAAAAAAGCCGAATGAAAGCTAGGATATGCTCCTTAATTCTTGTTCCAGTTGAAAGTTTAACAATATATATTTATAACTCTTCAGATTTCAAGGAAAGCAAAGCTGTAAACCATTAAATAAGCCACTTCAAATGAGCCAGGAAATGGCTGCTATATCATGCTTGTACTTTTGCTTTGTAAGTTCTTTTCCAGTAGATGTGTTTGCATCCAGGATTACCACTGGAGTTGATATCACTCTATACAGAAGGTCACAGTTCCCTGTATGCAAAAGTCATAAGATATTTCTTAGTAGAGGAAATATGCTTTATGCATCCATTCATAGAATGCTGAGACATTTTTGGGACACTTTGCTAAGAGGATCAATAGTTTTCCTCCTCTAAAATCACATTTCTGTAAGGGAATCTTAAGAAAAACATACCACTTCAGACACCATACATAAAAGGAGAATATATTGTACTGAATCAGATACTGTTCTAGGAATTGCATATGGGTTCTTATCTTAGATTCACCTGTGTGGCTGTCAGAGATTGCTTCGGTATCCTCTGCCTCTCAATTCCATTCATCCTGTCTTACATGCAAAAGGTCTCTATGATCAGGACTGTCTCACCTAGCTTTATAGAATAGACATCTCAAGCGGGACTTGGTCCTCCTAAAATGAAGTCTGCTGCATTGTAGGTAACCACAGATGAGACATCTAGAGAATTCACAGCATGCATTGTCATGTACAGCAGTGCAAGATGATAAAAAACAAGGCAGAGCAGGACAGAAAAAGTTGGTATTTTCCCACAGCTACCTTGACGCGTGTTACATGCATGCACTGCTTTTATCTTTCAGAGATGTTTCTTTATTCCTCTCCCCTATAGGTAAGTAAATGAGAAGGGGTGAAAAGTATTCAGAAGTGTTCGTTCAGTGCACAAATTCAGCTACAGCAGCATAATCTTATTCTGAAGTCCTGGGAGTCCAATAAAGCCTGCGGCATAATAGGAGAGTATTCCTGGTTTGTCAGTTCTCAGCAGTTCAGGGGAAATGCTAGAGGCTAAATGGGGCTTTCCTTGTGACATTTTTTATATTGATTATACCCACTAGTGGAAGGATTCAGTTACAGGGGCTGCTTTCTCTTCTTAACCATTCTCACAAGGCTCCTGTAGAGAGGGTGAAGCCTGCAGTTCCTTCCAGCAGCAGCTACTGCTGACAACAGATAAAGGGAAAACTGCTTTTTCAGAATTCATCCTTGCTTTTAATCAAAGACAGGGACATTCACAATGCCAAGGATAAAGCTATGCCAGAACTTCCTGATAGAGTTAAGAATAAACATTGCTGAGCCATGAATTTAAATAAACATTGGATTATCACAAGTCAGCTTTTCCCTTGCTGGAAAGTGAATATGCCAGTTTCTGCAAGGTGCTATGGGAGTATGTGGCTCCTCTCTGAACCTCATGAAAACATCCTTGCTCAGTTGAAAAATATGGAGCCTGCAACAGATGTAACTGAAAACTCACCAGCAACAACGTTTTAATTACTTTTAGATCCTTCACCAAAATTTTGTAATTAACATGGCAGTCTCCTTTGCACACCAGCCACAAGGAAGGAAAAGGGAATTCTGCTGATTGTCTTGATCTCATTGAAATTGATTGCTTTGACAGTAGATAAAGTGAAGATTCTCTGTGCCAAGTATTTAAATCATGTACCTGGCTTATGTTTCCTTCAGAGCGGGCAAGGCATTGTGAAGTAAAAGCTGAATTACATTTCCAGTTGCAGAGATGCAACGCAAAGGGTAACTGGAATATACACATGTCCAAGTGAGAAAAAAATGTTGATACAGTGACCTGTGATAACATACTGATGGATAGTAATTTTTGGAAAGCTGTTACAATCCTGCAGCAAAGCCATGCTTCAGAGCTTTATCTTTCTTTGGAGAGTTTTTTACTGTTTGAAAGATGGGGGCAATGTAGATTTTCTTTAGAGAACCTCACAATCAGATATTGACTAGTGGTTTTGATCCAGAGGCAAGTCCAGACATAGAAAAAGTTGGTGGTTTGTTTTTTTTTTTTTTAATCTAAGGGCTGTTTCTATTTAAAGCAATATTTAAATCAGAGTTTTGATTTTCAGCTGAAGAAAAGTGAAAGCTACAAGAAAATTCACTCTACTATTTTTGTTTTAAGGGGACAGAAAGAATAAAGAGGAGACTGAACACCAAGTCCTGTCGATTTCCAGTAACATTTAATTTTCTTATTATTATTTAAACTGTTGCTTGGTTTGACAAGGTTTTTTAGAAGGAAAAAATCACTGCCTAACTAACTCTACCTCTAATGGATTTTGAGTACTGGTTCTTGCAATGCACTTAAAGATTATAGCATTCTGATGTGTCCTGTTGTTTTCCTAATTGAATATGTGGTATATACTCAGACTGTATCTTGCACAGTTAGTGAATCATGAATCATAAATCATAAATATAGGCAGTATTTTATATTTTCCTTTAACTTTCTTTATTTTTAAAAGCCATATGGTGGGTAGCCCATTTTTCCAGAAAGTCAGATGGTCATGCCTAGGAAACTGAGAATGTACCTTAAGAACATATCCTGGAACCCATACCTCAAGTATTAGGAATATATGGAAAAAGTAACAGATAATTTCAACACTTCTATCAGTGCACATGTACGGAATACTCCTTCTACACTGAGACCTCCGCTGGCTTGCATGGACATATATTCTTTTCACCATTTTGTGGAAATATGGTAACGTTAGTGTTTGTTTTTTTTTTTTTTTTTTAAAGAGTTGATGGCCAAAAGGAGCACAATTTAGCTCTGAATTACCTATCTCCCGTTCATGGTACTTTTCTGCATGTCAAAACACTTAGAAGTAGGCTCTCCTATTGATTTTTTTTCTGATCATCATTACACTTGAATGAAACTCTAAATGCAATGCAAAAAAAAGAAGCTAGTACATGGGTGATGCAAAGGAAGAAACCATGGTCTGAAAATCTGTGACCTTCAAAAAGTGTCTATGGTTGACAAAATACAAAAACACAGAAGAGAATGGAGAATGCCTGAATTCCTACAGTAAAAGTATGGGAGATTGATTTTGCATATCCATATGGATAGCAATCATATTGCCATAGCAATGTCCATGTTTCAGTTACTCAGGATCAGAAACAGGAGAAAACATTGACAGCATCATATGATGCAGATGAGATTTAAATACTCTTACATGTTTTTAAAATTAATTTTTAGATAAACCTCCTCCTGATCTTTCTTTTTCATTGTATATATTGCAGAAGGAGGAACAAAACACAGGCAATAAAAATAAGAAAGACCTAAAATGTGGCATAAATGATATATTTATTCCTGCCACTCTGTAATTGAAAAGCATATATTGAAACCATTTGTGGATTTAAACAAAAAACCACTCTGAAAGTCAGTACACAAAATCCATCCACAAACCATGCTACCAGTGGCATTACAGTTGGATATATCCATCAGTAAAACGAACTTTCCAGACTTTCTGGATACATGTGTAAATAAAAGCTCTTGCATGGTGAGCAGGATTTGCTATTTGAACAAACATGTTCTTAAAAAAGCCTGAGAAGTCCAAACTAATTCCAGATATCTACTATAATATAAGGAAAACATTAAACAAAGCAGCCCTGGGTTTCAGCTAACTGCTTGCTTTAATATTTCTATTACCCTAAGCTCTGTTTCATGTTGTCATAGTTTAACCTGGCAGGCAGCCAAACACCACGCAGCCACTCGCCCACTCCCCCCTGCACCCTGCCCCCTTCCCCAGTGGGACGGGGAGAGCATTGGAAGGGTAAGAGTGAGAAAAACTTATTTTTGAGTTGAGATAAAGACAGTTTAATAGAACAGAGAATGGAAAATAATAATAATAATCATAATAATGATAATGATAGAATATACAAAATGAGTGATGCATAATGCAATTGCTCACCACCCATGCTGATGGATAACCAAGTAGCAATCACTACTTCCGGGAACACGCCTACCCTTCATTACTGAGCATGAAATCACATGATATGGAATACCCCGTTGGCCAGCTGGGCCAGCTGTCCTGGCTATGCTCCCTCCCAGCCTCTTGTGCACTTGATAGAGCATGGAAGCTGTCCTTGACTAGCAGCGTACTTAGCAACAACTGAAAACATCGGTTTATCATCAACATTCTTCTCATACTAAATCTAAAACACAGCACTAGGAAGAAATTTAACTCTATCCCAGCCAAAACCAGGACATAAGTGTACTTGGGAAAATGTTTTGATTTTGTTCTTGGCCGTGTCCTTCAATGCTGTCTCAGTCAGGGCTAAAGCTGAACCATGTCCCTGTTTTGATGCCTGTGAAGTAGGATACACACAGCCTAAAGGGTCGACCTACAACAAAAGACCCAATAAATGTAGCATGGAGAAAAAAGAATTATCAAGTATCCTATACTATGGTTTGAAAGCACATGTTACTCTCAGATTTTTGGGAAAAAAACTATTTTCTGAAAGAAATCCCTAGGTACAAATGCTTAGGACCAAGCCTTTTGATCAAAAAATCAAACCTGGTGTATCCTATTGTTTTATTCTCTGCTTGGGTAGTCTGAGCAAAAACACAGGCAGATCACTTCAAGGCTGCATACACCACAGGAGTGCATAGCAGCCACAGAGAGGGCCAGGTCCTGTGGCACTGGGTGTTGAGCACATGGGCCATGAGAGACAGTCATGACAGATAAACAAGGGAGAAAGAAGGGGGCAAGAAGCATTCATTCCAAGGCACGTATCTAGTTAGAAATCCATGCCTGCCAAGTCGAAGTTTGACACCTTGTCTTTGGATCACACTGCACCCACACAACATCAAATTGAGAGGATGGCAAAGGAAATGCTCCTTGACCCAACCAGAGACAGAATTGTAAAACTGGAACTAGGCAAGATTGCAAGAAAGTTGGTCACAAGATAAAGGGCTGTGTTTGTTGCAAATGTTACTTACAACAAATAATTAAACTAACTTCAGACATGAACTTCCTCCTGCTGAAGTCAAAGACAAGATTTCCGTCAGCTGGTATGGAACAGAAGTAGACCCTACAGGCCAAATTCAGCATTCCTGTGAAATGGATGGTAATATAGCTTAAACACAGAATGTAGTTTGCATGATCAATGTGTCATTGTGCTTTCCTTGTGTAAGTAAGGGAGAGACCTACAGTCATTCAAAGAACAGTCCTAACACAAAAAGTAGGTAAGTGTAATGGAAGTGATAATTATATTTATCTAGCTTTATTTATGGAAAAATATTTCTGAAAAGGGTTTGGTTTTTCTTCTCCTCCCCCCCTCCCCCCATGCCCTTATCTGATGATACCAGAGAAGGCTAACATCTAATTGTTACTAACTTAATTGGTTTTTAGTACCTTTCATGTTTTTCTGTATAAACATCGTCATCTCTGGTTTTAATGAGCAATGGCTTTCCACTGATTTTCCAATCATAACAATTTAATATTTTGTTCATTCTCTAAACACTGTAAAGACATGGAATTATACACATGGAAGTAAAAAGGCTAAAAACTCAGAGACTATTTAAAATCCCGTCTCGTTCTTAAGTAAAACACCCTTAATGCATGTTTGAACATGAGTACACTTAGGCAGAAGTTGTGAGTCTCTGAAAGCAGCCTATTTTCTTTCTTACTTTTATACAGTAAACTGTGAAGAGTTTGCAAGGGATGTTTTTCCCCTTACTTTAAGAGAACCAAAAAAATAAGATAAGCATTTTGGCAAATAGTCATCCAGTTGTGGACTATACCATCTCATCTGAGCAGGCAGCATTTTCCTACATGTCTTGCACACCCTGCAAAAACCTGACAACACTGACTAAGGAACCTCCCCTGCAGATAGTGGAAACTGGGAGAGCTATGCTTTTCATGATCTTGTTCAAGTCCTCTTCCTGAACGTATGGTGGGTGCTTTTCAGGAGAGACACTTGAAAAGTTAAACAGCTTCTAAATAAGCAAGAATTATTTTATTACTTTAAAAATCAAGAAAAGATGATTTTTCATTAAAGAACATGCAGAGGAATTTACAAAGATCACCTGAAACTGCTTGCAAATATTCAGAAAGTAAACACAGAAGCTGAGTGTTCATAAAGAAAAAAAAAAAATCAACATCTATTCAATAAAAAATCCCCAAAGGCTTTCTTTCCTTCTGTCTCTCTCCTTATCTCTTCTCATGGTAGGAAGGACATCTTCTCAAATTTTCAATCATACCAAAAAAGGAGAGACAATTTAACTGATGAAGATGATGATGATGACGATGACAATGATGATGACTATTATTATTATTGTTATTATTATTGTTATTGTTATTGTTATTGTTATTGTTATTGTTATTGTTATTGTTATTGTTATTGTTATTGTTGTTGTTGTTATTATTATTATTATTATTATTATTATTTTGACAGCTTTCAAACAACTACAAAACATTGATATTCCTGGGCTGTGTGGACATTATATTTTTGCTACACTCCCACAGGTTATGTGCTCCCATTCCAAAAGCTTTCAAGAGATAGACATTGGTTTTTTGTGGGAAAAGAAAAAGAAGCTTAATAATATATATTTGGTTTTGGTTTGGTTTGGTTTTTTTTAATATGGCAAAGTGACTTATAAACTCCTGAAAGCTGACCTGTTAACATTAAGTTCACTACTGAGAGCTGACATATTAGAGGAACATAAATATGCTCAACAAAAAAGTCAGGGTGACCATTTGCTTCACCACTTGGACCTCAGACATTCCCTCAACTAATTAATGAAGACAATTACTTTTCAGACCAAGGCCAGTTAACATCCCTGAAAGCACTCTCTGAAGCCCAGTATTTCAGGTAGCTCTGAAGCCAATCTGCGTTTGATACAGATGTGCGTTTTTAGAGGCTGTGGCTCTGTTATACAATGGTTTTATCTCTCTGGCTTTCAATCAAGGTTGCAGGAGGCCATCTGGGGCTGCCTGCCAGCGATGTGCATCAGATGTCCCCAAAGCAGCAGCTTCCTTGAAGACCCTGGACTCTGCTATCATTGCTATCTCCGGATAAGCCAGCTGAACAGGTGCCTCTAGGCAGGCTGGACCAACAGCTGCCTGCACTCTGAGACAATGTTTTAAAGAATTTGGGGAAGATTTAAAAAAACATGTCATGTTTCCTGTGTGTCTGTTGATGACATGCGTGAGGGAGAATGCATGCATGTGTCCACAGTCGCATGCATTTGCCCATGCTAGCTGTAAAGTGGCTGTTGCACATGTGGTGTATTTCTACTGCTGACAGTCCATAGGTTTTGCCGCCAATACATCCAAGTATTTCTGGAGATTCTCAGACCATCTCACTCCATTAAGATGAATTAAAAAAAAAAAAAAAAAAAAAAAAATTAAATGAGTGCATTGTAAATGTCATCTACTTCATAATCCACTTACTTTTGTAAAACACACAAGTGAGTCCAGAGCTCAACGCTCCATTCCCAGGTCTGCCGATGTACTGGTGTGGTGATCTTGGACAACAGTCCTCATTGTGCTACCTCTGTTCCACATCACATCACCACTTCTTTTCCTCTCTTTGAACTGCTAGTGTTTTGAAGTGAGTGGCTGTCTGACATGAAAGAGTTTGGTTGCTCTTACAATGCTTTTACTTAAATAATAAAATGAAAAATATAACAGCAACCACTCACAAAATGGCAGGTCCATGTTAACTAATAACAAATCTATTCAGTTTCAGGCTATGAGTGTTCACAACCTATTTTTTTCCTCAAAGACCTCAACTCCTGGATTCCATCTTGCAATTTCAGTATAAGTGTTACACATGTGAAGACAACACATGACAACTGTTTGAGAACAGGACTCTCTTGGTTTTTTGCTGAAAAAGAATTCACTTTCTCTCAATGCTTGCTTCTTAAAATAAATGATATCTCCAAAATTCTTCTAAGTAATTCAGGCCGGAAAATGCAGGGGGATACCATAAGATTTTGTTAAAACCAGTATGTACTGCTATAAGCACTATGTTGGTCACAAAAGATTCAAAGAAAGTGCAAGTGCTGCTCTCTTTTGACTCAGAAAGGATGCAAAGCATTAAAAAAATGTATTAGGTTTATACAGTGAAGGCATTTATTGTGGAACTTGGGGATAGAAAAATCTATTTCTCTGCGGGGACCGCATCTACAACGAATAACAGAAGTAAAAACTTCTCTTTTGCTTGCTAGCCCACTCTGTAGTCTATGCTACCACTTAGCCAGGGCTTCAGAAGATGTGCTAGCTGCAACTATCAGAGATAGGCTTCTTTTCATAAGAGCTGTACCTTCATTGGTAGCTGACATGGCCAGAGGGGGTAACATCTCAGACCATCAGGGAGAAAAGGCTTAACAATGTTCAATAAATGAGTTTTATGGGAAACTGAAGGCATAAAGGACCTCTTAGAAATTCCTGTACATGATTAGTCCTGAAATCTTGTTAGATAAAAAACATAGCAGTAATTTAAAACAGGAGCTTTGACTCAGCAAGACTGCAGGATCAGACCTTCATGCATGAGTCACTGCATCAGCCCTAGTAACATCTGAGGAGTACTGCAAAGCGATGTTGCAGATGCTCAGCGGAAGGGAAGAGTGCAGGGCCGCTGTTGGCAGGAAGTGAAGAAAGCGTAACAGTTAATGAAACTGGAGAAGGGATTTCTTTCGGCAGAATTGCCCAATGGTAGGTTTGGCAAGGAGAGCAGGGAGAATGCCTGGGCAGATGCAGAGAGCGTTCTGGGATTTGCAGTGACCACAGGAGGTGAAGAGCATGGTTTTAGTGACTCACCCAAATCACAGCATCTTCAGCAGCGCTGTGTGCCCTTTGCACCAGGGTGCTGATTCAGTCCTGACTCAGAGGGAATATAACCACCTCTCTGAGTCACCACCACCAAATATTTTCCTTTGAGGTTCCCAAACAGGATGTGCCACGTGGGTACCTATTCCTCTCCCGGGAAATCTGATATCAGACTTCAACTTGAATGGCACGCATATTTAGTGGGAGGACTTTTTCCTCAAGTAACCTTACTCAGTAAAGTATTCTCTCTGGACATATGGCTGGATTAAAACACCATATAAGATCTTTCTGGTACACAGAGGAAATGCCTGTGCCATTTTATTATAGGAGCAGTTTATTCTCAGCTAAAGTTTAGAATGAAAAATTGTTCTTCTACAGAAAAAAAAAACAAAGATCTGCACTGAATCCAGAAGAAAGGCAGTGACAATATGATTCTTTTGATATTGCCATCCCTCGGGAGTAATTTTTGTGGGATCTGCTTTATAAGATTGTTTCTATAGCACTGAAATACTTGAAAAAGTTCTGCTAGAGGTAACTATGATTTTTGTCTGTGCATACAATTGTATTTCATCATGCTTAAGAGACAATTCTTACCTCTTCAATATAACGCTCTTGCAGATTGTCCATGAATTTAATCTGTCAATTTGCAAAGGCATTTATATACAGGCAATTTGGGTTGTGTGTATACATACAGAGAGACCTATATAAATATACATACACTCACAATCCAAAATTGCCTATATATATACTTCTTTGTGAATAAAAAAGTGAATATAGAAGCAAATTTACTGTCAGTTAAGAGACGGTTAACCTACAACAAATAACATTTGTATTAAAGGAGGCTAAATATATAAATATAAAATATGAGTATAAGGTTGAGAGAGAGAGACTTTATAGTTACATATATACTAGCATAAAGTTCAAAGGAAAAGAAAATAGCCAAATAATATTACTGGAGTATAATTCAAAGCACCTAAGCTCATTCATTTAGTTGTGCCAACGTAAGATTTAGTAGTGTGTGGAGTTATAACTGGAAAGGACTAATCCATGGAAGGTAATAATAATTTATAAATCACTTGAATTAGACTTATTAGCTTTGTATTAAATAACTTTAGGTTGACAGGTAACATGGTCAGGAGAAAACAACTTCCTAATTTGAAGACTGAAAAAATGTGGAAAGTATTAATTGGTAAGAATGAAAAAAAAAGGATACAACAAACAAGCCCCATTTAAGTGTGAAAGACAAAAGTAAGGATTCAGCCCTCCAGTAGGTCTTCAAAACATTAGACAAAGTCAACAGATATGAGGAAACCACCAAAACTACACAAAGCTTACTGTGTTTTCACACTGGCAGACGATGGCAAGCTCTTGGCCCAAGGCCGTTTTGAATCATCTCCAGACTTTTTTTTTTCCTTCCTAAATAATCCGGCCAAAGAACATTTGAATAAGTGCAAATAAAACCTGAGGAGTAGAAGCTGTAACTTGTGGTGCTGTTCACGTGGTAGAGCAGAAAACGCCCAAACAACTGGCATCTCCAGTTTTCTCCATGTAGGAGAGCACCACTATGAACTGCCAGTCAAGTGTTGGGCTACATATTACCTGGCAGTGCAAAGCTCCATGAGGTGTCACCAACCCTATTATAGCTACAGGAATGTGACGAAGCCTGCTTCCTCCTCTGTGGCTTTGCTGTCCTGTGGCAAATGCCTCAGAGATTGACAGCTCCACCTATACACAGCTCCACCTATCCACAGCTCCACCATTAACTTGTGGACTAATGGACCTGGAGAGCATCTGCAACACAGCCTTGCCAATGCACGAGTATGCCACAGGGAAAAGGAAAGCTGTGGGCAGGAAACTCCCGCAGGATTCTGGGAAGGGAAGAGCATGAGCCTTGTGCAGGGCTGGAGAAACCTAGTGGGAAAACAGGGTGCTAAGATCAGCACCCTTTACCACGCTGGCTGCTCCCAGACACCATTAGCTATTGGTTCAGCAGCCCTCATGGGCCAAGGCCACTTCCCTGGGCCATTTCCAAGTAAAACCAGGTGCCATAGGAAGTGGTGGCAGTGACTCAGCAGCAGTGGGAGTCTTGCTTCCCTCTGAATCAGCGCTGGAGCTGTTAGGCATCTCATAGCAGGACCTACCACAGGAGAAGATGTTAAACCATTTGCAGTCAATTAGGAACCATGTGTCTTTTTCAGCCTCGAGCTCTGGCTCAGCTCCACGAAGAGTCACTTTTACACCTAGTGCCTGCCTAGAGTGTTTATGCTTTTTTTGTCTCATTTCTCTGTCCTGAAACTTCACTACCCTGGGACTCTAGCACAGATGTAAATGCAAGGGGGTAGTTATGATTTATGCCAGTAACACATACCCTGCTGTAAAAAGCACTAACACAGCTACACCCAAGAGAAATAAAAAGATGCTCCAAAATACAAGCGGTGTTCTATATTGTTCCACAGCTATTATCAGAGGAAAGGAGACAGGATGAGGTTTTCTTTTCCAGATATTGCTGAATGAAGAAGAGGGTCTTGAAGCTAGTATACCTCCAATGCCTTGTGGATGGAGAGAAATGAAGGAAGCCCACAATTACAGCACTGGCCCTGAACTTAGATTTGGAGCCTGTCCCAGATCTGCCACAGAAAATGCAAGGGCCTTCAGCAGGTTACTTAATCACCGAGTGCTTCAGAGCCCTGAAGCAGTAAAACATAACAGGTGGAGGAGTGGAAAAGCTTTAAGAGGTCTTTCAAATAAATATCAGGATTATATAAAGAAAGTAGTAGGCAGTGGATGTTTATAGTAATTCTTCACTATTGCAATATGATGGTTTCCTTGGATTAAGTTAAACTGATGTATATTTAACATTCACCTGTGTATTTTATTTAAGGCAGTGCATATGCAGGAGGCAAGGGCTGTACTTTGCCTAAGTTTTCCCATGCAAATAGGGGATTAAGGCCTTTAAAGAGTATCAGCCATGTGTGATTCACAGTCTTTGCATGAGCAAGGTCTGCTTTCTTGGTAATTCATCATATGAAAATGCTGTGGTCAAACACAGATTAACACTAAACTGTTTGGGACTGTAGTGACTTGGAGCAGTACATATTCTTCTGCTTAGGTTTATAGGCAAGGAAAAGCTAAAACAAATTGGGGACTAAGCAGCCAAGAAATAGTTTAAAGATAGACTACCATCTGAAGTTTGAATATAGCATCATAGTGTCTCAAAGAAGTAGTGGGATAAAATTGGGGTGAATTTTTACTTGTGCATCACCTTCACTTGTACAAATATGGCATACATTCAAACTCAGTAGGTGATTTTTATCACTAGATTCAAAAAGTTGTTTTCAACTTGCCTTAAAAAAGCTGTTTTTTCTAAATGAGAAAATGACAACAGAAGTGTAATAATAATAAAAATCATGATGATGATGAAATAATAATAACAACAATGACAACAACTTCCTAAGCAATCTGTCTGTGAAGTAATAATTTAGTTCCCATTCTATAAAAGCACTATACTACTTCAGTAATTCCCAGATATCAAAAATAAATGTGTTTCAGACTTGAGTCTGCTACACCCTGAACAGTTGCGTGTTATTTTAGTCATATTTTCTAGCTTTAAAGTATGGCTTAGAAAGCCTCACAGAAACACATTGCAGTTCACCACACTACACAGCATCTGGGGATAAATGCTCCACCATTTTTGTCATCTCATAATCAACATCATATCAGTCTTAAAAGAAAAGAAAAAACAAAAAAGAAAAGGTCAGTACTCTAAAAAAAAGAGAAGGAACAACCAGGACATCATTCATATCCCAAATATTTTTTATAATACAATTTCAAGTAATTTAACGCTCTAGTGATCCTTGAAAGTGGTCTCTGCTACTAGTGGAAAACTTCCCTCCACCTAACAGCCCTTGCCAGTACGACTGGGATGATAGCCAGTTGCACGCATGTGTCTCTATATCTGTGCTACAACTAATACATGATTCTCCTAATCTGAAGGAACTGATCCATCCAGAGTTCAAGCCTGTGAGTGGGGCATATGAAGCATACAGCTCCCAAAGACCTATTGGTGCTGGGAACAGAAATTGATCTGCCAGTATCCTCCAGTGCCTCTGTGGGAGACAGAGGAAAATGAAAAGAAAAATGACGTGTGGGGGCAGAGCTAAATTTTGCTTAAAGGAGAAAGAAAGTCCCTCCTGGAATGCACAGCTACAAATATTCTATAAATAAAGAGTGATCCAGTTTCCTTTTATACCGCCTTAGAAATGCAAGCCTTCATGCCACCAGCTTAATTCCTCCTTCCAAGAATTCTTCTTATCAAGCTCCATCTTTACAAACCACTTGGATTCCTTGCCCTGTTTTGAAGACCTTTCCAGATCTTCACTATTTGGGTGGTTAGAAAATTTCTCTTAAATTCCACCCTAAACTTATACATGACCAATTTACAACTATTTGATGTGGTGCCAGTATTAGTTTAAGATAATTTTTCCCCTCTCTTGATATGTATCCAACTTGAACATATTTATAAAAAGCTACCATATCGCCCTTGTTTAGCAGACTGAACCAAGCCACACACTTTCTAATTTGTTTTCTAACACAGATACTACACTTCTATCATCATCCGAGTAACCTTGCCTGACATTTGCTGCAGTTCAAGTTGATAATCTTTCTCAAAGGACACAAGAACAGAACTCTTCAAGATGCAGGACCTGCACCTTATATAAGGATATTCATGTTCCACTTTGGTGCTAGTATTTCACTCCATGTATCCTAGCTGGAGTCATGTTAGTTTTGTCTTCAGTGGGATGACTTAAGCAGTTCAAAGCAATAAAATTATTGACACATAGTACAGATCTCCTTCCTTTTTACATCAAATGACAAGACTCTATTTCATAACAGGGAGCCTAATTATTGATAATTAATTGCATGGCTTTGCACTTTTTGCACTACTCAAATTTGTCTCTTTTCCACCACTCCAGGTAAAGATTTCACCTAATTTTTCTTTTATGATGATCTAGTCTTGAATTGGGAATGCCTACCAACTCCTTACTTTCACAATCAATATAAAGAAAAATGTTTGTAAATGAACAGTCACTTTAATTACGTTTGATAAGAACAACAACTCTGCCTTAACTCTCAAAATGAAAGACTCTTTGTCTTCAGTCAGCAAAACCACCAGCATTTCTGCCAGCTTAGATCTGTCCCATAAGCATAATGGAAAAATGTAAAAAAAACCCTACCACTTGCAAGGTATTTGGTCCTCACACTAGAAGAGGAAAGGCAAGGGAAGGAAGAGGTAAAAGACAGACATTTCTGAAAACTAGCCTGTGATTTAAATTCTGAGGAAACTTAGAAGCTTACTCATCTAACATCCTCTGTGAAATCTTGAGTTCGTTGCAAGCTGCCTTTTATGCTCAAATCGGTGTTAAAGTTCAAAGTTTCACCATTGGTGGATGTTACTGTCAAGTGTAGGTCTTCTCTTGCATGGATCACATTCCTGCCACAGGTAGCAGTCATCTCTGCAAGCTGCAAAGCTTTTTCACTGAAGTTTGAATATGGGCTTCAGAAATGCAAGTTCTGTGAAATATGAAATGTGCATCAGTAAGCGGTAGGAAAAAGGGATGACCTTTGAAATGTTAACAACTTATTTTAGATGGACTTCTCTGATGATATTATCTTCATCTCCATTCTCCTCAATTCAATCACATACTAGTTCTCCCTTTCCTTTAACATCCAACTCTGCTTCAGGTTAACACTGAAGCTTAGTCTTTTTTAAAATTTCTTTTAACCAGTTGTCGATACTCAATCCCATTCCATTAATTTGTCAGAAAATTTCAGATACTCAGAGAAAATTGAACAGGGACCGGAGTGTACTGGATTGAGCAAGGCACGTCTGGAGGTGAGGAATAGCCATACTTTCTGGAAGAACAATTGTGCCAATGAATCATAACTTTGACGTTTTAAAATAAAAATCAGTTCTATTTCTTCTTGAGAAGATCTAAGTGATTAGAAAGAACACCAAAAATTTCAGGGTACCACAACAGCATTTCAGAATCAGAAGTTGTCAGGTAGCTTTCTTTTTCACTTGCACATTTTGGCTTGTCTGGGCTTCTTTAATTTTTGGAGAGGAAGAGTTTCTACAGAGGGAAATATCTGTTAATCAAAAATTTGCCTGGAAAAATACTGTAGGTAATCTTTAGAATATGTTCTTCACTCCCTAGTCGCTCCCTAGAGATGTGAAATACCGGTATGCTGTAGATGCACAGGGAGAGGCACACAAGTCAATTTTGAGCTCCCTTCTCTCAGTAATCTACCGAGCAATGGCACAGGATCAGCACCAAAGGAAAAAGGAATTTTTCCATGCCACTTGATGCTGACAGGAGTGCCTACCCTAATACGTTTGACAGCTAACTCAAGTATTTGTATTGAGGACCCGGATCTGACAGCATATGCATGCCACAAAGTTGCCAATCCGTCTTTTTACCTGACCCAGAAGTACACTGAGCAGATCTACCAGATGAAAACTAAGCACATATATGACGGTTAAGTAAAAACTGAATACAGTGATCTAGGGACAAATTAGCTTTTAAGTAAAGTTAGTTCTGCTGTATTCAGTGACACTGCTGACAACTTGACACACCAGCAAAGCAACTTTTACAACAAGGAGTCCTCCTCTCCAAGATGGGAAGGGCAAATGGGAGAGTTGGCTCCTCCTGTGGTATTTCATCTTTCCTTGAGGCCTCTTATTTTGTTGGTTTTTACTTGTCATTCTTGATAACATAATAATAGGCAATCCAACGTATGAAGCAGGGGTTTATTCCAATTTGTGTCTTTCCAGTTTAAGTTATTACACAAAATACATTTTGGCCTTTAGGTTATTTATAAATTGTCTCTAAGGGTCGGTATGTTCTTTAGGCCAGGGTTTGCTCAAGGGAGCTATTAGAATGAAGACCTATAACCCTGTGAGGCAAAGATAAAAAGAAAATTCTGCAGAGACTTCCCCCTTCAGGCATCACTTCAACTCTCTTCTGAGAGTTTTGTGGAGATATGCTTGCTGTTAGGTACATTGTAGCTGTAGGTGTCTGAATAAATAATATTCTTCTCAATTGGGAACTCTGGAATAGCTGACAAATGCTGTTCAGCACATACACTGAAACATAGAACAAGGGGAATTTATTGAATTAAATTCTCTCTTTTCCCCCTGGGAAATAAATTGGCTACACCTAGTGAATGAAACAAGAGCCTGCCACAAGAAAGAAAGTTAGGGTAATAATTTGTTCTTAGGAACAGGCTAAAAAAATAAATACAGGTGAACAGAAGCCACAACAGGAGACACGGCTGAAAACAAATAGTTGTATTTCTACTAAAATTAAGACATTGTGAAATAAAGCTGATGGCCATTTCCTTGAAGATGCCCTGCTTTTGGGGAATGTGTTTGATCAGCAGTATTCAGTCTGAGATGAAGATTGGCAAATGCTAGTCTGACTGGGGGAGTGTAGCACATCCAACCACAAACCCCAGCACAAGAAGATCTACTGTCCTCAGCGGGACAAACTTAAGAACTATTAAGTCATGCATTTTCCAATAAGTCAGCCACAAGAAGCTGAGGGCACCACAGACCTTCAACAGAAGTTGAAGCTTGCAACTGCTGTCCTGTGGATAACCCTCACTAAGAATTTGCACTATTGCACCTTTACTTTTTGTCACTTTCTGCTCAGCTGCAAGTGTCTTTCTTAATCATAGCCTCAACTTCACGAGGCTGCCTCTACCTTCCACCATTTCCATCAAGCTTCATGTGATTTGACAGGTATTTTGATCAATAATTTATATGTTAAGTCATCCTGTAAGTTATAGGGCAGAATGGTAATTGTGAATAAGAGGTGCAATAGTCATTACAGCCTCAACTAACTACAAGCTAGATTCTCCAAATGTACATGAATACTGTGTTCGTTTTCAGTGAGCTTTTACTGTTACTTAAATGTGGAGGGAATGTTGACCAGAAGAAACTAAAAAAGCAAAACTTTTTTCACGAGAAGCTCACTTTCTTTCAATAATATGTACTGTAAAATAGCTTTAGAAAACTGATCATACAACTCAAAGTCAAGACAGGTAAACTTTCTTTTTGTCACTCAGAAGAAAAGTTGATGGCATACAAAATGTAGTTTTCATATGCTGATGCTGTTAAGTCTGTAATACCTCGCTGCTACACAACACTTCTCATTGTATTGTTATTCTTTTAACAGGGAGAGAACAAAACACACAGGGAGCAAGTAATTTACTTGGAGTCACATAGAAAATCAAAACTGAAGCAAGGCTACTCTTTTTCACTCCCTCTTCCCAATACTCATAGCTATCTAGTTCACAGCACCTTCAAAACACTGTCAAACCTAGGAAAGTAAACGAAATGTTCACATGGCTGTGAACTAATAGCCAACACCCACAAGGATGGAGACAATTGGATTGAAATCCAAACTTGCATAATTCTTTTAAAGCTAACAATCACCCACCCCTACCAGTTGTGTCCCTTTCTGCTCCCGCCTGTTTCCATCATCTCTTTTGACAACTAGAGAGGACAATCATTTTCCTGGAAACTCCAGGCCAAAACACACTGGGCCAAAGACAGGATCCTCTACACAGAAAGTTTGAGCTGTTTCTGCAGCCTGGTGCCAGTTGCCTGCTTCTGATTTCAGGGCAACGAGTCTCTCTCACTTTTGTACCGCACAGCAAGTGAGGAAGTTCCTGTCTCTGCCATTGGTTCATTTCTCCCTCAAGCTATTGCATTATCAGAACATCAGAGAAAAGAGTGTCCTGGCAAAGGGTTTGGTCCCAGCTCCAGAATTATGTAGGGGACTACAGAAAAAGCACCAGTGCTCTGATAGAAACCTGTACCTACACGAAACATGTTAGTCCATTTACTTTAGTATTGAATCTTAAATTCTAATGACATGACAGATTTAGTCATGGTGGAGCACTCTCTATGCAATTTTGTTAACAGAAGAGCATAAGACTCTTTTTAGCGAAGTATTTAATGTTTTTTTATATGGCCAGGAACACTGAATTTAGGCCTTTTTCCCCTTCATGTGCAATACTGAATGGATATTCATGTGTAATAATGAATGGACATTAATGCTATAACTTCATTACAGGAGTAGTTTCTGTGGATACAGCAATCTCTGAACGCTTGTGAACAGAGAGAATATGGTATTCTTCCACTATAACTCATGACTTTTATTATCTTTCCTTGTCTTTTATACAGTACTCTAATTTAAAGATCGTAGTACTTAAGATCACTGTGTACTGTCAGGAGAGATTCTATTTATACTGTCTGTCAGTATCTAAATCTGAGTTTTGTTTTTACTGTTGCAATTAATGTACCTGACACAGATGCATCTTTGTTAAAGAATATGTTGCAATCCCTTTTCAGCTCCACTTTAATAGTAGCAGGACATTCCTCTGGAAGAGCTGAGTTGCTTATACACAGTTGGCTATCTGCCTGAGGGCAGTCTTAAGATTTTTGTTTCAAAATGTTTTGCTTTGCTTTCTTTTCTGGTCAAGGTGGTTTTGAGTGATTGGATTCAAATCCTTGCTTTCTTAAATCTTTCTGTCCTTTAGTTTTAGAGCAGTCTGATGAATCTTCTTGAGCTCTCTCTCTTCCCTTCTGCCAGCCTTTTGTCAAAGCTAGATAAGAGAAATAGGCCAACTGATCATTTTTCATTTGGGAATTGAGGAAGACAACTCTAAACACCCAGCAAGTCCTTATGTTATACAGTACTGGGACACATGAACAGTCTGACTGCTCTGATACCTCGTCTCGCATGGTGACTGGTATGACGCTCCTCCGGGACAAGCAAAAAAGTGTGCATAGAGTAATGACAGGTAGTCAGATCACAAAGAAAACATCCTATTCATCTCTATTAGTCAGAGATTCCCTGTGCAGCCTTCCTGAAAGTTAGATTTTGTTGTTCACTGGTCTATTTTAAAATATGTATTACATGAATTGTGTATATTCTTGTTATTATAATTTTTTTGTCTTAGGAAGAGACATTAAGCACTTCTCCTCAATTATAGCTCCTCTATATCATATCTTTAATTTCTTTCACCCTTATATTTGCACCATTTCATCATATACTTTCAAGCAAACTTTCAATGCTGCTTTTTAAAACAGGTAATACCAAATAAATTTTTAAATTGCTAATGAACCATCTGTTACTTCTTTTTTTATGTACCTTGAAATACAATAGCAATTGCATTGCTGCTTCAAATTCTGCTTTTCATTTATTCGACATACCACATTTAAACAGAGCCTCTTCTACCCTGCTGTTTGCTTTTTTTAAAGATATGCTGCCCCAGAGAAAATGACATTTGCTCATCAGAACGTCTCAATTATTTTGTTGGTAACTATTTTCTCTTGAGCAATGTGTAGATTTAATAAGAAGAGTATGCCTTCAAATTTCAGAGTTTTGTTCAAGTAACCTCTAATGAGAGGGCACACGTCACAATTCTTTAGAGAGTTGTTCAGCTTTTATCTAAGAGAAGTCAAAACTTACTTTACAACTAGGGTTTTTCAGAGGGACGAGGAAAGACCACATTGTTTATCAAGCCTGTGAAACATTGAATGAAGCCGCAGCATGCCCACTAAAATATCTGCCTGTCCCAAAAGTGCTGGCAGATGGGACCACGCAGTGCCAGAGCTCCATCTGAAAGTCAGTGAATGGGGAGAGAGAAACCTCAGTGCCGATGAGTAGCAGTCAACTTAATTAAAAGCTTTCTATCAGAACTTCCTCCTTTGATGGAAAATTAGAATTTAACTAAACATAAATTTTCAAGGGAAAGTCGCTCTGATTTAGACGTGAAATTAGAGGTGAAAAAATAATTTTGGCATTTTTTCAGCCCCAAATCAGAAGTTTCAATTGTTTTGGATTTGTTGCTTTTCCTTTTTTTTTTACCTTGGAGATTTTAAAGAAATAATTTCTGACAAAATTTTAAAACTTTGCAACTAAATAATTTTGTATGGAAAAGCCTCCCTTTCTGGATTTTCTACTTGTATGTGCTCTTCCCCCCTTCATCATTCCCTCTGCCTCAGAATTCTTAGTTTCTTAATTCTTGTCAAAACCCCATGAATTTCTTCCAGAATCACAAACCCTAGGCTAAGCTCTTTTGAACACAAGGTCCTTAACTGGACTGCCTGTGGGCGGGAACAGAGCCCTCCTGAAATCTGACCCCTCTTTGATTTCCTATCCACTACAAATGTGACCTATGGAACCTACATCGCTGTCATCTTACACGTTGTGAAGCCTTCTCCATCTGTGTGAGATCTACGTGAGACACTTTCCACCTCAGAAGCATGAAATCACAAACAGGCTTGTTTAGCACAGCAGGTTTTTTTCTTCAAATGCTACAAATGTTGAAAATATCTCCAGTATCTCAGATTTTCAATGCTGGTATCATTTTTCTTCTGAGATAAAGTTCTTTCATGTGCAACATGCTGAACTAAAACGCCTTACAATTGAGTCCAACTGAAGATGGTGTGAATGCCCCACAGGCATAGAAGCTTCCCAATCCATGTTGCTGTTAGCTGGGAAAGATAAAAAAAAAACAAACCAAAACAAAAAAACCCCAAACACCAAACAAACAAAAAAAACCAAACCCACTGGCACTCTAATTGCAATCCAAAAGCTAAAACAAGGATTACATCTAATATCCCTTTTACACAATGGGTAACCTTTTTGAGAATGCATTAAATAATCCTCTCTCTCAGGAGTCTGCAGTAGCTCTGGATCTTTCACAGACTGATCTTTTTAAATCAACTTACTTAATGCCTCGTATGCACCACAAGAAGACAGGAAAACAACAGCGAGCAGGACAGTGATTCTTATCTTCTCCTTATAGGGCAGAGGTGGTTTCCGTTTAGGATAATAATCTTTCCCCGGTGAATAAATAGTCTGTGCAGCCTTAACAGTGACTTGAAGATTGAGATGAACTGCCAAAACTAAACGAGAACAAGAAAGGTTCAAACCTGTCCAATGGCAATACCCTTAATTAATTAATCAGCTCACTTTTGTTCCATAACAGCCTTTTGCTGACCACTAATTGAGGTTTCTATTTTCCTTTTAGGTCCATCTATGGATCAAGTAGTAAGGGAATAGGCTTCCTCCATGATGTAGTGAGCTGTTCCTAGGCAGCACCAAGTCCCATGCGTTTTCCCCTCCAGAGAGTCTGGAAAGTTTCAGACTGGCAAAACTCCACTTGGATTTTTTTCCCAGCAAAATCTCAGGAGAAGTTTTGGTATGGTCAAGAGGCAGAAACTTCCTAGTGCCTTATGCCACCGGTGCCTTTCTCCTTCTGGAGAGTCTGGCTGTCTGCTGGGACTCCAGTGGCATTTAAGATTGTTGCAGCTCTAGGCAGCCTGGCACCTTCACAAAGGAACAGACCAGTTGGTCATCCCAGTGCTGACACCGGTGCACATACCCCTGGCAGACCTGCGTGTCACACTGAGAAGCTCAGTTCTCTATTTGCCTTTCTCCATGTCAGCTGCTCCCAAATCAGTCTTCATCCACACACATAAATGGGTCATCCTACCTGTGGAAGGTCTTGTCCATGCTGAGGATTGGGGATAGACATGTTTAATTTTATCACCTGTGACTTTTTCTGGCTGTAGAAGCACTGAAATTTCCATCTAGTCCACAGAGATAATTTAATTTTTTTTTAAATGGAAATGAGCCAGTATTACTTTGTTAAATATGGGCCACGCTTGCTGTGAAACACAGATTCAAATTGCTTATGATTTTTGTTTGTGAACACTCCAAATTTCCTTTTTAGGCTTAATACCTTTTTCCAGCCCTAATGCACACAGGAATGTGAGAATAAGCTTCTCTCTTTCTCTCATGGAGCCTTTTATGCAAAAGAATACTGAATTATATGATTAAAGGAGCTAAGGAACATCCTTTCCTCCTCAGCTAATATAATTGATTTTTCCACATCATTGCACTGTTTTCTCAAGTTTGAGAGATTGGAAAAGAGGCATGTGCTTGCCCCTTTTATGACAAAATCACCTGTGTCAGCATCATCTCTCTTCACAAATAGATTAAAACCATCAGACAGGAAAACTGATGAAATTAACTACTACTGTTTGGAGCCAAGGTATGTAGGTACATCTGCAACAGCAAAATGATCTGTGAATTATTACAGATTTAATCCCTTTTTTGTGCATGTTGCTGGACTTATTTTTATTTCTATAATTTGTTTTTTCGGGTAGCTGATAAAATAGATTTTTCCCTAGATAGGTACGGGTTGCATCTGAAACATGTAGCTATAAAATACTAGGAGGCTTTACAACAACTTCTAAACATGACAATGAAGGGAACAGAGTGATTCCTGTTAGTATTGACTGAGAGGAATAATTGTTACTTACGAACTATTATTTTCATTAAAGGCGGTTTTCTTTTCTCTTGGCTGATTCAGACCCAAGACATTTATACAGAAATTATTCATAATTATCTCTGTGAACTGAAGAAGGAAAGCAAAGGGGTTATTTTTCATTAGAATTAATGTTGGTTTTCTTTTTTTTTTTTTTGTGATATTATTTTCCCTAGTAGCTTCGTCACTAGAAATTTATCTTCCTCAAAGGCACTGGGGAAAAAAGTCACACCTTTAAGTATGGATTATATGAACAAAGGTAATGGTTACAAGGAGTTATAGTCAAGAAGATTTGTCAGCCTTAAACTCAGGGAAAAAAAACTTGCTGTTTTCTTGCATGAAGCAGAAAGTTTGATAACAAGAAGAGAAATCGAATGGTACCAGTTTTACTTGGCTCATATTTATTGATGCCTGAGCTAATGGTAGTACAAATTTCATTACTGATTTCACTGGGAAAAGGATACTCTCCCAAGAAAATAGCTGCAAGAAAATCAAACTCACCTCTCAGACAGTGAAATATTTGAATGAATAATGGTGGCAGAACTGAGCAGGGGATAAATCTTATTTATCAAGTCCAGAAAAGAAAGGGGGAGTGGGTGTTTGTTTGGGTTTTTTGCTTTGTTTTTTTTTTTGTTTGTTTGTTTTTTAAGGGAGAGGTAATAATTCTGTGTATGAAGACATAGCTATTTCTAGTTCACTAACAGAAGAGTTCTGGGTATTTCTGACATCAAATTGTGATGACTTCCTGTCTCCCTTGTAGACCTTAATTGCACACAACTGAACTGTTCAAAGAAGAGAAGAATGCTTCTTCAACTGACACCTGAAGAAAAAGATGAGAAATATATGCAAGGCATATACATTTTTCTGGAGCATATTGTGGATTTCATCTCTATGTATTTTTTGTTAGATCTGTTGCCTTGGATATTAACTAAGCTTAAATCTAACCATGAATATTTAAGAAATGCTGTTGATTGTGTCATTTCCAATCAAGTAAATGTATTTAAGTCAAAAGGATTATGTAACCCATCATGTGGGTTACATTGCACGAGGCTTGTTTATATAGTACCTGTTTTACACAGTGGAAATACTTCAGATGAAGAGAAAGACTAATGAATAAGGACCTTTATCCATTTTAATGAGTTACAGTAAAAAAGTAAACTAAAGTTTCTGTAACTTTAGTCTTTCTTTATGCCTTATTCAGTGGGTCTGCTGGTCATTGTCAAAAAGGCATTCCAATGAAAAGAGGCAGGCAATAAGTGACATTTCCAGAGAAGGAGGAGTTAAAAGGAATGACACTTACTCTTCCAGTGAGATTCAGGTTCAGGAGGATATCAGGAGAACTCCTCTGTGACCTTGAAGAACACAAGTCTGCTCCTGCTTCCTTTCTCAGTCGCGTGAGCAGGTGCTGAGAGAGCACAGTGGAGAACTGTTTTACAAATGGCTGCCAAGGACCTCATATGTCATCTCTTCAACATGGCCCATGACTGCTGCTTGGTTTTCACTCAAGCTGCCCCAGTCAAAGTTTTCAAATATAATTTTTAAGGGCCAAATGTCTTTGAGACAAAAATAATTAAAACAGAAGAGGCAAAATAGAAATAAAATAAAGCCACAAAAGTTCAGCAGTATCTAACAAAAACCTGATTCAATTGCTGCAATAACAAAACTGTCTTGCTCTCTTGCAAATATACGTGTCCTCAATAAAAATCATAAGCCCAATGCTTATAGCCGATGATAAAACATCGCCAAAGAAATCACAGCTGCACTGAGAGAACAACAGGTTCCCAAAATAAGTACACTGCCTATTTTCATAGTTGTTACATGTTCCTAAGGACTTTCAAAAATCACTCAACTTGCTCAGCCAGCAGATTTTACCAGATGCTCAAGTGATTGCAAGGGAGAGAGAAGAGGAAGGTGCCTTTTCTCTCAAGGTGAAGATGACTGACATCTCTGAACACTTTGGCTTCAACATGATAATACTGAAGTCTTTATCAACCCATAGCACATTTTATGATAAGTGAAATAAGAGACTGAGCTTGACTTGTCAAATGGTCTCTTTAGCAATTTATTTCATAACTGTTTGGGGGTTGTTAAGTTCTAGAAACATTTTTGCTGGCATACAAGTCCCTAATCTGAATTTCAGAAAGTTCCAGATCAAGATTTCTCCTCAACTCAGGCCATCATATCAATTATGGCAGTGTTCTCTACATGGGGCTGCACTTTCAACTAGGCCTTCTCATTGCCACCAAAAAATTTGGTAAAATTATTTTGTTGCTCTCCTGGTGTCAAACCATAAACCTTGCTGGAAGAGTGTGGTGTGTTAATTTATAAGTTCTGGAACATAGTTTCTGAAGTACTTTAAAAAGTTATTAAGAACGAGTGCACATAATTGTATAGCTGATTTTGCCACTATGAGCTCCCTTTTCATGCAGTCCATATTGCAATAAAATTTGTTAAAACTACGTGTGATACATTTCTTATTTTTATTGAAACACATATTTTCACCTCTCTTTATAAAGCTGAAGGCAAAAAACAATGCTGAGTTTCAGAACAAACTGCACATTTGGAAATGGCCATCCATCCAGATAGCTTTGTAGAAACATTAGATGGATTGTAGCTTGTCCTGGTTTCGGCTGGNAACTATGTCTTATGTGTGTCTTACATGACACCTGATTGTAACCAACTATGATTTGATCATGCATCAGCTTCCAAGACCCTCAAAGAGAATCAAGACACCACAAGAGCACAGGCCATATTCAGAGTTGCAGTGTGGCTCTGTCTACGCCCCTCTTTCTAGCTCAGGCCAGCTTACTACATGTGTTAGCATGTGATGTACTTCTGACTTCAGGGATGTTGCATAACCCATCAGCAGATCCTGCACTACCCCCACTATTTGGGCTTCTGACCCCAAGTTGTTTGGGGCACCTTTTGTTCCCTGCAATATGAGCTAACTCTGAAAATAGCATGAATGAGTGTTTAATGGTAAAATAACATTTAGTTTGTACCTGTAAGGAGGATTTAGCTAGTATCATTGTAACAAGAAGAATGATCATCACTCACATCAGCTTTACTAGTTGCTGATAAATTCAGCCTGAGCTGAGTTCAAAGATTCTGGAAAGGGTGTGTTGGGGGGTGGTGGAGGAGAGGGAAGTGAGGAAGAAAAGGTAAACAAGAGAGAAGATGTTGCCTGTCTTATGGCATTGAAAACTTCAGCCCATAATTTTGTCTGTCTCAAAGAAACATTTTTTCCCCCACTCTAAGAAAGGATGGTAGGTGCTACACTGACTGCGGAGGCCTGACTTCCAGAAAGGTTAGAAAGGTCAGATTTTCAGTGGATGAGATCTATCTTGCTATTAAAGTGAGATAATGAAGTATTATGGAGTTGGACTGCCATGGAGTTTGGACTGCTGTGCTCTCTAAATCATAGGGTTTTGTTTCTCGTTCTCTGTTACTGAAGTACTTGAATTGGCTTAAAAACAGCTCTGTCTGGCTACTCATTCACACTCCAGCTGCAATCAGGTCTTTACCTTATTCATTTGCAATATCTAGAGAGGCATCTCTCTGCTTTAGGGTTTCATGTGCATCTGTCGGTCAGCTGTGTGATGCCAGGGGAGACACAAGGGAGACAGCAGACCACCTTTAGGTAGAATTAAACTACCGGGAATGCATCTTGGCATGCAAGGTGGTGAAGAGATTAGATCTACACACACATACAAAATCTCATGTGTGCACACTCTCACATAGTCCTCTCAACCTGAATCTACGTGTTTGCCTTGTGCCATAACTCTTTGACTTTAGGGAATGAAAACAGTAGATAGTACTCCCATAGTTTCAGAAGCAAAAAAGAAAGGGCTTGTCTCTCAGAAGGGTGTTTCTCTTCATCTCTATCAGTTCTGGGTAGTATTTGTATAACCTTTGGGCACTTGAACTGATATGAAGAACCCATCACATACACAGGGTCAAATAGGGAGAGTGTAGATGTTTTTTCAATGTTCTGGGATCAGCTAGACTGCCTACAAGGAAACTTGGGCTGGATTGGACTGCTGTCCCTGTCTGACACGGGCACACTCTGCCACCAATTGAACAGAAGAAATTCAAAAGAAGAAGGCTCCAGCTGATCTATTTGCAGCTCTGTCCTTCAACAGTGTATTAGCAACGTTTGCAAAAGAAACCACCTCCAGCTTTGCTGTAAATCTCTCTCTCAGGAAAGCACTTCTGACAAATCCTTCCATTTACCTGAGAGCCTTAAAAGAAGCCAAGAGCTGTCACAAGTTATGGTGAAACACGTCTTATCATGATCCAGATCAGGTTGTTTCCAGATTATCCTCTGCCTGTACTGCAGAGGAGTCAGACAGTAGGCACTCAGTCAGCATGATTACCTTGACTCCGTAGGAGACTTGCCATGACAAGACAAGCTATTATCAACCATTATTAGAGAAAGGGCATTACCTTCCATCCTTGGGTGAGTTTCTTTTGATAACTCTTCCTCACTTGGTATTCTTTAGTAATAGCATTTCGTTTACAACAAACATAATACCTCCACAGGTGTAAACAGGATTAGTGCCACTGAATTTGGTGTACTTTCTCCAAACTGCACCAGCTGAAATGGCAACAAATAAGCATTTGTGGAGTCAGTGATGGCTTTTCCTGCAGCATGCAAAACAATGTTTTTGCTTGCTTTGTTTTCTCTTTTTCTCCTCCACTGAAAGTGATGGGAAGTGTCTTCTTACCTTTAATGAAATTGGCAATGGGCCAATTATGGATGGTAAAGGTTTTTAGAAATGTAATTCTTGTATTTTGTATAAGGCCTAATAAAGTCTATGGAAGCTATTTACCATCTCCTTTTCCAGTTGCTGGTGTTAATGAAGGTAGTGAAACCTCATTGATCATTTGGTCCTCTGTAAATATCATAAGCATATTTTAGAAGAACGTATACAGCATCTTAGAAACTGTCTAAAGTTTCCTTAAGCACCTGTCAGTAAGGATAGTGAGTGTTGTAACTGTCTGGGCTAACCCCAAATCCCTATAACATGGAGGAAACTCCATGCCCCAAATATTCTAGGCACACTCAAACAATATGTAGACTTTTTACTTGGTGACATTGTGGTTTTAATGTAAGCAGACAGCAGTGTGTGCCATCCTGACAGCCCTTTTTGCATCTGTCAGCAATAGGGCAGGTGCATCTTCAGACTATGCTCTTGTCTCCATCTCTGGTAACATTATAATGGGAAAAGGCAATAACCCTTTGCATTTTGTATAAAGTCTGAGCTATTTTGTTCCAAGAATGTCCACAATAAATAGCATATAAGAAGAACATTTGAAAGATGACTCTAAATTTAAATGAAAAATATTTAAATTGTTATTTCAGTATTCAAACCATGGAAGGTTACAGAAACAAACTTTGCTTGAACTACTGCCTTTGAAAGAGAAGTTTTCTTCTAGTGGGAACATTAACTGAAATACCCGCAGTAGCATTGTTCGGATAGCAAAAAATACTGAACTACAAAAGCCTCACATCTTTTGTTAATAACAGTGACAAGAATCTAACCAACCAATTTAAAAAATATGTCCCCAAATTTCTAAAATTAGAAGTTACTTTCTTTTTGAGGTGTATTTTTTTTCTCGTCTTTGTTTCTATAGTTTCAGTGTACATTCCATCTCAATATATTTTACCAATTTAAAAAGGCCCCATTTTTAAGGATACCTTTTAATCCCCTAAGAATATAAACCCTTAAGGTAAATACCTAACAACTTTTGTTTGCACAGCCAGCTTTTTGGAGCAGGGGCTGGTTTTCTGTGTATTTTATACTGTTCTGGCATGATGGAGCTCAGTGTGTGATGGGACTGCAGCAATATTATATTAGATGCCAGCATAATTTATAGGGAAAGTTGTTGCTATCTGAGCCTCTTTTTCACTGGATTTGCAAAGGTTTGCTTTTGACAAACAGATATTCTGACCCCTATCAGACTTGTGCTTGTTTCCACTTACTTTTACAGCCTCCTTGTTTGGAAACGCTAGAGGCCCATCAGCATCTTCAGACATAAAGGATCTGTGGCTTCCTCTGAGAAGGAGGTAGGAAGAAGGAGGTGGCTTCCTGAGGTAGGAGGTAGGAAGATCCAGATTTTGCACAGGAGTGGGAGGATGCATGCTCTGGAATAGATGGCTTCTGGAAGTATAAAGCCATCCAGACACAAGGCTTTGGAGGCAAGGATGTCTTGCAAAGACTTTCAATATTCAGAGCAAAAGGGACATTTTAGGGAACCTCTGTCATCCACAGGGCAGAAAGACTCATCCCATGGCAGGCACTGCTCAGGGACAGTCTTTCTGTCTCCCTAGCTCAGGCACCCATCTAGCATAACCTAAATCCAGCCTTTGTTGGAAGTTCAGAGCCAAATGCAAGTCCATCTGCTTCAGGTTCGCTTTTAAATTTTTGAGAGCAACGGGGAGGCTTGCTTGCAAAGAGTTCGTGGTGCTCTAGTCAGCACAGTTTCCTGGCTTTCTGAGCTGGAGGTACTGTGAAATGTTATTTGGCCTGCTTTGTGGGTATTTATTTATAGATACCTGCCCTTGTGATTTATTTTCCATCAAGTTATAATTACTAGTAACAGCCTTAGCTGTCATCTCAACTACCTGGCAATTACCTCTGTGCTTTTATGAGGTGAGGACTCTGAGTTTAGAATGAAATTGGGTGGCTCAGGTGGTTTTCCACTTTGGTGTTAATCTTCACTTAGGCTGTTGAAAACAAGTAGGTTTCTTTGTCTGAAAAGAAAACTGTACTTCATGTTCTCAGATGTAATTTATAGTCCATCATTATTGAGAATTCCTGATGGTCCCATGGACTTCAGAAGAACAGCGGTATGACAGCTGGCAGCATGGGTTAAGAGAAAGGGAGGCAGATCTCCTTTCCCTTCTCTAGTATATACAGGCTGTGTGCTTCAAAGACTTGAAAGTATTAACTCAAACTAGATTTGAGTGTATTTCTTTTGTCTCTGAGAAGACTTCAGTCTTAATTAAATGTATGCCTGTGTTCTTCATGAGCTATGGTGAAGGACAATCCAGCTTACAGCATATGAAGAAGAAGACACGTGGAGTTTGTGACACCTACAAGCAATGAGAGAAAGAAATGAGGAAGTAGAACTTTGGGAGATGACAACAATGAAGCACCAGAAAGTAAAGGAACAGGTATTCTTCCTTCCCACAGGGCTACTAGCAAGAAACAGGTGTATGATTCTTTCATCAGAAAAGGGCTTCAAGATCATCATTGCACTGACTCTAAGGGATAAGGACATACATTTTGTGTCAGGAGCCTTTCCTGAGTTATTTTAAATATTTATATTTTAAGATGTTCTGCAATCCCTAACTGATACCTTGGAATTTGTTGACCTCCCCCATGTAACAAAGGTAAAAGTTGCTATACTCATCATTCACATCACGTGTTTTCTGCCAAGAAAGGACCCTCATGTGTGATTCAGGTAACCACACTCTCATGTATCACAGCTTTCACGCTACTTACAAGAAGTCTCTTGTTGTGATTTACGAGTTCTTTGCTGACCTGTAAACCAGCTCTTCCTTTTGATTTGTACACCATGTTCCTCCTCTGGACAGCATATACTGCTGTTGTGAAAGACATTCAGCTTTTAATTCCTAGTTACTCCTGGATAACATACAACCATGTGTTTTGAGTTGTAGTTTCATCACAGTTTCATGCATACTGGAGCAGGCTGGGAAAAAAGAACTTCACATACGTTGCTGAAGTGGAAAGCTAAATATTATTTTATTTATTTTCTCCCTTCTTCATCATATTTTCCTCATTAAATGAACTAGTAAAAAAGAATTCTCACATAAAAGAATTTATTATTTTCTTTTTTAAAAAGACATCTCCTTCCTTCTTCCTCCCCTAAAAAGGAACAGATTTAACCAAAAGGATCACATCTATCAGATGAATGTTTTGATGGAAAAAAGAAATTACAGAAGGAAAAAAAAAAAAGTATTCCCCCTGCTTTCTTGCAGGAGGAAGAAATATCTCAGTATATCTCCCTTCATGAATATCCAATTAGAGTATCTTCCAGAAATTCAATGAAAAAAAAATAATCTCTTTTGCTTGTTTTTTGAGAAAATAAATAAAAGAATATTTTGCAGTCTCTTTAGTGCACAAAAAGGGAAAAACATCATTGGTTGTTCTGCCTATCAAACTAGGAGAGAATTATCTGCTCCCTGCAGATGGAAAAACCTTCCAGTCTTCCCTTTCTTGCTGTGTGGTGCAGGAACTGAGCTTCTCCAAATGCCAGCCCACAAAGAAACAGCTTCTTCACAAAGAAGAAAAAGACAATGTCATCGCCAAGGGAAGTGACAAGAAACAATTCTACTTAATGTTAAGAAAAACATCTTGTCTCTTTTTGTGGTGGAACAACTCATACACAGGTATCTAAATGAAAAATGTGGTGTGGGAGGAAAAAAGGAAATTACTCTTGGCCTTCATTATAAAACTTCTAGTGAGGAAGATCACCATTGTGCCATCTTGGTGGATCTAATTTTTGACAATGTTTGATCCCTTATGTGTTCAGGAAATACATGGTCAACTTTCCTGAGGCTGAGAACTTGGACAGAGGACTCAAACAGAGAACTCCACCCATTTGCAGGTAGGAAGCTTCCTAAATCTCCTATCCTTCTCTGGAGACAAGAAAAGGCGAAATCCCAGGCCCAGAAAGAGCAAGACACATTTTCAGTTGCTGTTTAAAAGAGGCAGGAGTTCACAGTCAAATTCATGATTTGCCCTAAAGTTCAAGTCTTGATGAAAATGTATCAACATAGATAATCTTAAGAGAGAACAAAGTGGTGAATACACCACTGGAAGAAACAGAGGAAACATTTGCCCTGGAAGAATACTCATAACAACTAAAGAAGATAATTCAATGTTTTCCTTCTTTTCTCTCTAAACAATCACTTCCACTTTGTAAGAACAGAGGAAGAAAATAACAAAACTGAAACTAAAACTAAGACTGCCTATAAAGTCAAGACCTCTGGGAAACTTACTAGAAAACATACATGCTTGTCACATCTCAAGTTACGTGTTTGTTATTGCTTAGTAACAGGCATCAAAGTTCCCTTTCATGTTTTATTTTCCTCTGTATCCACTGTTTATAGGATATTTACTACTGTGGCACCAGAATCCCATCACTGAACAGCTGTCATGGGGTCTGTCTCCTAAATAAACACTCTTTTACAATCGTGACTTCTCCTAAATAGATCAATATTTGATTTGTACTCAGAAGGATTAGGACGTGGAAATGCTTTTTGAAAAGCCTCCTTATCTTCCCAGGGTGCAGATACACCTGAGAACACTGTAAGAAAAAGCAAAATCATGGACAGAATGAGGGGGGAAATAAAGAAAAAAGGAAACAAAGAGAGAAAAAAAAATCCCTTATATCAAAACCTGTCAAATGTTCTTTGCAAATGTTTTCACAATGAAAAGCTCAGGTTAAAAAGTGAAAAGAAAAGGCATTTTGTATTTGCATTGTAGAAGCAGAGCGGCTCCTTGCGCAAAACTGCTTGTCTGAAACACCACCTCTGCCTCCTGCCAGACTCAAGAAAATGTCAAGCTTACAGCAACAGTACTTTCATGTGTCCTGGTACTGCTTAAGTTTCTTCTGGGTCACTGTGAACAGAATCTTGAAAAATTTTTGACTCTTAGAGTCTGGACATCCAGTCTGGCTGAAAAAAACCTCCCCTTAAAAACTGAGATTATCAGCTATAAAAACATATTCTAAAAAGTTGCTGAACAGATGGTGAATACAAAAGGCTTTGCCGCTTATTTATTTTATCTTTTCAAATAAATGCCATCATTTGTCAGCGAGCTTTGTGTTTTTCCCAACTCACAGTCTTGTTGCATTCCTGGTGTTGACTGTGAATGGCGGTATCTAAGACTCCTCCTCACACTGTCTAAATGAAAATATAAAGCAAAGGATTATGGAGAATCAGGCCCTGCACAGAGCAGGTGGCATCAAGGCCATTGCTCAAATGCACAGCTCTTTCAGCAAGCACAAGCCAAAATCAGTGAATGCTAATCAAACATCTGGCTCACAAGTATGTCCTTCAGCACCGTATTTCCTGCATATATTATCATACAAAGTACTTTTAGTCTGTCCCCACTGGAATGTCATGGCTAGCAGATGACTGATTGTGCAGTTCAGCTGTCCTGGTTTCGGTTGGGATAGAGTTAAATTTCTTCCTAGTGCTGTGTTTTGGATTTAGCATGAGAAGAATGTTGATAACATATTGATGTTTTCAGTTGTTGCTAAGTACCCTCCTAATCCAAGGACAGCTCCCATGCCTGCTAACTGAGCTAGGTACACAAGATGGGAGGGAACATAATCAGGACAGCCAACCCAGCTGACCAATGGGGTATTCCATACCATGTGACGTCATGCTCAGTATATGAATGGTAGGCGTGTTCCAGGAAGTCCCGATTTGCTACTTGGTTATCGATCAGTGCGGGTGGTGAGCAAATGCATTGTGCGTCAGTCATTTTGTATATTTTATCATTATCATTATTATTTTCTTTTTTTCTGTTTTATTAAACTGTCTTTATCTCAACCCACGAGTTTTTCTCACTCTTACCCTTCCGATTCTCTCCCCGTCCCGCTGAGGGCGGGGGGAGTGAGTGAGTGGTTGCATGGTATTTGGCTGCCCGCCAGGTTAACCACGACATCAGCTCAGTGTAAAATTTGAAAGTGACGTTTCATCAGCTTTACAGCAAAACACACTTGACTATATTGGTTGGTGCCATTAGTTTCAATGGTGGTGGGTCTGGCATTCAACATTCAGGCAGGCAATATATTTTTCTTAACAGCCAACGCTAGATCTGGAAGAGCAGGAAGAAAGTCTGTGATCAAGGGCAGCAGCAGGGGGTCACTTTTCCCTGGCTGCTTTCCAGCCAGGCATCCCTCCACATGTGCTGGTGCCTGGTGTTGTCCCTCCCCAGGGACAGAACTTTGTGCTTCCCCTTGTTGAACTTCTTGGGGCTCCTGCCTGGGCAGGGTACGACCCCAGGGTGTTGCAGAGAGCAGCACCAAGTCGTGACTCTGCGCTGGAGGAGAGATTTGGTCGATTTTGAGAAACATACCACAAAAATGGTATTGTTTCATGGCATCAGTGGTTTGACTGAAAATCATTCATTGAAAGCTAGATTGTTCTGCCTTAGTCTTACTGTGTGTTACTTGCTGGGCATTTTCATTGCCCACAGCATCGACAAATTTATGGAACTAAACTTTACTTTTACTTTGGCCTCTGATGGGATGTTTGGCTAAGCACTGAATAGTGTCTGTAACATAGATTTCCCCCTTTCAGGAGTAGGAAGCTGCTCAGAGGATAGGTTGAGACCCTGAAGAGGAAACACCTAGGCATGCCAGAAGTGCCAGGTCCTTCTGTTGTCATAATAATGAAAAATAGTTAAGCTATATTGGGTGCTGGATGCATTTTGGAGGACTGCAGACATAGCAACTACCTTCTTGTTAGACACATATCAAGATCTGTAATACGAAGAGTAAGGTAACTTTAACACTGATCTGGAGCAGGTGGTGGAGTACACTCTCAAGTTTGTACAGGACACAAAATGAGGGGGAAACAGTCATACGTGCAAGAGCAGGACTGCCAGGAGGTTGGACCTTGGGCAGTCTGGGCAGGAGGAACAGACAGCCCTGCCCTGGGCTGGCAGACTCTGGCAGTGACGCCAGCAGGGCTGGGGACCAAGTCTGGGGGAAGGTGCTGGGTGCGGATGGGCAGCGAGCTGAGCAGGCACCAGGCCTGTGCCCAGGCAGCGGCAAGGTCCCGGGGTGGTGTGAACACGGCACAGTATGGGGTGCCAGGGGACAGCAGGTTAATCCCCTCTGCTCAGCACCCGTGAGGCCTCACCTGAGACACTGCCTCCCATTTGAGGCCCTATACAGGAGGCACATTGGCAAACTGGAGGGGCTCAGGGGAGGCCAGCGGAATGGTGGGGCTAGAGCACTGCCCTGAGAGGAGGTGCTGGCTGCTTTGTGGGGGGTAACTTTCTTTCTTTGGGTTGCTTTTCCTTGCTTTTCTTTTTGTTTTGCATTGCTTCCTTTTTTTAAAAGGCCATGCACGTCAAGAGAGCAAACGATGGTGCAGTTCAACCTCCACAGCTTTTGTGAACTGTCCAGTTTTTGCTCTGTCAGGTCAGATGAAGCCCCCCAGCATGTTGTTTCTGGTATTTTATTTTGAAATAAAAATCTCCCTTCCCTCCTTGCTTTAAACTTTGCAACTTTACTGAGTTTTGTTAATACAGTTTGCAACAGAGATTTTGGGCTGGAATGTCCAGTATGCCCTGGGAGACCCCGACAAACTCTGCCTAGAGACCAATGATGCAACATGATCTAAACATTAAAGGATAAGATTACTTGCCATATTGCCTGGCCCTTCTCCTTGCTCACGTAGGATTTGGCAGGGGAGGACCAGATTGCTTCATCAGGGGTTAAAGTTGTTCCATTTATAAATGAGTACAGTGTGCTATAGGGAGCCTGAAAGAAGAGTGTGGCCTCTAATCATTTATATGTCCCCAGGTTCTTTATTTTTGTTAGACATCTCAATATATGTTGCCTCAAGTCATCAACAAGCATATAGAAAAAAGACTCTTGAATGCATTACATTATCAAAAGCCATCCTCTAGTTTCATCGTATAACTTGTTGTGCAACATGGCAACAAAACAGCAAACAAAGACAAGAAAAACAAGAAAGCAAACAAAGGAGAGGTCAAAGAAATACCACAGAATTTCAATGACCACACTTTTCCTCCCAGCCAGTACCCAGTAATCTAAGCAAAAAATCCCCAACAAGCAATGTATTCTTGCCAAAATCAAAGGAATGCCTTAGACTGCATGAAGGAAGAGCAGCTCAGAAAAGGTGATACACAGAAGGGAAGATTTGAGGTCACGGTGGCTTTCGTGGCCCTGTGGGTTGAGAGGAAAAGGTACTCAAGCCTCTTTTTTTTTCCTCCTTAATTCAATAAAACTGCCCCGAAGTAGTGTTGTCATTGGAACTGGGTTTACAATTTGTTCCCAGAGCAGTTAGGAACTCCTTTCCCATTCCTTCTTAATCCTTCAATTCCTTGGAAGCACGCATTTCTCTGCAAGGTGTGGGCTTCCATCTTAAATCATGGATGCTTTGGCGTGCCTTGTGGCTCCCCTGAAACCAGACAGGAATAGTGTTAAAAACCAATGCTCGGTCTCTTGGCACTTCATCTGACGCCACATTGAGAACAGAATTGCATTCTGGTTTTGCCCTTATCCTTCCCTGAGGACAGATGGTTTTTCATAGTACAGTGCAAACATACAAAAGAAAACACAACAGAAATGTAAAAGGCAAATTTACTCTTGATCTCGATACTTTTGAGTACGTGTATTGAATGGATAGGCAAGACAAGACAACCAGCATTTTGTCATACAACTAAGGAGAAGATATTAAGGACTTCCACTTGAAGTCAGCTGCTCTCATTTGATTCAGAGCCCATTCAGAGTCAAGTCAGTGCAGAAAGAGCCAGAAAATGTGTTTCCCCAAGAATGTGTTCTACTGTTAGTAGTGAACTATTTAATGACATGATTTAGCTCTTCTTTTCTGTTGGACCGCTTTGCAGCATTCGTTATCATCTTTACCAAAATTGCCTCTGAATAATTATAATACCAAATGCATTACTACATGAATAGACTGTTCATGAGAAGAAATGTATCTCTGCAATATGTATGCCTGAATTATATGTAAAATATAAAGTTTCAGAAAAGATTTAAAAAGGAAGGTAGGAAGAAAAAGAAACTGACTACAAACTGGAAAGGAAAACATAAAAATGTGAAAATAAAATTGAATGTTAATTAAAATGTAGAAGGAAAATTTTTAGCACTATCCACAATCAGCTGCTATGTCTCATTGACCCTAGATTTCACTGCAGGAAAGACTTCAAACAAGGGTGAGATAATTTTATGAGGAACATAAAATGACCAGATGTTTGAAAAAAACCCTTAACCATCCCCTCCCAAGTGCCTTTCAGTAGGCTAATACATTGTCTTGCCATAAAGTCTATACCACCTTCCACCATGCGCAAGGAGAAGACTTTTCTTTCACCGTTGTTGAAGATTTTGGGGGAGGGAGGAATGCAAGAGGGAACTTCACCTTCCCCTGAGGGAGAGCTTGTTGGCCTCTGTTAGAAACAGTTTTCTGGAAAAGATATGTCGTGGGTCTGATCCAGCAGGACAGTGTTCCTCAGAAAAGCTCACACCTCAGCCATCTCCCAGATAGTCTGGAGGCAGATTCCACTAGTGGACACTATGGTATAAAGGCCTTTGCCTGTGTTCTCCATATTTTCCAGTTTCAAATTAGTTCTTCTTCATGTATTTTGGCACAGACCTATTTGAATTGATGCCACTGCTTCTGTTGAATTAACAAGAAAGCTGGGCTGGCTTGACCAAGAAAGCTTGAGCATGGATGCCTCATGATAACATAATTGTTCCCAACTTTAATCCTTTAAATTGTGTTATTTTTCCTATAGAAAAACAGCTTAGTTTGATAATTATGCTTCTAATTGTAGCATCATTATTTTTTATAAAATAAGTTTTAGCAAAGAAAAAAAACATCTTAAATTCAGCAGAGTGCTTTGAAAGTGCTATTTTTCCCACTAGAACTTGTATTTTCACATATTTTGTACTAATAACATAAAAGTAAGGTCTTGCCTATGTTTTATCTACTGTGTTCATGGCATTAATGTCACAACAGAGAGATAGCCGCATCTTGATTAGACCGACACCAGAATGTCTGTACTGGAAACTCAACACACTCCTCCATGCAGATCAGCTCATACCAGCGTGCACAGGTACTTCTTTGGAAGAAGCCACTTTTCAGAAGGACTGTGAATCTGACAGCTACGAAGGCATCCTGCTTATGAGGAAAAGTGTAAACCTTTATGGAAAGTTAAGTATCTACATATAAGGCAAGGCGGACTGGCAAGGAACAACATCACAACGTGCCGCATCCACAGTTTCTCCTCTGTGAACTTGGGAAGCTGATTAGATGCACTTACTGAAGACACATGGGAAGTGAATATCTCCCTATGCTTTCCGTCCTTGACTTCATAAAGCTTGAATGGCATCTCCGTGGACTGGGAAGGAAAACCTAAAAGTCTCATACTTGGTGTACTTATTCCCAAGAGAAAAGAAAAGTAAATGTCCATTACTTTTCTGGAAACTTTGATTAAAAGCTCCCTCTGATACTTGCCTGCATTACCAAACTAAATTTATTTTTTTAATTTAAAAAAAAGAATCTGACAACAATGTTATATTCCATGTTTCATATCAGTTTGTTATTTATTCAAGGAGAGGAAACTGAAAGATGCCACCTCCCTCGCCAACTGTTCACTTGGGTATCCTGTGTCTTAAAACAGCTCCACACCAATCTGTAACAGTTAGACCGGAAAGTAGGATTTTGCCAGTTTCTTCCTCGAGATCTGGTTTTGAAGTGGAAACACAGAGAGGCTGAGACTGTAGTCATGAAGAGGGGAGGTCAGGGGAAAATACTTTCCTCTCCAGTTCCTGTTTTCTCTACCAGGAAGGGCGCAGAGCCATGGAGAGAGTCCCTGCATGTCCACAAGTGCCTGGCCCAGCATTGGGCACGCTCTTTACAAGGAGATGCCTCCAAAATGCAGTGGGACACAGAGTCATCCCAAGCCCATCTCTCGCTGAAGTGGTGCCTGGTCCCCCAGCTGCAGCCTCTCTGGAGCCAGGGGGACTAACAAGGAAAGAAGACCACATGAA
>VZTQ01003761.1:0-15902 GCA_013400755.1 Pelecanoides urinatrix
AGAAGCCCTAATTCTTATGTGACGATTCTCAGGCACTTCCGTTGTTTCCAACACATCCATAATGCTTGCGTCTTTGCTGCTGCATGGATCTCCATTCCCTACCTCCAGTGAGATGGCAGACCGAAACCTCGCTTGCACACTGTCCCTCAAACGTCGGCATGCCGCCCCCAGGCTTCTCTCTAGTGAGCCTGGTTTTATTCCTTTCCCCCTTCAAATCTAGTTTAAAGCTCTAACTTTAACTGCCCTGCTAACTCCTGTGCAAAGACCTTCACCCTTTGAGACAGGTGTACCCCATCTGTTGCCAGCCGGCCTGGTGTTGTATATACTGACCCATGATCAACAAACCCAAATTTTTGCTAGTGACACCAGGCTCAGAGCCAGGTATTGATCTGCTGGCTCTCCCTGTTTCTTTCCTCATCATTCCCTGCAACTGGAAGGACAGAGGAGAATGCTACTTCTGCTCCCGATCCTTTAAACCGTTGTCCCAAGGCCCTGAAGTCTCTTTTGATTGCCCTCAGAATTCTTGTTGCAACTTCATCACTGCCTACCTGAAAAATCAATAATGGATAGTAATCTGAGGGCCGTACCAGGATAGGAAGTTTTCTCTTCACATCTTTAACCCGGGCCCAGACTTCTGTAAGGCAACAGACTTCCCTAAGAAGTGGGTCCGGTCTGCATATTGGGCCTTCTGTTCCCTTCAGAAGTGAGTTTCCCATGACAATGATCCATCTTTTTTTCTTCATGGAAGCAGTTTTGATGCAGGGTGCAGGTTGACTTAACCTCGGTGACACCTCCAAGCTAGATAAACCACCGTCCTCATTATTGTTTGGTTGCACTTGCAGAGCCTTGTACCTATTACGCAAAGGCAGCTGGGGGGGTGGGGTGGTCACAGAGGAGACACACCTTCTGTGCCGGGCAGGAACTTGTTGCCATTGCCCCCGCTCCCATAAGTCCCTGTGTTCAGTCAGGCAGAGAGAGGACAGGGAATCCTCCATGTCATGCATCCTGCCTGCCCGTTGGGCCTGTCTCAGGAGAAGGTACGGTGCCATTCCTGTAGTGTCTCTCTCTCTCTCCCTCTCCCTGATATTTCTCAACCTACTCACCTCCTCCTGGAGCTCTGTCACCAAATGGAGGAGCTCCTCTACCTGGGCCACCTCCATCAGGTGTGCTCACTGCTGCCGGCCAGTCCTGGAGTAAGAGCAGGGCACAGCCCGCAGCCCGGCACCGGGGCGGCAGCGGGTTCCCGCCGGAGCTCTGTCTGGGAAGCTCCGGCAGTCATGGTGGGTGCAGAGCTTAGAGAGGCCGTGGCTTTCTGCCGGGTGGAAACCATTGCTTCTTGGTTGACCTGGCAGAGCTTCCGCGCCCTTCCTGCACACACTTCCGCACGAACTGCAGCGCAAACTACTGCGCCGCGCCCTTGCTGACACGCCGCGCCCTCGCTGACACACCGCGCCCTTGCTGACACGCCGCGCCCTTGCTGACACGCCGCGCCCNCAATGTGCCTATTGGTATAGATGGTATTTAAAATATAATTTTCTGGGACAAAGACTGAACCCCTGAAAGAAATTTGTTGTTGCTGTTTTGTGGTTGATTTGCTTTTGCATGATGGTATAGAAAATGGATTTGGAAGTAGACAGGGCTGTGGTTATTTCAGATTGCAACATTGGGCCTACAACAAAGGGTTGTTCTGCTTCATATGGTTCACAATAATTGGTTAAATCCTGCAGCTATTGCTCTGGACTTTTTACAGCTGGGTGAAATATTTTTAGCAAGAGAAAAAGTACATTTTCATGCACACCTCTACCTGTATTGTTCTATCAACAAGTATGAATTTATAAGGTCAAGTCTCATCCTTCAAGTAGTCCTCATATACACACGCACACATGAAAGAAAATGGTTTTAGGAAATGTCAGAATGCTTTATATCAACATTTTCAGAATGAACTAGAATGTTTCATTTCAAAATGTCATTTTCATTTTGAAATTGATCTTTTTAAAGGGTAAGAAAAGAAAAAGAGAAAAAAAAAAGGCTTAAATAACTTGAAAATGAAACATAACATTTTGCAATTTGAATGAAACTTCCTGGTGTACAAACCCAAACCCATTGATTTATTTCTTTTCTCTTTGCTATTGAATTTCAAAGTCTAATGTTCTCACAGGTTGAGTCTTTTACTCAGATTCCAAACCACTGGTCAACTAACAGTACACTTTCCATTTCCATCTGCACACCAGATGTATTGTCAGGTGTAGCTTGTATATCTGAATGATGCAGACATGGCTACGTGGCTGTGTACTTCCTGCCCCTGCTCTGTTTAGAGGCATGGTAGGTACCATAAATTAATAAAAAATGAAATTTTGTCCAAGGAAGATCTATATCAGTGGAAAGAATGCAATTTTTCCTTTGGTAAAGAGAATCCACAGCAAGACAGAAAACTCCAGACATTTCAACATGTGGAGCCATATGGAGTTTCTTCTGATTTTTTTTCCTTGGGATCTAGAATGTTTGGATTCCACCTGATTTGCGAGGGGATCAGACAGCTCCATCCCAGGCATCCCTTCTAATCTTCAGGTTGACAACAGACAAGAGCTAACTACACATTACTACCTCCTTCCAATTCACTGTGCATTCTGATGAGGTCATGAATATAAAATTCTTCTTTTTGCAATTGTTAATATGTAAAGTTTTTTTTTACAAGACTGACATAGATTCCAATATTACAAAAAATATAAGAAGAGATGGTGTAGGGAATAAAAGGTGGATCAGTCTGACATTGATTCTAATTAAAAGTAAAGAAAATATTAGCTTAAAAATTAACTGTAAGCTTTTCACCTTGTGAATATACTTACCCTTTAAAAATCCTGGGCTGAAATGTAACATCTGAGACAAGGTCTGATTCAGACCATTGTCATTTGATGCAGCTGATTTTAAAAGCCTGAGCAAGCCAGGCAAACAATTACCTCACTCTCTCACACTCGCTCACAAACTCTTTTCTCCAATGTCATTAACCTACCTGGTTATTATAAAGGACTTGTCACTGCTCTAAACTCTGACTTAGATGTGTCATTCATCATATCCTAAGACTGTATCAACAAAGCATTAGAAGCTAAAAATATTACTAATAGCAATTAGTCCAGTTTTATGCAAGGTGGGTCTTGAAACCCATTTCCTATTTTTGACAAAAGTCTAGTTGTTCAAGTCTGGGAAGGGTGTTTCCGCACACACAGTTTTAGTATCCCATGATATTTTTGTGAAAAAAATAATGAAAACTAAATAAGCAAATAAAATAGTTCAACTCAAACTACCTGGGTATATTTGTGTTACAGAAAATTTTTCTCCTTAAATGCCTATGTAGTCTCTCTTTTTCATACGCTTAGATTAAAAATAAGGAAGGCAAGGAGGGCTGGTGTGGTATGATTCGTCATGCCCATGGATGACAAAGCCAATCTAAACAGTTTGTTTTCACTGAAGAGCAACTCCTGGTCCCTTGTCTCTTTTCCCTTGCTCATTACAGTTGGACTCGATGATCTTAAAGGTCTTTTCCAACCTAAATGATTCTATGATTCTGTTATTCTATGATTTTATTTTTGGTCCAAGCTCCTTCTTCCCCTGGCTCCCTCATTTGTTGTGTACACCTTGCACAGATTCAGGCATTCATCTGATCCCTCTCTGGACTGATTCAGTTCACTTACTTTGCAGTAAAAATATTCAGTTTATTGTCAAATGTTTCAAATGAGTGTGAGTGATAGACAAAGAAAAGGGGAGGGAAGAAATCATGTCCCTTTCAGCAGTAGTGAGTCATTTAATTAGGTTTATGTCATAACACAGAACTTCAACCTCATATTTTTTTCCCCTTGTTTAAATTCAATAGGATAATCTGGCCTTCAAGATAGTGAAATTATTTACTTTAGTTAAAATCAATGGCTGTAATACAATGTACCCTAGTAAAAAAAAAAATTAAGGTACAGGAAGTCATACTGTACGAGCAAATAACTCATCAAACTGGATCCCTATGAAACTCTGAAGTCGGTCCCCAAGGAGCCTCCAGAGGCAGTTCATTGCTGAATAGGGGTATATCCAGCTGATTTCCAAATAGGGAGAAGGCGCGTAAAGATAATGGAAAAAACCCTATAATTAAAAATATTTACAGAAAAGAGTCTGATGAATCCCCCCAAGATAACATCTCCAAGGCTTTCACCAAATCATTGGACAAAAATTAATTTATTTAATCTTCCATGTTTCACAAAAATCTCATTTTACAACACAGATTTTTCACAGAAGGAGACTTCAGAAAGCTCAGATGTGTTTTATCCTCTCATGACACTAAGGTCAGAACCTTCAGAACCTCATTGTGCTAATTTTTGTATAAACAAGTCCTTTCCTCAAATGACTTGCAATTTGAACAAGTAGGGACACAGGAATAGGGATAAGGAAAAATTTTAGAGGAATTCTTGAAACAAAGAATGATTACACAGTTCACCTGCTGTGACATAAGTGCTCAGACTTGGTAGATATTTAACTGAGATATATGAAGAGATTACACTATATAATTGCCTGCACCACATCAGTTGAAGAACTTTCCCCACCCTTAGCAATAATGGCAAAGAGGGTGGTGTGGCCATCGTGCCCAGTCCCATGTATTAATAGAAAGTGTAGTTGTTTGCAGTTTTAGCTAGTATTCAGTGTTGTGAATTGCAACAGCAGATGTTTGAAAACACCACGCATTGTTCCACCTCCAGCACAAAGATGGAACAGACCCCTATGGCTAGGCAGATCTCTTCAGATCCTGCAATGAAATCCCCAGATGCCGTTAAGTTGAAGTCCACAGAAATTGTAGTGCAGTGATGAATGAAGAAAAATCTCCCAAGTCCCAAGGCAGAGCTTTAACAGAGAAAAAGACCTTCTTTGCCATTGGCAGGTTTGCCCAACCTTATTTTGGAGATTTTCCCATCATTAATTTAAAGACATTAAATGAACAAAGATCAGCAGAATTAACAATAAAATGCACTAGCAGTTGCTGAAGCTGTAATTCGCAGTCTGGCACACTAGTTGAACAATTGGGATAGTATTTTGAGCAGGGAATCACAACCTTTCTGTGACTTAAACCATGTTTCTCCCTTTTTAAAAATAGTTATTTAAATACAAATTAATGATTAAACACCTATTTCTTGAGGATTAAAAGCATCTCTATCTATGCATATTTGTCAGCATGAGCATAAAACCAGTTGGAAATTGTGAACAAAGTGCTGTTAAGTGACTGTATGCAACTGTCCTCTAGAGTTCCACTTGCATCTAACATCACTCACACTATTTCTGTTGGGTATCCCATATGTTTTACACCTATAAGTTGATAGGAAAGAACATGAAGTCTCTCGGTGGTCAGTGCTGATGGTCATACATATCTTGTATGTTCAGCTATTGAAATACCACGGGGTAGGGAGAAGGTGTAAATTACTTAGAAGCTGTCTGATTGGTGGTGCATGCTTGAAACAGCTGTAAGGGGTCCTGAACAAAGCACAGCAGTTGTAGTGAGGAAACTATTAGCATATGCATGAATAAGTGGGTGTGAAAATGCTGGCTATCAACATGCAGTATATACTGTATTCCAGCTGAGTAGGTGTAAAAAACATCCTCTTGACACAGAAGTGTGAATTTCAGGGAGATGAGCCTGATGAAAGCCAAAGATTTGTATTTGTTTCATTTGTTTAGATAAAGGGCTGTGTACTTTTCTAGTGTTATTCTGTTATTATTAGATGAATTTTGTTCCAGTTTAAGGCAAACAAAGCAAGCTGGGGAAGAGAACAAATTAATAGGATGACAACTAGGTAGGACAGAGAATCACAACAGGTTTTGAATCAGTTCTTTGAGGCCGCAGGTGCAACTTTCTCACTGGTAACGCTCAGCAGAACTTCAGTGCCTGCACCAGGCTACACAGAGGTCATGGCCCAGACTTCTGTATGACTTTTATTGTATTTGCCTGTTAAGACTACCACTAAAAATCAAAAGAGAAACTGAGCCGTTCCTTTGCTGGAGAGCATAAAACCTGTCCACTGAAAAAGGACACTTGAAAATCCTGCTCCTGGGCACTTGAGGGCATTTCACATTTCAGCCATTCACAATTTATATTTATTTGAAAAATTGTGTTGCTCGGCAGTCTTTTCTAATAGCAATATAATGGTATTGCAGCAGGAATTTAATGGTACACTATTACACTTCAGGGCTACCAGAGCACAAGTGTATCAATTCTGGGATGAGTCAATGGTGAAAGAGCAATATTGAGGTCATATTTTTCCTCTTTCTGTACATCAGTGGGACAGAGGTATAGAACTTTTGGCAGAAATGTAAAAGATTATTTTTCAGTGATCTAGTTTTATTCCAGACAAATTTCTGTATCTCTTACTTGAAGTTTTGCAGTACTACTTTGTTCTATTCTCTGACGGGATCTGTCACAGTGATATCAGAAGAATTACCAACAAACCAATAAATGGCATGATCATCTACCTCATTTGCCTTTCTTTTTAATATAACTTTTCAACATTCCTTGAAACTTGTTTTCTGTCTTAGATATAGTGAACATATTTGTGACACAACACATTGTGGAAAGCAGTAAGACTTTTGCTGGTTCAAAAGAATACTTTTAATCCATAACTTGAGAAAATGTCATCTCTTTTGCTATTAAACCTTGGTTTTGCAGCTGATAGGCATGTCAGTTTTAAAATGAGATCAAACCAGACATATTCCATGTTTTGCTGTAAGGGTTTTTGCTTCACTAACTCATTTAGGGAGAAAAGGCATCAGACTATAAGACTGGCTGTGCTGGGTCAGACCAGAGGTTCACCTAGGCCAATATCCTCTTACCACTACTTGTTAGCCATTGATAACTAAAGTAAACCAGAATAACGGGCAGATCTGCAACACATTTTCCTAATGTACTCTTACAGCCTTCAGTGGTTTGTGTCTTAGAAACTTCTTGAGCTAGAGGCTGCATGTTTGTATTTAGTACCTTAGGTGGATTTTCCTTTCAATTCTTTATCTAATAATTTCTTGAACCCAGGTAAACTATTAGACTAAAGAAACAGCAAATATACTTTTCCTCCATTTTGCATCCATCTGCCAGTCTATATATATAAACATTTTGTATATATAACTATAGATATAAGTATATATAGATGTATATTAAAGAGAACAGGGTTATATGTTATTGCCATTGCTGCATTAAGCACCTTCCTAGAGAAATTAAGAGGAATGGCAAAATCTCAAGTCAACTTCATGCCCAAGAGGATCACAAATCCCTACAGGATTGATAAGAAATTAAATTACCTTGCACTGATCTGCATGTAGTTGTTTAACTTGGGAAAGCAGTCATCACGGATTCAGAGATACATGGAGAGGACGTTCTTTTGCAGTCTGGAGATAAAAGTCCTTATCTAAGTGGCTGAAGACCTTGGGCTGCTGTCAAGTAGATTTATAATTAATTATATTTTTAAAACCTATCACTGGATAACATAAATAAACAAATTTACAAACAGATAAGACAATTTAAACCTTTTATTTTGCAGCAGAATACTAAAGTGAAAGTTTGTTTTCTTTTCTTTTCACCCTGCAGAATTTGCTGTCTAATGGCTGAGTTTCAAAGATGGGTACATGTATAGATAGATATTATGATGTATAGATATATAGACAATTATGGCATTCCCCCAACAACTCCCAGTAAATAGGGGATTTTTCCTGGTACAGGCCCACAGCCTTTGTATTGACCTGGCAGTCTCTGAACTGAATACATAAGTCACATCTGTGTAACAAACAACAACTTTTTATGCTATTTGGGACTGATGGAGGCTATAGTGCACTTCCAGAATTCAGTTGGGAATCCGTAAAGAGGGAGCAGATCATGCAAAGAAACTGTGGGGAGAAAAAAAAGACCTAAATAGACTGAAAACGGAGGAGAAGGAATCACCCACCATGAACATCATACAGTTCTCTGCAACAGGACACTGTTGACTTGTAACTCCATCTCATGCATTCCTCTTTGGGAGGACCGAAGCTTTCAACATTGTGACCCAGAGGCACATTGGAAGGGTAAGCGTAAAAGCAAAGAGAACTAGTAAGTTTTCTGAATAATAATTTTAATTGTGCTACTTTTCACTACGTGTATTTGTACAGGAACTAATAAGAAAAAAAGATTAGGTTTTTATTAGACTGTTAAACATTAATTAAACTAACAATAAAGTCTTAACTTCCAGTACTAGAGATAGTGTTTCCTTTTGCACCAACATTTTGAGTGTAATACCATCAAGATATAAGAGTTCGGATCAACTCAGTGTAGGACAGAAATTATAAGCAGTTTCCTCTACTTCATATGTGAGTGACAGTACTGAAAGACATACACAGACTCACTTCTTTTGGTCGTATTTACATGTAAAACTGCCCCTAACTACTGTACTTCATTCTGTATTCAACTCCATGGATAGATAGTAGGTGAGCTGTGGGCATTTCTAGCAATTGAGCCACCTCTGTGTAGTGGGCATGAGAATCCCTATTTATCATAAAAGAAGGGGCCAGAATCAGGTCCAGATTAGATCAGGTTGCTCAAATCTCCACTTGAGATTTGAAGAATTGTATATGAGTATAGGTAGGCCAAGTTAGCTGCCACAGTAGTCAAGTGAAAAAACAGAACTTTAGGTCCTTTTAAGTTTATACTAGAAAATATAGGTTTCTATGTCTTTACAGAAGCTGAAGTTGTTAAGAAGTGTTGGTTGAGGATCACTGTCTCAGTGCATAAATTTTGCACAAAGCTCAGTTTAAGGACATAATTGCCTTTTAGGATTTGGTTTCTTGTATATTACACACTAATAAGAAATTTAAATGACTAGTGTATGTATTAATTAGAGGAATAAATTAATAATGATAAAAACCAACTATAGTAACTTTAACAACAAAGCAGATCTGGATGTGAAAAAAAATGTAAGATCCCTATGGGTAGGATATAAATGTCACTCTCTGCATTAGCCAGGGTTTGTGAAGGATAGCTGGGAGAGGAAGAGGAATGCAACAGTGAAGTAGAACTTTTAAAGCTTACAGAAAAACCCGTTAATGAGAAGACAATCCAGGGGATATCACATGGCCTTTGAAAAAAGTATGTCACCAATGACTAACCCTTTGATTTACCACAAATCTCAGTTCTTAGTCCTGGATAAATCTATTGAGCATAAAATAAAACAAAGCAAAACAAAGCAAAGCAAAATTAAATCATATGAAATTATATTAAATTACATTAAAATAATAGAAAAATAAAATGCACATATAAACAGTGAAATGTCTGGGAATTTCTAATTTTTGCTGTAATGATCCTCCTCTCCTTTTTTTCAAATGTCATCCCTAATTCTGTAGTGTATCATGCCATCAGAAAGACATCCATTTAATCAAATGTCTTCTGCACCTGGGACACTGCTAGTCGATATGTAGTAAACAACCAATGTGTTCCAATCTGAAGTGGGGACACTATGTTTCGGAGGGATCCATTGATCTCAAATGGCAGAGTTAGTCTTCTTTTGTGAAAAGAATCTTTCAAATAAAGCTACTTGAGTGTTTGAAGGTGTGAGTACTTTGATGTTTCAAAGCCTCAATTATTTAGGTACCACAGAGCTGAGCATTGTGTATCTGCCAAAGTCTCGTTTAAAAAGCTCAGTGGCTAAGATGTCATGTTCTGTTCAGAGTCTTCCGGTGACTGAAATTAAGAGAAAAGCCCTTTCATTTTAGTGACTCCTAAGAATCTCTCAGCATCCACTCTGTTGTGCTTCAGCATGACACCATTAAATGCTTGCTTGCAATTTGAGTACATTGTCAACAGAGCAGATGGATTCTAACTAAGGAAGTGGTATTTATGCTGATAGGCTGTGGTAAAAGCAAAACAAACAACCAACACCTCCTCCACCCCCCCACCCCCTCCCAGCTTCTGGTACCTCTTATTAAAGGGATAGGATTCAAGTGCCTGGCTGAAAAGTAGTTGTACTGATACCACCGTCTTTAATAATTAATTCAGTCTTTGCCTCCAGGATTGTGTAAAGGCAAATGTTCACCTACCCTCAATTTACTACGGTTGAGGAGACAGTAATTTCATCAGTGATGTATCATGCTGTTTTCTCTTATTACTAACCTATTATTGATTATTTCTACATAGACTCCTGAGCTAAGTTGCATTACGATAGTTCAGCAAGTCAGCGAGATCTGGCCCACAGAGGAAAATGTGGTATCCAGACAGCAATGAGATCACACTTTAAACAAAATGGTTGAATAGAAATAGGTGGTTGAGAGAGGCAAGGAAAGACTTACAGGTGGCATTGTGGATGTGAAGACACAGGCTGAACCCAGCTTTAGGCTCATAACTGAGGTATTTAGGCTAGAATATTTTAGATAAATTACTCTCCGCTCCCTCTTTAGCTGCTGGAAAGCTACAGGAACCTCCAGGGTGATTCAGATCTAAGCAGAGTAAATTACCACTTCAGGAAGTATATTTTTCTCTTTTGATTATATAAATAGACTAAGCTACTAAGTAAATGGTCTTAGCTAAGAGCCTAAAATTCAATGGAATTAATCTTTGCCTTTCTTGCTGTTCATGAAATAAGATGTGTTCCCTGACTGAAAAGGGGAAATAACATGAAGAAAGAAGTAAAAGACAGGTGGAAGAGTTAAAGGTGTAAGAGGCGAAGAGATAATAGACACAAGTCCTTTTTATATATCAGTATAATTTGCCATTCTTTAGGGTTGAGTCCAACTCCCAGTCTTGGACAAAAGACAGAAGCAGCTTTGAAAAGACAGATTATTCAGTCTCTGTCTTTTATAGGATTTTTGGTATCTTTCTTTGAGGTATCTTGTGAACAGCCACTAGATGGACCACCAGCTTGAGACAACACAGCAGCGCCTGCAGTGCAGTGAAGTGCTGTAGGCCAGCAAGTTGTCCTCTCCTGCTGTCACATCACCACTCCGTTTTCACACACAGGGCCCTTCACTTTCACTCACAGTGAGTGTGGACGCGTGGGTGGAGAACTGAGGTTTAAGGCATGAACAGGTAGAGTATTGCACCCCGGCAGCTGCACTCAAACATATCAAAAGGCATCTGGTGTTAAAGATAGCAGCTGAGAGTCTTCTACAAGTCAATTTGCCACAAGTGGTGCTAAGATGAATCTCTTTAAGTAGTCTTTTGTTCAGTCTACTCAGATGTTGGTACTCATTGCGACAAAACCACTACCTGTTGGCATTTTGTAAAATACTTATCCCCTGTTCTACCATGTAAATACAAACTGAGAGAATAGTAATGTCTACAGATCCAGAATTTAGCCCCCAAAACTGTCATTGTGCTGTTATTACATCACATTTCCTTGCAATAAAGAAGATCTTTCAGCCTTAGGCAGGTTAGGGCATAGGTACACAAGAACTGGGTGTGGAGGTTGTTAATGGAAGTGACTTAAGTCAATTGAGAGTTGCAAGATTCACTATGGGCACCTTAGGAGTTAGAAGCCTGACATTAGGGACTGTGAACTTCCCTGCAGATCTAAAATGAACTATTTTTATTTCATCATTTCACTACCATCTTCATCTCCCATGAAAAATGCAAACTTTTATCCATGCCTGACTACTATGTGGTTAGGTTTGTTTTGGGTAGGGGAAAAATCTTCTGCAGTTTTTATTTGCCTTTTTCTTATTTTTAATGAAAATATATACCTTGCAATATGTAATCACATTTTCTATCATTTTTCACTCACAGGCACTCAGACAAACTGGTTTGATTCACTTTCTTTTGTCATATTTGAAAGCTAAAAGTTGAATTCACCTAGGAAATGACAATTTTCCCTCCTTTATTTCAAGGCCACGACCTGTATAGTTTTCTGTTCAAGCAACCCCATAAGAGTATTTAATCACATGACTTTGAGAGAATTTAACATTTTGATCACTCTTCTGTCCTTATGCAAAATTTTCTCAGTTACCTGGAAAGAAGAATGTAACATAGTCATTCAGACAATTAGTTTAATTTGTTTGAGTTTCTCAGTACAACTAGCTATAAAGAATTCACTTCTACTTTAAAACAAAAGCTGGGGAATTTAATTAGCTTGACTTCTTCCTGATGTGGAAGGAAGGGAGAGGTATCAACATGATTTTGACTTACAGTGGATGCCAGTTAGAAAGATAGATGGACACTACAAGTTCCTCCAAGCCCTTATGCTGAGCAAACTTATTAATTATCACTGTTTTGTAGAGCACAGACAGGTAGGTAGTCACGCCATTACGAAGGAAGTTACATGCCCTGTCTAACTGGGTGCATCAAATGTCTCATTTCAGCGTACCTCCCCATGACAATATCAAGTTGCGAATGGTGATATATCTGTTGTCTGAGAAAAGAAAAGAAAAGAAAAGAAAAGAAAAGAAAAGAAAAGAAAAGAAAAGAAAAGAAAAGAAAAGAAAAGAAAAGAAAAGATCATATATTTGTTAATGAGATAAAGCTGCAGGTCAATATAGTTTTTAATTAATTTTTAGCTGCAGTTTTAAAATATTAGGAGGGGAGAGAGAGAGACAACTGAGCAGGAAGATAAAAGAAAGGGGAAAAACATAGGAAATAATAATAATAATAAAAATCTAAAGCCAGCTAGTAAGCTAAAGTGACTTTAATTTTTCTGGTTTATTAAAACATATTCAAGTCTTTGATGGTCTATGAAATCTGGTATCCCATCAATTACGATCTCAAAAGATTTCTGAAACAGTTTTTAAGCGAGAAGTAAGTAAATTATGGGTTTGTCTTTTAAAGTGTGTTTTATTATGTCATTACTTCAAATAATGTCAGTAACTCGGTACCAGTTTGAATGGTTATGGAACATTTGTAATTCAAGGGGGTGTGATTATCAGTGTATATTCTGGTATAAAAAAGACTTTAGCCAGATTACTTTTTATCGGCTCATGAATTTAGATGCAGTTCCTTTAGCTCCATAATGCAGCTATCTGGGGGTAGATATATGCAGTCCTCCAGATTGGCTGCCATTGAAAACTTGTAGTGTGAAACTTGATAGTTTGTGTTGGAAGGAACTCTACTGGTTCATGGGTAAAGACACATTGAAGCAAGAGGAAAAAAAAAAACCAGGAAAAAAATAATACTGAAAGTCAGCCAGCCATTTCACAGCTGAGATCTGTGTCTGCAACTCATCCTGTGGACAAAATGTGCTGGTCAATCACCTGAAGCCATTCAGTAGATTTAATGCATGTTGTAGCTTCTTCCCTCAACAAACAAAACCTGTACTCTCTCTGACATGAAACCATTAATTTATATGCCAAATTCATTCTTTATACTTAATGTGTTTGCATTTAGATTCTAAAACCATTTGCAAAGTAGGAAGGGGGGGCAGAAGCAAGGGTTGGCAAAATTCATAGTGCCAGCAATTTTCCATCCATTAAAGATTAAATGCAGCACATGCTGTATACACCTACGTGACTATCACACACAGCAAATAATTCAGCAACTTCAAATGATTTAATTGGCAAGCTGCATGCCTCTGAAAAAAGCCAGCAGAATAATGCAGAAGTTACTCATGTGAACTTGGTCAAATGGTTTTTAAAAGACGACAAAAAAGCCTTCTTAAAGACACAAGTTACACTTCTGGTTAATGCAGATTAGCCTGTGACTAATATAATGTGTACATTTCTTTCAGGACATAGCTGAATTTAGGCACAGTTTACTGACTGATCTGTTGGAATTGGACTTTGTCAGCTGAACCCCATGAATAAAAACCTCCTTTAGTAGACACAGATGAAGATTAGGAAGTAAAGAGCATGGTTTAGGGGAGGAAAAAAAAAAAAAAAAAAAAAAAATAGGATTTATTTCAGCAAAGTAAATAAGTTTAGGAAATATGAGAGCACTATGAGGGGAGAGAAAGGAAAGTTTCAATGGTTCCTTGCAGCTCTTGAGCAGTCCCTGCTGCTGTGGGATATTGAGAGTATTGACTGTATTCACAGGAGATTTTGGGAATTGAGATCCTCAGTACTCTGGGATCTAGCTTGGATACAACTTCATGTCCATGAGGACTGCAAAGCATTGAGTTTTTTAAATGAAAAGAAAGAAAGAAAGAACTAGGAAGGGAAGTTATTCCTTTCTCTACCAACATGGGTGGAAGAAGTTGTAAAAGAACTCATTAGTTCAGTTCCCACAGAAAGGCAGAACGGGTTTAATATGTTGAAGTGCAGAAATACAGAGGGGGTGGAAATCTGTAGTTAATGCTGAGTGTAAACAGTTTAACAGGATTAGTATGGTCACCAGTTTCTGATAAGTGGGGTAATACATATTGAGAAGAGCTGAGTCTTTGAGGTTAGACTTGTGAACTGACATCTTGGTTTCTGTTGGGAGGTCTCAATGTGCATCACAGAAAACCTTATAATTCATCCCCCTGCTGTTAAATGTTGTTAAACCTGCTTAAAAAACAAATTGTGTGTCATTTATTTTGTCTCAGGTGAGTATAAAATTGTGCTGATGCTAAGTGCTTGGAATATTTTAACTACAATTGCAAGGATCTACAGAACTCATTGAAGTCCAGTCCAAACACTGCAGTGATGCTGCTTAAGATAACTATAACATGAATCAAGAGAAGGAGGTTTGGTTTTTTTGGGTTGGTTTGTTTGTTTGTTTGTTTTTTAATTAATGTGGAAAAGGTACAAAAGTTTTAAGCAAGAAGAACCTGACTTAGCAGGAACCAAAGGGGTTCCACTGGTTTGGATGAAGTCCTTAGTGCAGTAACTGCAGGGGAGCTTTGTCCCTACTCCTTGTCCTCTAAAACCCATTCTGTAACCGCAGTAAAAGAAATAATACAAACCAGGGTGTAGTTTATGTGTTGTTGGTACAGCACTTTGTGAATGTAAAGTGCTATGCAAGTGCCATTGTTAGCATTATCAGGTGAGTTTCTCCTTGCATAAAAGAGAAAAATTGCATCAATATAACTGCTATGTCCTGAGTCTTTGGAAGTTTTTAATTAATACACTAAGACTGAAGCTTAAGATAAAGTACTGGCATCTTTATTGACTATACCTACCTTTGCTGGTGGCCTACCCACATTTCCTGGCATGTTTATAATCCCTTAGCATATGCATCTCAGGTTTGAGGTGCCTCAACTTTTCCTTTTTTTTTTTTTTTTGGAGTAGTTTTCCTGTTCAGAAAGTATTTGAGTACAGGGTTAAATATAAACATAAGCTGATGTCTCGTTGCTACCAGTGAGATTTAGGTATTTTCTTAAAATTTAGTAGTTCTCTGGAGAGGAGTGATCTACAAAAACATAGCATTCCACTTCTATAAAAATTAAGTAAAATACTGTCAAAGTAGAATTCCTTATCCATTAATTATATTCACTTGCAAGTGANCCCCCTTGCACCCGGCGCCGCAATAAACATACCTGCTTTATAACTCTTTGTGAGTTATAGAGTTTGTTTCCGTGCGTCACAAGTGACAAAAAATGTAAAATAACATAAAATCAAAAAATCTTTTTTTTTTTTTTAAAGATATCTTGATGCCATCTGTGCAGTAATGTACAATCACTGAAGCTGAGAGCTACTTTGATGAGAGACTAGAACACGGGCACTGCACATATAATTTTCCTAGTAAGTACTAGCTCAAATGCTGACTGTTTTTCAGGTGAGCTTGGGTTTTGGTGGGGTTTTTTTGTTTGTTTGTTTGCTTNTATTTGAGTACAGGGTTAAATATAAACATAAGCTGATGTCTCGTTGCTACCAGTGAGATTTAGGTATTTTCTTAAAATTTAGTAGTTCTCTGGAGAGGAGTGATCTACAAAAACATAGCATTCCACTTCTATAAAAATTAAGCAAAATACTGTCAAAATAGAATTCCTTATCCATTAATTATATTCACTTGCAAGTGA
>VZTQ01003761.1:16182-30206 GCA_013400755.1 Pelecanoides urinatrix
TTTATTGTTACTCAAGTGATGGATTGACTGAAACAAGAAAGTCAAGTGATTTGCCCAGGCTTGCCTCCCAGTGAACAAAGGTGTGCCCCTATTAAATGAGCAACTGTAGGTAGCCTTATTTATTAAACATCAAATGTGCCCCTTCATTTTGTTAAATGCTCTGTGTAGCCATAGTTAAATGACAACAAGAAGCAACTGAGTCTCAGCACTGATTGGCAGCAGGCATCAATCATTGTTCTGGCAAGGATCTTCAGGAACATATCACTTTGTAGCAAAACTGGCAGGTTTGAATGGGATTATTCCGGATTGGCTTACCAATAACTGTCATGCCTAAAATCTCGACACAATAAGAATTCTTCACTGGTGCTAATCACACACTTTGTGCCAACCTCAATTCACCTCCTCCCCTAGATAGTCTTGATCCACAATAATACTCCAAACAGAATGACAAGGCTTCAGGGCTGAGAAGGAACAAATAGTGCAAAATATCAAGAACAAGATTGGAGTCTGCCCTGTCATTTAGGGAAAGGACAAAGTGTTTTGTACTAGATATCCACCATTTCACTGGGTCATGCACCCCACAGTACTGAAAACAGCTGAATACAGCAAGCAAAAGCAATCATTTCAAATGACAATTAGTGCAAAGATTCCTGCTGATTGAGAGGACAAGTACTTATACACATCAATCCATGGTAATAACAGGGTTCAGGGTCCTGTTATCATCATATTTGAGCACTAGTGGGAGGTAGGAAAATATAAGAGATTTAGTCACAGAGGGAATAAATGTAACTTCTGAGGTCATATAGAAGGTTTCTGTTAAAACAGAATTTGAAATGTCTTTGCTGCTGCCATGCTAGAGCAGCAGTAACCAGTAGATATATTCCAGAAAAGGGCAGACCTTATATTCAGACATTCAGTACAACTTTCAGGGCCAAGCTGGATAGCCACTGAAGATGGAGGAATAGAGTTTATTCATCATGGAAATAGCTGGTGTATAAATTAACTTGAGAGAGAGCTGGCTTTAGGTCAGCCCTACATACCATAGTAAATATAGAAAATGAGAATTGGACCTATAGAAAAAAGAAAGGGAATATGGGAAACAAATCTTATAGATATTGGGGAGACACTATTTCCAGGACACACTGCCTGAATCAACAAACTATCAGGATCCTGGGATAATAAAGGATTCATGCTACCCAGTGTCCTGGTTTTGGCTGGGATAGAGTTAATTTTCTTCCTAGTAGCTGGTATAGTGCTGTGTTTTGGATTTAGTATGAGAATAACGTTGATAATACACTGACGTTTTAGTTATTGCTAAGAGGTGCTTACCTAGTCAAGGATTTTTTGGCTTCTCATGCTCTGCCAGGTGCACAAGAAGCTGGGATGGAGCATAGCCAGGCAACCAGCCAACGGGGCATACCATATCATATGATGTCATGCTCAGTATATCACCTAGGGGGAGTTGTCCGGGGAGGGGCCATCGCTTCTCGGGGACTGGCTGGGCATTGGTCGGCCGGTGGTGAGCAAGGGCATGGTGCATAACTCATTTTGTATATTCTATCATTATTATTATTTTCCCTTCCTTTTCTGTTCTATTAAACTGTCTTTATCATGATCCACGAATTTTACTTTTTTTTTTTTTCCAATTATCTCCCCCACCCCACTGGGAGGTGGGGGGAGTGAGCGAAAGACTGTGTGGTGTTTGGCGGCCCGCTGGGTTAAACCACAACACCCTGTTTCTGCCAGACCTGTCTACCATCTGAGCTGATTTTCCACTAGCTTCACCCCGTGAATGAGACCATAGGGGGTTTTCTCTTCTAGGTCCTACAATAACATGATATCAACCCTAAGCTAGAACACTGTATGGACTGACTAGACTGTGGCAGAAGAGTTTTTTAGAGTAAAGGAAAGTCAGTTGTGTACAGAAAGTACTGAAAGTGAAGTTTCCATTTGAAGCTCCAATGATGGAGAGTGCTGATGAGAATCATAGACTTACAGATTTCCACCACCAACAGAAAAACCCTCCTAAAATGACCTGTGGGCCATTAGGTAGCAGTGGAAACATCACTGAGGTTATTCAGCCTACCTAACTTGGTGCTTCACTGAGGAAGGAAGTGTGTTTTTTCTAGATTCCCTTTATAACAAATGGCAAAAGTGAGAACAGCATCTTCAGAGAGGAATTCACTTCTTAAGGGTCTAGGGCTTTGGGGCACAGTGGAAATCTCACACTACAATGTGTTTATATATTTGCATATAAGTGGACACTTCTACTAAGGATAATAAAATGCTTTTGGAAAAAATATGTAAATAAGACCTACAGTGCATACAAATAACATTAGAAACATTTTCTAGATTAACAAGGAGATGCAGGAATGTGTCTTCTCAAGGACACACCAAGAAGACAGACACAAGCTAAGAATTTCTGAAGGCCTGAGTCCCTGTCCTGTGGCAGTAATCATCAGATTTCCCTGAGCTCTGGATTTACAATAGGACCTACCTGCATTTTCATCTAAAAATCTCAACTTTCAGGAAAAAATGATAATTATCACCATCCTTTTTTTTTTTTTTTCCCTTCTCTGCCAGGGAGGTATTCTCAAAATTTGTCTTTACAACATTTGGCTTAGCAAACCATACAGCAAAAAGGAAATAAAGAAAAACTATTAAACTATTTAGGACTGATATCATGGTACCGTTTTTTTTTTTTTTTTATGTGTTAAGCAATATCTAATGCAATTGGATTATAATGCATGTTCTGGGTTTTCTGGATGCCATGGTAAAGTAAGTAATAAATAATAAAGAGTATTTGACTAACTTTGGAATTAGGATCAATGTATTGTTTTCATATGTACACCATGATAATTTATCAATACGTTATACAAGAAGGTCTTTTTCAGTAACGTGAATGGAGATGTGTTAGCCTATTCCTGCTGATGATCTGGCCATTTTTTCAAGAAACTAGAAGTAGTCATTTTCTATTTGCTGGGGGTATTTTAAAGACAATTTGTGAAAGAAAACATGTGACATGAAAGGAGAAAATGACAATGCTGAGGATCAATATGCTCCATTAATAATAAATAGAACTTTTAAAAAATTATTTATCTGACATCTTCAAATGTGTATGCAAGTACATCCACAAAGAGCTATGTCATTGACCACCTGGTATGCAAAATGGATTGTGGGAGTAGACTGGACTTTTGAGTCCCGTAAACCTCAGTCCTCCTAGTACATTTATACTTTGCCTGGGAAGGTGGTATAAAAGGTTTTATATATCATTAGGGAGCAGCAAGAGCAGGCTGCTGAGCAGGGGAAGGTGAGCCAGGAGCTGAGGGNGTTTTTGTTATATGTTAAGCAATATCTAATGCAACTGGATTAAATAGCAAGCCCAATCACCAGGTCAGGGTCAGCATCAGCGAGGAACGTGGCACAGGCATGTCTGCAGTGTAGCTCAGAGAAGGACCAAGAGCTCAGGCAACAACAGTAGCTCCTGAGCCAGGAGACAGAGGCCCCACATGAGTCTTCTCACAGCTTCTTACAGCTCCTTTCCCAGCAGTCTGATCCAAGGTTACATGACTGTATCAAGAGCTGATCTTAAGCATATGCTGCCAGACTCCTAAGAGGAGATGTTGGGAAAAAATGTTGCAGCATCTTCAGTGCACTCAGGGTCTTTATTATGAGGAACCTTCAGTCTTAGAGATCACCCTGCAAGTTCTTCATGAAGAATCCTGGTCCAGCTCTCTTTCTCTGTGGTGACATGTGTCTCCACTGCGGTGATGAAGTGGAAGTGCAGCTGGGCACCAAAGCAAAAGCAAATCCCAGCTAAGGAAGCCCTCAGATACCCTTCAGATCAGAGGATATATATGGAGTTGCTCTCTTCAGGCNTGCCTGGGAAGGTGGTATAAAAGGTTTTATATATCATTAGGGAGCAGCAAGAGCAGGCTGCTGAGCAGGGGAAGGTGAGCCAGGAGCTGAGGGTGACAGCAAGAAGAGCAGGTCTAGTGATGGTACCCAGGGTCAGCCACAAGCAGTGATTCCCAGACAAGTGTGTAGTGATAAAACAGGTCTGAGCCAAGCCAGGAAGCCCAATCACAAGGTCAGGGTCAGCATCAGCGAGGAACGTGGCACAGGCATGTCTGCAGTGTAGCTCAGAGAAGGACCAAGAGCTCAGGCAACAACAGTAGCTCCTGAGCCAGGAGACAGAGGCCCCACATGAGTCTTCTCACAGCTTCTTACAGCTCCTTTCCCAGCAGTCTGATCCAAGGTTACATGACTGTATCAAGAGCTGATCTTAAGCATATGCCGCCAGACTCCTAAGAGGATATGTTGGGAAAAAATGTTGCAGAGTCTTTGGTGCACTCAGGGTCTTTATTATGAGGAACTTTCAGTCTTAGAGATCACCCTGCAAGTTCTTCATGAAGAATCCTGGTCCAGCTCTCTTTCTCTGTGGTGACATGTGTCTCCACTGCGGTGATGAAGTGGAAGTGCAGCTGGGCACCAAAGCAAAAGCAAATCCCAGCTAAGGAAGCCCTCAGATACCCTTCAGATCAGAGGATATATATGGAGTTGCTCTCTTCAGGCTTATTCTTAATCAGTCTCATAAACTAAATGGAAGTAGTGTAAAGAAAAATTACTTTGGTCTTGAGCCCATATGGGAGAATTTTTTGCACCTGGATAGAAACATAGTCTCTTCACTGATCTCTCAATCAGTTGAACGTTCATATCTACAGCACAAGTTCTTCTACTGTTGCTTTCCAGGTGGGTCAGGTGGAAGATTAGCTGGAGAGCTATCCTAATACCACTTCGCCTTTTAACCACTGTGTGCTGGTTTTGGCTGAGATGACAGATTTAATTTTCTTCATAGTAGCTGGTATGGGTCTATGTTTTGGACTTGTGCTGGAAACTGTTGATAACACAGGGATGTTTTTGTTACCACTGAGCAGTGTTTACACAGAGTCAAGGCCTTTTCTGCTCCTCACCCCACCCCACCAGCGAGAAGGCTGGGGGTGCACAAGGAGTTGGGAGGGGGCACGGCTGGGACAGCTGACCCCAACTGACCAATGGGATATTCCATATCATATGACGTCGTGCTCATCTAAAGCTGGGGGAAAAAGAAGGAAGGGGGTGATGTTCAGAGTGATGGCGTTTGTCTTCCCAAGTAACCGTTACACGTGATGGAGCCCTGCTTTCCTGGAGATGGCTGAACATCTGCCTGCTGATGGGAAGTAGAGAATTAATTCCTTGTTTTGCTTTGCTTGTGTGCGTGGCTTTTGCTTTACCTATTAAACTGTCTTTATTTCAACCCACGAGTTTTCTCACTTTTACCCTTCCAATTCTCTCCCCCATCCCACCAGGGGAGGAGTGAGTGAGCGGCTGGGTGGTGCTTAGTTGCCAGCTGGGGTTAAACCATGATACACTGTCAAAGGTTGGTGGTATATTTCATTTTATTGACAGTTCTCACTTAATTTATATGATATTTACAGTGTAGAATTTTCACAGTCCCTTTAATATGGGCACCAGTGTGTCATCAGATAGTTATATCTGTCCATCCCTGAAGACCAGCTTCGTTAGCAACTGGGTGGTACAAACCCAGTTACAAATGTGGCCCATCAGTCACCTTCTCTGTAACAGAGATGAATCTAAACATACTTCAAAGCCCAAATTCCCTTCAAATTTGGCCACTGTTGAAGTCCAATTTCAAAGTTTATAGTCAGGCTCTACCATTTGGCACTCAAAAGGAAGTACCTACCAAATCAATGATCCCTAGTAAAAGTTTATTCAGCAATAGATTCTTCCTACCCTTTTCTTTTAAACTGTACATGTGCCACATTAGTATGTATCACAGTAAATCATAAGTTTCTTTGTCAGGCGGCAATGGGAAATGTAATAGTGTCTACAGAAAAGGCAAAAAAAAAAAACCAGAAAGTAGTTCTGCACATCTCAGATAAACAGAGACTTACTCCAGTTGTTTCATTTCCTATTGCATTGATTGACAAGTATCACATCAGCTCATACAGAGCTGAGATATAAAGTAGTGGAAAGGAAAAAGAGAACACCTTTTTTCCCTTTTTTTTTGGGGGGGGGCTTTGTTAGGTCCTGTATATTTGCCTTGTGACACATGTCCAAATTCATTTCACAGTTTTGGGATCCGGACACTGGGCCACAGAAACTTGTCTCCCTCAACACACGGATATCTGGTTACAAACAAGATCACTTTCTTTCTGGATGAACAGTCCTCCATTTTAAAATTGATTCCAGCTCACTTTAAATGAAACCCTTGCGTGAGATTGTGAAAAAATTTAAGCAATGTGAGAAAATGTGTAGAGTAGCAATGAGCCACAGAACTGTGAAAAGAAATCCTCAGAAAGATTTGTGGTATTATCTCCTAATTGAGAGTTGCTCATGATTCATTTTCCCCCTCTCCTCCTCTATTATCTCTCTAATCAACAAACAATAAAGGTTTATTAATTAATGAGAAAACATGTTAATTAATGAGAAAACCATTTTCTAGCTTCTTATAGTTTAAAGAGAATTATTATCAAAATTATTAAAAATTACATGGGTAAAATATTCTGATTTTTACCAATAGCAGTGATTTTTCCTGAGACAACAAGGGGGGTGGGGGGGGGAAACCCACAACTTTTTTCTCTGAAATGGTAACAATCATGAAGAAACAGAATCAAGCCAAATTACTGCACTTTGAAAAATCTGTTCCAGTTCTGTTACTAGCTAAAGTTGACAACCTTCCTCATTCACCTGAATGAATAATCATTTATGGGATCAATTCCCATGAAATTATAGGGAAGTTATAAGGAACAACCAATACATCCTTTCTGTTACACCAGAAACTTTCTGGATACTTCAAATAGAATCATTCCCTCCAAGCCTAAATAGTAAAAATTTTTAATTGGCTGCAAAGACCCTGATTAATCTAGAGATTTGGAGATGAAGGAACATAGGCATCAAAAATAACATTATCAGTCTGGAGCTCAAGATGGTTTGGAATCAGAGGAGATTATCTTTCTGGTTGAATCCAAGATAACCATGAAGTCAAGTAGTATTCATAGTGATGATGTGTATATGGATATTATAAAGCAGGGTTCACTAAGTCAGATCATGATACCTGAGTGAGGGGTAAGGCAACCTTGTCTAAAATTCCTGGTTTTATTCTGGGATGTTTTTGGAAGGTGGTCACAAACATGGGGGCCTGATATGCGAAGCAGTGACAAAGCGAAGCTCGTTTTGCATCATTACATTGTGTGGAGGTGAAAAGCAATTACAGGAGGTGTTCTTCATCAGGTGAAATGATCATGATGCACCTCTCATGGAAGCTCTCAGTGAGAGGGCAGAGGGGCTCTCTGTGTAGGGCACAATTAATGGTCCCTGCACAAAGGAATTTCAATCACTAATAGTGATGATTAAAATACAGACAGGGTCTTAAATCCAGGTCTCCCTTAAATAGCGCTCTGCTAAGTCACACTAGCCAATGTTTCATTGTTGTCCTTCTGGACCCATGGCTCTTGCTGTATAACGCCTTCACTTCAGCTGGAGCGGTGTATAGCATGGTGACAGATGCTGTTTTGTGTTTACACATTTGAGCGACTTTCCTCACAGATATGGAATTTAATCCATAGAAGCTGAGATCTGAACTAAGCCCATATGTTTCAGTTTCTGTACAGGTGCTGTAATAGCTAGATGTTATGTTAAATGCTTGCTGTACCATCTTGCCCTTCTCTTCCCCAAAAACTAGAGTATAAGTAAAGGGCAGCCCAAGGGAATACTATACTGGCTAATTTCAGGAAGCTCGTTTATACCCTGGAGACCATGTTCCCAGAGATGGCTTGTTCAAACAAATGCTCANGATCTAATCCCCATGCTACCTACTTCACTTCTGGGAAACATCCCTCAAGAGTTTTTAAAGAACAGAAATAAAAAGAAATGTTTACAGGCAGTTACACAGTCGATGCTCCTTCTTATACAGTGAGGTTACACATTTACAAAAGATTTAGTATCAAATCCCTCCTCTTCCTTAGGGTATACTGGGACCTAAAACTACCACCATTAAGAAAAGAATGTGTGATGTTATGAAACCGTTTTCTTTTTTAGTGTTTGTTGTTGGAATTATTCTAGTTTATGTGGGAGCTGGAGAGCAAGAGAAATAGAGAAACAAAGGCGGATGGTCAGAAGATGCGGACAGGCACAGAGGTGCATTTCCATGGCCTAGATACTTATCTGTGGGACATGGGGGTTCCAGCCTCTTTTGCAATAAATTATCATTATGTGTAGGCTGCTTTCCTGTGGGAATGAGGCAACATGATCAGTTGGTTTGTAGATATATCTGGGTCTCCCATAATATCTTTCTGAACTTCTTGACTGTTTTAAACCCAGTGGGGCTGAGGAGTGATGGTCTCAAGATAATTAGGTACTCACATATTTGAAAAATAATAATACTAGAGAAAGCAAATGAGGTATTTGCAGTAGACAGATAGAACACACAAATATTTTTATCTTGTGAGGTCTTCATTGTGGAATTCAAATACAACTCTTCTCACAATCAAAGCAATTCAAAGTCTTAGTCTTCTCAAATGCCAATAAACCATCAAGGCAGATGGCTTCAACATCAGCTGAAAAAAAAGTAGCAGAATTCCTGGCTTTGCAAATACTAACATTTAATAGCAAGAATGGACAAACTGTCTCTGTTTCACCAGTGCAAACAGATCAATGGCTACTTATATTGATATTGTTTCTAACAAGCATAAACCACTACGGATCATCTAATAGGAGGAGAAGAAAAAAATAATATTATCAGTAAATGTGGAGATAACTGAAAATTCTAACATAGCTCAGTAAAAAGTTAAACAACAAAAAACTCACAAATCTATTGGAAACCAGACTGTTTTAGCTTCAGTACTTGTGACTGTCATTGGTGAATCCTCACTGTCTTCCCATTGTGATATCGTTCTTAACTTCTGGTACATTTCTCTTAATAATTTGTTTTCTATTGTTTTGTGCTTTTGTAACACAGAAAGCTACGAAACCTATGAAATACACCAAGATTATTCCATAATTGGCTAATTTCTTCCTAATTAAAGTCATGATCCTGACACCTTGAAACCATAGATAAGTTACAATATTTTTCAAGAGTGGAAATATAAATGCTGTCATCTGGTCAAAAGTGTACTTTGAATGCTTTTCATTTTCCTTTTCAAACTGGGAATGGCAACTATATTCTTTCAGTTTTCTGTTTAAAACAAATTTCAATTCTGGATGATATATATGGTATGAGACAATCCTTGTTTTCTTTTCTACATAATTTGTAAAACATTTTGAGGGCTTTGAATGTGGAAGGTATAATGTGTATGTATGTTTGTGTGTATGTAGATATAGACATCTCTGTGGGGAAAGGTCTAAGCAATAAAAAATTCTGAAATGTAAGAAGTTTTCCTATGAAACCAGTGGTTTGTCTCATTATGCAGTAGGAGTTTGACTGTAGCCAGTATGGAAAAAGTCTTTCCTGCTTCTGAGATGAGACTTTTCAGATGGGAACAAGATAATTTCACCTCTTTAAAATAGCCAAATATACACACATTCAGATGTGTGGTCACCTCAAACTCACAGTGAGAAAGTGTCCTTCAGGGTTATTGTATATTCTAGGGTATGGAAGAATCCCATTCCTGGTTTTACCAATAATTTTACAGTTGTTTTTTTTTTTTCCTTTTTAAATTAGTATATAATGAACTGCATAATGTCTTTTATTTGAATAATCAACACTATCTTAAAAAAAAAAGTTATCACAAAACATTCGTTATCCAGTATGTCATTATCATTTAATGCAGCTGTTGTTAGTGTTAGTCTCCATAACATATACATTTATATGTATATATATACAAATACATACATATATATATAAACATAATACCAAACACACATACATCACACAGAAATATATATATTCCATATAAGCATCCTTGTACATGCATTAAGATTACATCTCCAAAACTGAGAATCTTCTTTCTTTCTTTTCTGAAAATTTACTTTTAAATTTCAGGTTGTTCTCTACTGTGAAGGAGAATGAGAGTGCAGAAAACAGGGAATTTAATTTTAAAGATGGAGAAAGAAAAACAACTGGTTAATGTTTAGAAAAAACATAACCCAACAAATTAATCTTTTTAGCTCTCTAGATTTGAGAGGCTGCTGGTTATACTGATAGAGGGAAGAGCTTATTATACAGGGAACAAGTATGGTGTCCTTAAAATATAGCTCCTGAAATACATTATTTTGAGAACTATTCTTTACGGTGTATGTAATATGCTTTTATTTATGGTCAGATAGTTTTTAACTGAAAGTGGGCTGAGTGCCTTCCAAAGGGGTTGGTACCATTTGCAATGATTCTTTGACTAATAATCAAAGACCACATATTAAGTTATATGCTAGCATTTTGTGTGATTTTAAAGGGGGATCTGGGGAGGAGTTAATCAGCATTCTGTGGGGTAACTCCCAGAAGTGTTCTCAGCAACTCATTCTGCAGAAGCACCTCTCTTTTGCAATGGAATAAATGACTTATACTGCTTGCGTGCCTCTTTTTTAGGCTGCCAAATTTTCTAGGCTAGATGATGATGATGATGATAATGATGATGATGATGATGATGATGACGATGATGATGATGATGATGATGATGATGATGATGATAATAATAATAATAATAATAATAATAATAATAATAATTCATCTATTATAAAACCTGAATCAAATTGTTAACACATTTGTGAACTTTAACAACAGAGTTTTCTTTGAACACTGGATTTTTTTTTCTCTCTTCTTTTCTGCAACACACAGCAAAGAACACTATTTAATATACTTATTGCTCAGAAAAATCTTCCTGTCTCTGTTAAGAGTCCAGCCTTATTCCTTGTGCAGTGACTAATATTTTTTTTTTTTTTTTTTTGTTAACACAAAGTAGGTGCTTTCTTTCAATCGGTTTGGTTGTCACAGACTCAAAGGCTTCCACTCAAAGGGGAATTATGCACATTGCAATAAGGAAAGGCAGTAAAAGAAAATGCAAAGGAGGAGAGAGAGACAGACAGATAGCAAAGCCGAGAAGTGTACCTCAAAAGGGTGTTAAGCCAGATCAGTGTGTAGTCTCCAAATTTTGCTCCAGTCTGCTCTACTTTGACCTAAAGTATTTGCACATCATAACCCACCAGAGTTAGAAGAGGGATCTCAAGAGTACTGGTGCTCCTCTCATACCACATTTGGGAGGGACCGCAAACCTCCACTCACTGTATTTAGAGACTGCACATTCGGATTGCACCTGGGACCTATCATTGGGAGGGAACAAGAAAAGTTATTTAAAGTCTCTAAATATTCCTCAAAATTAAGGGAAAGAAGGAACTTTTGGAATAAGGATCCCTGTTTCACACAGCAAAATTTATCCAGCCTTTTTCTCATCCTGCTATTGCTACATTCCAGGCCAGTGTAATTTGTTATGAATAATTATCAAGATTCTAGTTTTAAACATATTAATAAGAAATTTCTAAAATCTCATGTCAGAACCTAATCCCATAAATTTCATTGCCCCATTCTCCATCAAATACGTATCGTCCTTTCAATTTAGAGCTGATTAAATTATCATAATATTGGCTCATCTCCTTTACCTTTTGTATAAAACTGAGTGCCTGAGTTCATCGTTCAACCACACATAGGGTCTTATATTCGGTGCTACCTACTGCCATGACTTGTTCTGTGCAGCTGGCACAGAAGTTTCAGTTTCTGGGCCAAGAGAGATTAAAACTTTCATAGCTTCACCAATTTAGTTTAAGACTAGAGACACCAAGAGCTTTGAAGTACTAAAAATCCTACCTGACAGCAAGAAAGTTTAACACAGATACTCACATGCATGCACACACACACAAAATATATATAGATGGTCGGAGTTTTATGGTGATCCCCTGAGGAGCAGATTAAAAAGAATTCTTTTTGTTTGCCGCAATGAAAAGGCAATAATAGGCTGTTTGCCTTATGCCAGTGTTTCTCCTCTCCCTCCTTCTCTTCACCCTCAAACTTAATGTGTCATTCAGTAATGCCCATCAGTCCTGTAAGAAGATAACAGAATTATTCATTACTTCACTTGATGCCCCAAAGATTGAAAAATAGTTGTTACATACCAAGAGATGATTGTGCACTGAAAGATTAATAGACGTAAGGATTCACCAGCTGTCCACTCTATTCAGAGAGAAGAAAAAAAAAAAATGTAAATCACTGCTGGCACAAGATGTTGTACAATATTTGCCCGGTGCTGGGGTCACTACAATAAATACTCAGCTTCATTTAGGCCTTAGTACCTTCCTACTTAAGGCTCTGCCATGATGGACGGTATCGTAAGCGCCTGAACACCAAGAGCTGACTTGCTCAGGGGCTCACGCCTTTAGAACTGCATGCAAATGAACCTCTTTCCATGCAACTGACCCTCTGTGTGGAAAAGTTTAAATAGAAATGCTTTCAAACCATAAATTAAAGCAAGCTTCCCTCCATCCCAGTCCCCTATTACTCTCTTCCTGTCTCCCTCCATGTCTAGAAATGGAAACTTTAAATTACTCTGTAAAAATCTGTTTTTCACATGCTTTGTATTGTAACACCATACAACTTTCTTTGCAATAGCATCGTGTGGGGGATTTGTTTTTTTTGTTTGGTTGTTTTTTCATAAGCAACATCAACTGTGTTCAGAGCTTCAGAATCAGTATTACATAGATTACCAACAAAGTAATAGAAGAAAGGGAGTATGGAGAGATGCATGAGCAGAGAATAATGGGGATTTTGGAGGACAGGAAAGAGACAGAGTATCAATGAGGTACATGCACAAAATTATTATTTGGTTGTTATGAATGATAGGTATTCTGGTCTGTCGTGGTTTAACCCCAGCCAGCGGAAAATGGGCACCACGCAGCCGGTCTCCCCCCGCCCCCGGTGGAATGAGGGGGAGAATCGGGGAAGATACAAGTAGGAAAACTCCCGGGTTGAGATAAGAACAGTTTAATAATTGAAATGAAACAGAAGTAGAACAGCAGTAAGCAAATGGGAACAACAATAATAACAGAATATACAAAGCAGACGATGCCCAGTGCAACTGCTCACCGCCTGGCGACCCCCGAACCGCACATCCCAAACCGCNGCATTGCTGTAGCTGAATTTAAGGGTTTTCATTCTTTAAGGCCCACTATAGAAAAATGACCTTGCTCTGATTGCCTAGTTGGGACAGCTGCTTGCCAGTTGACAGCATATCTTCTTACTGAAAAGCTCTGTTAATGACTAAAAAAATTATTACTGTTCTAGCCTTGGCTAAGCTTGGCATACTGCTATATTGAATTACAAAAACTAACCAGTTAATTCTTTTACCTCAACACAAAGGGGCTATAGTTCAAACTCAGTCCTACCAAACTCAGTGGGAATTTTGTGATTGCTTATTTTGTGATTGGCTGGGTTTTTTTGAGATCATAAGATCTCTCAGGTTTAAAATGACTAAAAAGCAAAAAACTCTACATTATTGCTATCACTGTTGTAGCAAGCACCTTATGCATTAAAAAGAACAAATACAGAACTACGTGAGAGATGTAATGGTATTGAATAGAAAAGTATCCAGGAATTAACAGTAGATTACAGCTGAAAACACATTCCTTCTTGTTTTTTCTTTCAAGACTTAATTTTGGGCAATGCAAGGGTTTGGAGTTTTCTCCTGAGAAAAGAGGATGTGTGCTGGATATACCTATATACTCATCATGTTTGTGCCTTTGGCTTGTCGCTAGCCATGATTCTGACCAGCACAGCCTGAGAATAAATATTAGTCTAATTTTTGCCAGTCGGTTGATTATAGTCAGTAAACTGGATAGCCTTACTGTTGAACTCTCATTCAACTTTGGGTCATATAGGACTTTCATGGATCTCAGATGAAGCTGTAGATCTTCAGTGACTTCAGACCTCAGGTTCTAGATTAAGTGGATCAACTTTTACACTGTGCATCCAAAATTTGCCTTTT
>VZTQ01003762.1:2335-50911 GCA_013400755.1 Pelecanoides urinatrix
TCTGCCAGCTCCCTCAGCACCCTCGGGTGGATCCCATCCGGCCCCATAGACTTGTGAGCGTCCAGGTGGCGTAGCAGGTCGTTAACTGCATCCTCTTGGATTATGGGGGGTTTATCCTGCTCGCCGTGCCTGTCTTCCAGCTTAGGGGCCTGAGTACCCTGAGGATAACTGCTCTGACTATTAAAGACTGAGGCAAAGAAGACATTAAGTACCTCAGCTTTTTCCTCATCCTTGGTGGCAACGTTCCCCACTGAATCCAATAAAGGATGGAGATTCACTTTGCCTCTCTTTTTGTCGTTAATATATTTGTAAAAACATTTTTTGTTTTCTCTTACAACAGTGACCAGATTGAGTTCTAGCTGGGTTTTTGCCTTTATAATTTTCTCTGTGCAGGACCTAACGAGATCCCTGTACTCTTCTTGAGTTGCCTGCCCCTTCTTCCACAAGTGGTAAACTCTCCTTTTTTTCCTTTATTTGAAAACTCATAATTAAAGGAACACAGCCTTGTAGTGTGAAATTAAACATGTTAGTTTTTAAATGTTTGTATTAGTTTAGACTCCATTAGTGTCTCATGCTATCAAAAGCCTTTCACAAGGCTCTTTCACAAAAAGAAAACAAGTAGCTAGTAATGGATATTATGCCGGTTTGGTTTTGAGATAAGCATTTAAGTGTTTGGAAGATTATCTAATATTAAACTAGGTTTAGGGGCCTTTTCCTAATCACAAATATGTCTTTCAAATAATCCTAAAAACCAGAAAATATATACTTTATTGTTACCAAGACAACTGTCTCCACCCCCAGTCGTTTGAGGTCTTAAATGGACTACAGGTTGCCTCTCTTCTGCCATGCAGAGTTGAGTATAATCTTCTGACGTGTTAGAGCTACAAAATTGGGTTAGAAATCTTCCTAGAACAGGCTGAAAGCTTTTTAAAAATCTGAAGCTTTTCTGTTTCTGATCAGATAAAGAAAGCCAATGCGGCAACAACCCCTGAGGTAAAATAATACAGCTTTGACTTCCAAAGCTATGCTTTAAACTGTAGCATTTAGATTCAGAAGATTTTGGACTTACGGTGTTTCTGTAGTCCTAACCCAAACCAGAAGATTGTGCATTTGCTCAGACACATACACTGACAGATCACTTGAGACAGGAAAATTATTCAATCCATACTATACCTACAGAAAAATTTCTGATACAAGTAGATCTTGTTTTTGGCAAGATTTCAACTGGTTATTTATCAGATTACATTTGACTTTTTCACAATATAAGTGGACTGGAAAAAAAGGTGTGTCCACATTCCTGACATATTTTATTGGGCTTGCAGGATCTGTCAGAAAGCACTTTTTGCTGCTAATTTTTTCTGGCAGGCAGAATGTAACTGTTATCAACCTTGGATAACAAAACTTTTGATCACCTTGGTCTCTTGGTTGAAATGAGATCACTTCCTTTTTTTTTGTCTTGACATTGCTATGTCAGAATTGTTTTATTGAGCATGCTGCTTTATTTGTAAATAACCTAGCAAATGTGATTTGGTGTACTGAAGTTTCTACTGGTTTCCTCTCTCTTCACTGCTTTCTGTAACTGATAGAGAAAATGAATCAACTAGTTACTTCTATGGATTTTTTTCTAAATTCTCTGAAGATTTATGCATACCTTGAGTAGAATTTGCCAAAATTTTTCAAGTTTCAGTTATCTGTGATAATATTCAAGTAAGATGTACATTGTACTGTGAGGGTAGAGAATACTTTCAGAAAGAAAGCAAAAAGAGGAAAAGGTGCTTTATCTCTTGTATTTTTATTCGCAGCACCAAAGTGAATGCCAACACATCCTTTTTCAGCTATCATATCCAAATGCTTAGGCCAGCTAGTGAATCCAAACTCTTCCAAGGCCTATGAATTTTAGCACAAATGTGAATTATATGTAATGGAGTTGGCTCCAAGGGAGCTGTAAAAATCTCTCTTATGAGACAAAGTTGGTGCTCATCTGTCTTTGACTATAACTTCAATAGCAGACTACAGTCTACTAACTTCAGTCAAATAGTGATCTTATACCTTGGAAAGCAAGAGCATGTTGTCAGCTAGAGGCAAGAGGTTTTAGCTGTTCACTTGCCATTAGGAGAAGATATATAGCTAAATCAAAGACACCTCCAGTTTGAATATACTTCTGAAAACAATCTCAGAATATTGAAAATGTGTCATGTTTTTCAGATGCCTTTCTCTGATCCATTGATATTTCCATTTGTAATGTCACATGTGGAAGCGGGAAGTTGGCTGTGCCATTTGTAAAGCAACAGCTAGATTACAAGTGTTCAGCTTTCATCTTTCTTTAGATAAATGCTCAGAATATAAAAACATCTTTGGCAGATAAAAGTAAGAGCCAGTGCATGAAATTTTAAACCAAATGGGACCTATGAGATCATCTGGTTTGATTATCTGCATGATACAGTCCAGAAAAACTCATGCAGTAATTTGGATTTTTGAGAGAGTTTTGCAATAAAGATAGAAAGTGGTCTTAGAAACAACATGGATTTGACTGCATCTAGCTAAATGCACATGCTGCATGCTAAAGTTCATAGAGCTTAAGAGCAAGAGGGAACCCTGCGGCTGTGTGGGTCAATTTGAGTTCTTTCAGGTAGCAAGTTATGTTTTTCATGCAGCTACCTTGAGTGGGTCTAAAATATATTGGTTTTTTGCTAAAGATTGTTTTCCAGAAAGGTATCAGATCTTGATCTGAATTTGTCATTTTGTCATCACTTCCTCTCGTAATTTGTTTAAGTGGTTGATCCTCTCTCATTAAAAGCCTGTTCATACATTCCAGCAGGGTATTGGGATGGGGGTAGGAATGGGAATGACTCAGACTTTTGGTTTGAAGCTGCTCCCTTCTGTTTAATGTAATTCAAGGTTTATTAGGCAAAGAACAACAATGTCAACAATCTACTGGATAACCATGGTCTGTAACCACTGAGGCTTGGGACAAAAGGACTTTTATTTCTGTTATAGCTTCTGAGTGACTTTTTTGTCCCATGTTGTGTGAAAATACATAACAACTGTTAGAGGAGGGACTGGAATTGAGGAGTCTCCAGATTAAGGTTTAGTTTAGGCTGCATAGTCCTATTCAGTCTTGCTCTCACTGTCTTAAAACTCAATTTTATTTTATATATATTAAAAAAAAATATATATACACATATAATAGATACACACACACACACACACATACACGTATATATATGCTTTTAAGAAAGAGTTGAGCAGCTTCAGTAAGAGGAAGTGACTGCATCCTGTCCAGACTCCTGGGGAATGAGAAATATTCATTGGGGAAGCCACAATTCCTCTGGCACCTGAAAAGTTTTAATGTCAAAACCGAAGATGTCTAGGGATTGTACAGGCTTAGATCATCAGTGACAGGGGAATTTGAGAAGCGGTTTTGGAATTAAGGCACCACAGTGGGAATTAGGTTGGATTTAGGTGACCATCTCCTTAACGTAGCTGTAGACTCTTTGTGGATAAAGTTATATAGCTATGAGTGGGGAATTTTAGTGCAAAATTCCTGTAATTCTTAGTAATAAGAGAGAGGAAGGAAAAAAGCATATGCTTCACGGCATAGCTATGAGAGGCTTTGAAAGAACTCTGAGGCCTATTTAAAATTATCTACTGTCACAATTTATATCTGCAGACTGGATTATTACATGTATATATGTAGTTAGATTTCTTTGTATACATTTGTGTGTAGTTGCTTGATATGAACACAAATCTGTGCTGGATGCATAGGCAGGTACAGAAACAATTCCAAGCCAGTACCAGGAAATTGTTTTTCCTAAAAATTTCCCCCCACATATTTTAATTTTAATGCAGTGTGGACCTAATTCAAACTTAAGTCTGTCAATGGGAAGATTCTCATTGCCTTAAATGGGCTTTTAATGAGACTCCCAAATGCCTGGGGAAAAAGTGCTTTAATTTGGTAAAGAAATTTCAGCATCAAGGACTCACTTAACCAGAGGAATTTTATCTTCACTCAGACTTATTACATTGTCCTGTCGTTAATAATCACAGTGCAAAGTAATTAAATTTGTGATGGTATTACATGGGTCTGTGTCTAGTCCAAAACACGAGTGCAAGACTTTTTCTTTTGGTTTCATTTGGCTCCCACCGCAAGACACAGTGAGCAGTTTTATTGTGCTATTTGTCAGAGAGTGATGAATTGCTATTACTTAACAGGTGAACTGTGCCATACTGAAAATGAAGGGGGGACGAGCAAGTGCACATCTCAAATTACATGCTCTATTATGTAAATTACAGGTGGTAGGTGGCAAGAGTCCTACAAAATGGATGGGTTGGCTAAAATTGTGCCAGTACTTCTTTGTTATGCATACCAAGAAGAATCGTGTAAAACTGGAAGCTCTAAGTTTCCAGGTGTGCTTATGATAACTTGCTTTCTCTTAAATGAAAGAAACAAATCTGATTGAAAGTACCTGAATTTTAAGAACTACCTCTTACCTTCAGTTTGGTGGAGAGGAGAAGGAAATACATTGCTTTTTTGGCTAGTTTTTTATTCTCATTAGCAAACTGGAAAGTTTTATTCCACATTGTATAAACAATCTGAATCAATTTCGCACTAAGCAGGCTTTACAGATCCAAGTAATGTTCTAAAACTGTATATATTAAATACCTATATATATGTGTGTGTGCATGCATGTATTTATTATTGAATCGGTGACCTTTTAAAAAGCAGAATCTTTCAACAGATTCTGAAGATGTTCTGAAGAGATTATGCAAGATTTTATATAGATAGAAAAATAGCAATCTCTTTAAGAGCCATCTACTTAGTCTCTTTTACTACTATTTCTTCTACGACTACTGTATTTGCTTTTATTTACTTAAAAGCTGACTTACTGAATAGCTTCATGTGATGTGCATCTCACTATTTTGTGGGCCTCAAGAGGGTTTGGCAGCCCAGAGGTCTTATTTCAACTTGTTTCAGTTGAGCACTTGTAATATGAGATATTCAGTCTTAAATAGTAGATAGCAACAGTGAGTAGCTGCCATCTCCATTCAAGAAATAATGAAAGCTCTGGGAAATAGGAGATCAAAAATTTCTAAAAATGAAGCAATGTTAGTACATGGTTAGTGAAACTAGTAGCTTATTCTAACTGCTTGGATACATAACCACCCAGAGCTTTATAATTTGTATTTATATTTTTCTGGACTAGTAATTAAATTTCTGATGCTTTATGCATAAAGCTAATAAAATTATCACACAGAGCATATTTGAAGGCCTTTCAAGCTATCCATTATTATGCTGAGTAAGCCTGTGCCACAGTAAATGGGCACCGCTGATGACCTGTGGTTGTCCAGCAGCTATGAAGAGGAGACTGAATTACTATCGGAGGCAGACCTGAGGAAATGTCCTTCACTGCATGTGAAAGATACTTCCTTTAACCTCTGTGCAAAGTATAACTCTCATCATTTTTATTAGGAAGACACTTCACCATCAAGCCTGCAGTAACATTCAAATGCAGTAGTAAGCCCATGCAGCCATTAGGTAGACAGCTAAATTCTGCTGTTGTTTTACTGGTGTAAATTGAAATAACTTCAGGATAAAACACATGAGCATTCTTGATCTACAATGAATGAAGTATATTGTTGTGGTTTAACCTGGCAGGCAGCCAAATACCACGCAGCCGCTCGCTCACTCCCCCCCGCCCCCACAGTGGGACAGGAAGAGAATCAGAAGGGTAAGAGTGAGAAAACTTGTGGCTTGAGATAAAGACAGTTTAATAGAACAGAAAAGGGAAAATAATAATGGTAATGATAGAATATACAAAATGAGTGATGTACAGTGCAATTGCTGACCACCTGCGCTGACTGATAACCAGGTAGCGATTGCTACTTCCTGGAACACGCCTACCATTTATATACTGAGCATGATGTCACATGGTATGGAATACCCCATTAGCCAGCTGGGCTGGCTGTCCTGGCTGTGCTCCCTCCCAACGCTTGTTTTGTTTTGTTTAGTTTAGTTTTATTTTTCTTGAGCTGAATGTCCTTGACTAGCAGGATACTTAGCAATAACAGAAAATGTCAGTGTGTTATCAACATTCTTCTCATACTAAATCCAAAACACAGCACTAGGAAGAAATTTAACTCTATCCCAGCTGAAACCAGGACATATGTAATGGAGGAAAATGGTATTTCTGGTAGCTAAATTCAGTAAGCAAATATAATGGTAAATGTAACTGGTACAAAAGGATTTTGGTGCTGATTAATCCACACATACACGAAGATGAGCATTATAGCTTGCAGATTGTTCTCTGGCTTCACTCAGATAGTCAAGCAGTCAATAAACCGAGTTGTCTAATTTGGGTTCTGTACAAAGTATCAGAGGTAACATCAAATTATTTGTTCAGTTCGAGCAGGGTACAACGGATGCAAATACTGGTCTTTTTCTAGTTTTCTTGTTTTCCATTATATTGCTATGTGTCTCACTGTAAATGAAAAAAATATTGCTGAAAACATTTGGTGACTTGTTCCTTCACATTCTTCTACAAAAGTGAAATTGGACACCAGAGGAAAAGGTGGGCAATAGTATTTTTCTCATGAAATTATTTTTATCTAGGCAATGTCTGTGAAGAAACTTTTATGTGTTTCAGTGCAGAATGTAATAATTTTGACTGAAAAAAATGTAATAGTAAATATGAAGTGGTAGAATATGTCATGAGTTTTCTTTCAAGCAATTATGACATAGCCTACAAAGTAATAACAATGTTTTGAACTTTTGCAAAACTTTCTTGAATTCTCAGTCAGGGAAATGTACACAGTGAAAATAGAATTCTATAGGTCTCAGTGCCAGAACAGGAGGGGTCTGTCTGGATTATGCCTTGAGAATGATGGAAGCTGACTCAGTTCAATTGTATTTTATAATACAAGAAACCTAACCAAGGTAGAAAAACAGGCATCTGGCTGAGAAGCTGAGTTGTAGTTTTATATATGGAGAAGATAGCTTGAAACAATGACCTTTCTACTTGTAGGTCATGCTGCAGTTCTTGATCACTGGGTGGCTTGCTGCCTTTTGGCAGTCTGTCATGAGGGGCTCTTACATTATTATAGCTCCATTATAATGGTCTTTGGCCTGTCAATGACTTCTGTTTTATGATAAAGTGGGCTAATGAAAAGTTTAAAAAAGGAAAAAAGAAGAAAGAGAACTTTTGTGACAGCTGAGATACACTTGTATATGACTAGAAGGGAGTGAAATTCAGATCTTACTGAAAGCAACAGTGGCATTAATCTAAAATCTTATTGATCAATTTAAAGATCCAGAAATCTTGATAGTTTCATATTCTAATTTGAAAATACACAGCATAGCAGCGCCTGTTACAAATGGTGAAGAAATAATATTCAGGAGTTCTTCCCACTCAGAAGCATGTCCTAATTCAAGATCTTGGTGTGCAGCTATTAGTAAACTTCATCCTCATGTTTGGATGAAAAAATGTGTGTGTAAACCTTGGTTCAGAATTTTAAAAAATGGGTGCTGAGAAGAAAAGAGGAAAGAAGTTGTTGGTCTGTGGATAACAAGTAATGCTGGCACATTGTGGAGGTGATAATATTCTTAGCAGACAGTACTTACCTTCAGTTTTCTCAATAAGCTGTGATACATTTGTATCACAAAATCACAGGTAAATCCTGCTTAGGCTTTCAGCTGCTTTAAAAAAAGGCCCTTTTCCAGTAATCGCCTGCCAGCTGGGATGGAATTTGATCCTTATATCTGGAGACCTCATTTTCTGCTTGTTTTTTAAGAACTCAGTTGCAGCGCTTGTGAGTTTATGTAGATAAAGTGAGAGTTACCTTGTCACATAAACGTGAATGAAGGCAGCTTGATGGACTCCACTGGTTCGTCTCGGGATTTAGAGCTTCCTGACAGGCATCAGCACCTTGGACAGCGCCCCCCCCCCGGGGCGCTCAGTGCAGCGCCGTTCCCTGCTCGTACCGTCTCTACCCGATGTCAGCTAAGAGCGCTCGGGACGCTTGAGCAGAGTTGTAGCTGCTTTGAAGTGCACCTTTTTGATTGAGGTAACTTCCCAGGCATCTTTAAAGGATGTGACAAAGTAGCCTGAGGAAACGGTAGTGGTTATGGCAGCAAATTCCTGCTTTTGTTAATAGAGAAAACACTGTTGGTTTTAATTGCTATTACAGGTATTTTCTCTTTGTTTGGAGGGAACATTACTTTAGTGTCTCGGAAAGGGCAGAAACAGCTTTTTGGGGTCAAAGCTCAGCCCGTGGTGATCCTCCTCCTGCTTCTCAGGCCATGCACAAACACAGAGAAGGATGGAAGAAACTGCTTTCCCCTGCGGTTAGTTCCCTGCCAGCAGTGCCCACGGGATCCTGCAGGCAGGGAAACACCTTTGACTCCCCGTGAAGGCAATGACAACAGCATTTGCAATGTGACTCTGTATAATCAGGAAGGGTAAGAGTTAGAGATGCAGCACCAATATAAGGAATTCCAGGGTAGATAAGTTAGCCTTCTCTGGAGGGAAAGAAATCATTAGCATAAAAAAAGAAGCTATATACTTCAGCTGTTTTGGAGGTACATTTTGACGGTGCCCTACAAAAAACCTTGAGTGAAGGTCAAGTTTAAGCACCAGAGACATCTGAAACAAGCAGGATTTGAGATGCTAAAAAATGAGAGGGAAAAAAGCTGGTCCAGCCATTGCAAGACTGTGTTGCATTATTAATGCAGAGACTCTTTTTTGCCTACTCCAAATATGATGTGCCAAATTGAAACAGTTATGTAAGTATAGCCAGCTGCTGTGCTGGCCTGCAGTTTGTTGGATGACTCTGCTTAAGTTTCATTAGCTTATACTAAGGGGGAAAAAGGGAGGGATTTGTGTGATATGATATGTATGCTAGTATGTCTTAGTGTGCAAAAATCAACCCAGTCATCAGGGACATGATAATACAGTGGAACCATTGTTTTCTGCTATTTTAAGTCTTTTTAGAAGTGCACAGGTGGGTTTATCTAAGGAAAATAAATATAATTAGGTTTTCTTTGATTTGGTTCAGATGACTATGAGATTGAGACTTTGATGACAAAGTCCTAGTTTTAGTTTTTGCTCTCTGTTCAAATGTGGAGTCTTTTTTTTTTTCCCCCTTCTTTCCCAGGTTTTCCACATTTTTACAAAAAATCTGTTTCTGTTAGAAAAACCCTTTGAAAGGGTAACCACTTTGCTTAGAATTGGCTAACCTTTTCCATAGTGCTGCAGCAAACACACAATGAGAGACTGTGTCTTTTGTTTCAAAGGCACCTCATTCGCTCTGAAGGAAGAAAAGATAAACAACCAAAACTTGCAGAAAAAGGCGTATGGCATTATTGCTGATTCACAACACCTAGGGCAGCAGTGAGAGCCAAGGGATCACTGCTAAAGCCAGTAAAGAAATAATTTGCCAAGTGACGTTGGCTCATTTTGTGTTCAGGCTGCTGAGCACAGGTGCCTCTGGAAAGGTGCACAATGTCCTTTATTTGACTCTCTCTTGATGTTAGAGAAATCTGCTTGTTTTTCCTTTAACTTTGAACTTTTGCTTGCAGTGAAAAATAAAAAAAAAAAATTAGGAAGTTAATTAAAAAAGAAAAAGCAAAGAAAAGCTGAATGGAACCTAACTTGATTTCTTCAGCTCCCTGGTTTATTTTGAGCTCCTAAAAAAGCCTCCTTCCTTTCAGGATAAGTCCATGAAATATTATTATATTCCTCTTGGTAGTGTAGGAGGAAGTGTCCTTTTTAATAGCACAATCTGTCTTTGCTGGAAAGGAAAATTATACATGGAACTGTATATGAGGGGAAAAAATAAGAAAGTAAAATAGCAGAGTTTCTTACGATTTTTATTTTCCCCCCCTGAAGATGTTTCCTTACTTCAGCTTTAAAGAGTGCAGCATTTTGACAGCCAGGAGCTAATTTGCAATTTTTTCTCTGAATTCTAGCTTCAAATGAATTTTCCTGCCCCACCCTTTCCAATGAAATGAAATAAATCTCAAGCTGACAGATTTTACTATGTGCAGCCACTAAAGCTCCTCTCTGATTTAATGGATTTTGGACAATGACAAAAAAAAAATGGTATGAAGTAGAAATACGGGTATATACCAGTATGCTCCATGTCAGGGACTTTCAGTAAAGCTTTGTTGGTTTCTGCCCCAGGATCTGTAATTCCTAGTTGGAGCCATGGATTTGTTGTATAGTCACAACCTGTAAATGCTAAATATTTTTCAAATAAAATTTTCAATAAAGAAAAGTATAAACAGACTGGAAAAACAAGGCTGCAGCCTAAATAAACCTTTATTTTCTTTAGACAGAAATTGAAGTTAAGGATACATAGGCAAAAAAATCTAGGCTTGGATTGCACAATTTTTCTTCCAAAAGAAAGCATTAAGTAGGAAAGACCATTGTTCTTCCTATCCATTGGGTAATATTACATGAAAGTTTTATTGTAATTTGTTCCCTTTAGTACCCTTTAGTATGTTCTATTAGTTAAAACTGCACTGTTATTAACATTACTTGGCTCATTTCTTTTGCTTTAAGTTACTTATGAAAGTAAACATTTTACGAAGTCTCATTTTTTACTTAGAAACAGATGTTAGGTAATGATAAATCAAACTCTACATATCCCTGCATGAAAACGGTTGCAGATTGTTTGGTTTTGCACTTTATAGCTGTTATTTAGTGCTTTGTCACGGAAATATGGACAATATCTCAGCTAGATTTTGTTGTCACATTTTTTTGCTTTGTGTGAGTCTTGGGATGAACATCACCAGTTAATGATTAAAGCAACATAGTGTTAATTAACAAATCCATTCTTTCTTCTGGCTGCACAGTTGACTTTCCCAGTGATATCTGGAGAACTCCTTAGTCTGTGTGCTTTAGTTTCCTCTTTGTTGATTTCTGGCCACTCCTTAGATATGTGACAAAAAGTGGGAGAGAGAAACCCTGAACCAAAGGACTCTGACATTCAATAGAAACAGAGAACTCTTGTTCTTTGTGATTCTGATTGTGGTTCTGATTTCTGAATATTGTAAAGGTTTAGCTTTAATTTCAATGTGGGACCAAAAAAAAAAAAAAAGTTAGAAACTCAGAAACTATTTAAAAATAAAAGGGGGAGAGAGGGGCAAAGCTATTGTTGCCCAAACAATTCTAAAGTGGTATTTCACATAGTCAATGAAAGATTTTATGCAAAGATACCTGAAATTGAAATTTTATAATATTTGAGTGGAAAGCCCCATACAGATGGTTGTCAGAAAATAAGAAGTATTTCTGTTACCTCTATTGCTGCTACATCTTGCCTTACCCAGTCAACCTTTGGAAGCAGCAATACCTTTGTGAAGCAAACTGAAAATATAGGATTGACATTCTAGATTAATATTTTCTCAGATTTTTCAGAGGGCAGCCTTCCATAATGGAGATCATTAGCGGAGAACCTCTTCCTGTCACACTTTTATTTCTAATCCCAGATAGTTCAGGGTTGGTCTATGAACTGAAACATGAAGGCTTACAAGATAGCTTACATAATTGTGAATGGTCTTCATGCTAGCCATATAAGAAATGAGTTCTCTTTTGAATAAATAGGCACTTCTCTTACTAACTGATTTGAATTTTATAAATATTTTTAAAAGAAAAAACACATCACTTGCAGAAAATTGAGTGCTAAATTTGAAATGTCATTTTAAAATTCAGACTACTGTGACCTGACTGATAACATTTTCTGAGTTTTTTTTGTTTGTATTTTTTCATGGTGTCTTGCTCAGGAAATACACAGATGTGCCATCTGCCATATTTTGTATGTGCAAATCAATTTCTGGATGGCTGTATACACAAGTAGGCATTTTCTCACCTTATAAATATCTGGGTAACAAAATTATGTGCGGTGCATGTGAGTGTTCTGTAGATATCAGCACTCAGCTTAAATTGTACCTGCCTACATCAGACTAGCATAAGAGCTAGGGCAATAGGACACAGTGGTGTTGCATCTGTTTTGACCTGTCCCTTTGCATAAGAATTAGTTTCAATTTGTTTCTCCTTACACTTGAATCTGAGCGGTTTGAACACTTGACCACTGGTGAGTTTTGGGATGATGTCTGGAGAGGTTGTGGACCGCTGCAGTATTCTTACTCTTTCTCATCAGAAATACAAATTGCCCTGGATGTTTGTTAGCTTTTATGTAAAGTGGTAGATTGTAAGGTGGTTTGATTTTGTAGTATTTTATATGTGGTTTTATGTATGTTATTGAAAGGCAAGGAGTAAGGATATTCAGAACCAGATGAATAGTGGTCCTGCCTGGTGGACCACCAGTTCAGCAGCATGAAGCACAGGTGTCCCAGTGTTTCCTGGGAGTGCTTTTGGTACAGTTAGACCCTATTATCAATCTGGGGACTCAAACAGCTGTACTTAAGATTTTACTTCTTTGAGCAGAAAATTTTCTTTAGGCCTCACACTAACAGTTTTCATCATGGTGGTAGGATATGTAGGATATTGCTGTCAGCAGAGAGCATGTATTCAGTTAGCTTTTGATTGGACTCCTCCATGTCTAAAGATTCATTAATGCTTATCCCCCTTGGATATCGTTCTCCAGCAGTTTAACACTACCCAGAATGGCTTTCATCCCCTGTGCTGTGCTTCCTGGGATTGCTGCTCGCTGCTTCAGTTCTTTATAGGCTCTTTGCAGCATGCCCCAGTTCTGGTTGCATGGGTTTCCATCTCATCGACCTTCCTTAATGCTGCTCATATTTGTTACCCAGTCCAGCCACAGTGAATGTCAGAAGAGTTTTCATTGCTTTTTCCAACAAGGCAGTACTTGTTGAGATTGTGGGCTAAGGGATCTGCTAAAACACACCGCTTTTGGTTAGATGACCACTCAGCAGGCCAGCTGCTGGATCTGTACCACTTGGTGTGTAGGGAAAAACATTCTGCTACCATTTTGTTTTGATGTTTTTCGAGTTTCTAGTGTACTTGTCATTCACCAGCAAGTACGCTTTGTGTTGCCTTTGTGCTATTAATACAGCAGCAATAGCCACTTGGAGATCCACTGAAATGCAACCATTTCTGCTGGCAATCCCCTGCATTTCCCTTTAAATTACCATCCTCCTCCTGTGATTCACCTGCTACCATCAGACTTTTACACAAAGACTGGTACAAAATAAGATTTTTTAATGTCACCCTGTGGAATTATTCTGGAGGAAAACCAGTGTTTGTGAGACTTTGATCACTGACTTATGAAACACCTTTTAAGCAGGTATGCTCCAGTGGTCCCAGTTCTCAGCTTTTTGGTGTTAATGTTAAACTGCAACAACTTTATTGAAATTAGTAGAGTGGTTCTGGATTTCAGGAGTGTCATTGGGACCAAGTTATTCTTCACTTGATTCAGCACTATTATTCATGAATATTTACTTTAATATGAGATCAAAGTCAGTCCTTCATACCCTTATAAAAAAGTTTGAGGAATTTATGGACAGATATAACCTGTGCCCTTCAGTTAGGCTCTGATGAAAGATATAAGACCTCAGGCTAGTTCTTCTGGGTCTGTTCCAAAAATGTGATTTTTTTTTTTTTTTCCTTTAGGCTATGATCTTGCAGTTGGTGGGATTCTGCCCTGGTTGGTAGTAGCTGTGTCATTTCTCTTAGCATAAAAAAAGACAAATTTAGTTTATTTCAACAAAAAGTGTAATTATAAAAGAAGAAGTATTAACGTGTAACTAAGAAGAGCTTTCTTATGGTGTATAGCTCAAGGGCTGTTTATTACATTATTCTTAAACGATTATTTTGCCTTACAGTTCCTGACAGAACTGAATTTTATTCTTGGAAAATATCCAAGTTGCTCAAGAGTAGGCTTCTCTTTTGAAAAATGAAATTATGGAATATAGCTGCTTTTGGTCTTGATTATCAGTAATTTAAAAGACGAGGGTAACGAAAAATGTAAAATAACTCATCTTAAATTTCAACAAGCTGTATTTGGATCTTGCCAAGTTAGACATGAATGTTTATTGATATTTTTTGGTACTTGCTCTGGATCCAATAAAAGGAGACTTTTTTTTAACCTCCTTTTATGGCATTTCATTCTGGCATGCTCTCTGTTCTCTGCTGGGACCTCACATACCCAATATGCCGAGTTTTGCTCCCTGAGAGCTGCCTCCCTTCGCCCGTGAGTGCTCCCTTGAGTGCTCCCGTGTCACTGCCATGTCCCAGCTGGTCAAGAGGGGGCATCTCCCTGCCACCTCCTCTGTGCCACCTCTTTCAGAGCACACAGGAAGTGTGTGAATTATTATGTGCCTCAGTTTCAGTATTTTAAGAGAATTTGTTTTATCAAGAGATGGTACTACAAAATAAGAGCACATTTCAGCATTGTCAGTGCAACTACTGTACCTTTTGTACAGTTTAGGACTGAAACTGTCAAGTATGATGCTAGAAGCTTATTACAACATTTTTCCTTGTGTGTTGTAGCTGGATGCTTTTATATCAATGTGAATAATTATTTGTATAAAAAAGACTTCTTAGAACTCTTAGAATGTTGTGTATATGATTATCATCTGCAAAAGTTTGGTGTCTTCTTTTTAAAGAATATGTGTGTTTTAGTGACCAGAAGATACACTACTGTTTGTGAAACCTAGACTAAGAGAGGAAGGGTGTGGAAATTATTTACGAGAAAAAAAAAAAAAAAGATTGTTTACTTCCGCCTGATAGTGTTACTGTTTTATAGCCACTTTCTAATACCATATTCAGGTAAAATTTTTCCGGAATTTTCACGGTCGGAATTTGAGAAAGCAGATATCTCAGGTTTGTTCAAATACTATGTTTTTCTTGCTTTTGGGAGCTATGTTAGTAAGATTATGGAGTTAGATGTATTTGTTTCCAAATCCAAGTTTTCCTCCTAGTTTTTCAATAATATTTGAAATACCTTATTGTTAGAACTACAGAAAAGCTGAAAAAACTATTTGCAACAAATCAGGCATAGTTTTATATTTTAAGTATTAGGATTCCAGGGGATTAGAATTTTTGGAGGAATTTCATCTAGATTTGCAAATGACTTCTGCAGAAAACACAAATTTAGGAAAAGCAAAGTGCATCATTTTGGCCATTTTAGAATGAAATATCTGATATTTCAAAATCATGTTTAAAGTGTCAAAACGTAACTTCAGTAGTGTTAAGAGCCCAAATATGAAACTAAATAGTTGGGTTTGGACTTAACAAAGTATTTAATTGAAATTCATATAAAAGAAATGTGTTTCCTCTTTAAAAAAAAAATCTATCCTTTTTAATTTTGGTCACTTGTTCAACAGTTCTGTTTACGACTCCTTTTTATTTCTTTTTGCCAATATTCATAGCTATTTGTTTCATTCTTATTAATTCTTTCAAAAAATACTTCTTTGGGCAAATGGCAGAAGCAGGCAAGTGGCATCCACTAGATGCATAAACCACTGTTTAATTCTCAGTCCTAGAAATCTTGTTAAACTTAAAAAAAAAAAAAAGAAAAAAGAAAAAGGAGTTTGAGAAGTTAGCAAAGTAGATTATTCAGCTGCAATCAGTTAGGAGGGAAAAAGTTGTGTATATCACCATTATCACTAAAACCAAAACTAAGTCGCTTTATTATGTCAATCAAGTATCTTTTTGAGAACTTAAAGAATCACTGAGAACATGACCTAGGACATAATCTCAACAGTGATGGGGAAACAGATAAGACACATATGCTGTGAAGCCTGTGCAATTCAGTTTGCAGCCTGGCATTCCTGTTACTTGTCTCCTAGTAAATCTAAAAGAAGGTAATAATGTCCAATGCTATAGCTGCACATCAGGAAGTCATAATTGTTTTAATTATTTGTCTGTCAGAAAATATTGCAAGAAAGTCTGAATGATCTCTAAGTGAACTTCTATTAAGTAAAGAGTTCATGGGCATGCAACAGATGATTACAGCAGTGGCGAAGCAGTATCTTACCGCTTCTAATGCAGAATGAGCTATTAGCAATGATAGTTTGAGTGTGTCTGTGTGTTTTAGAAGTTGTGGAACATGCACATCTATGGCAGCATCTCCCTCCATCACAGCTTCCTTGCAGGCAATAGATGCCAAATACTTACTTCCTGCTGCTACAACAAGGAGAGGTCATCTGCCTTTCTGTGACATTCACTGTTTCAATAGTAATGTAAAATATTCCCGGACTGAAATATAAAAGAAACTATCCTACTGTTGGTTTACTTAGTGTAAAAGATATTTCCTGGTGCACTGCATTTAGGAGTGGTAAGATCTTGCTAACACTGCTCATGGTAAAACTCGAACTTATTTCAATAAGTGGGATAAGACTGTTGAAATATATCCTGTGGGAAAACTTAGTATTAGCATCCCATCACTTAAATGACAGAAGTCTTATATAAATATCATGACACATTTTTCAAAAAAAAAAAAAAAAAAAAGGATGTAGCTTCAATTTCTAGATTATGACAATAAAACTGAGTGATAGAAGCAACTCCTTTTCCTCCAGCAGTATGAAAAAATGAGTGAGCAGAGTAAGTTCGTTCAAGGAGTAGGTTAATACTTTTAGATGGATTCCCAGATCAGTATCCTGAAGGGAATGAAGGCATTTCTCTGACATCTTTAAGGCTTTGGAGAGGTGAGATTTCCTGAGCACCTGTATGGTTAGTATTTCCTAGTAGCTAGTTCTAGGTAACTGCCTGCCCTCTATGCACATATTTTGGATGATCTTTCATGCAGTGTAATAGATTCTTAACCCTAGAGATTAGAGTTTTTTCAGTCTCGAGCTTCTTTGCTGTGCCATCTCACTAGAAACTTCCTGAATCCCTCACTTGGAACTGGTCCATACACAGAGAAAAATATCTCTCTTCCCATCATCTGTACAATGTGTGCATATTTTCTCTGTCTGCCTCTCTCTTGCAAGCTCATACACAAATGAAATTTTAATTATGAATCTGTATTGGGCATCGAATCAAAATGCTAGCTACTAAACCACAGACAACAGCAATAATCTCCCCTGCCCAAGAATCCCTAGTCCCTTGCGGACAATTGGGCCATTTATTACTCTACCAGTCTAAACAATCGTACCGTAATAGCTGAAGTGAAACATTGCCACATAACTCAAGGTGCTTGCTTTTTCTAGTGTCTTCAAGGCATTCAGCTCAAGGTGATGTAAAAAATTTCTAGCTGGACTACAGAAATATGAAAAATGTAAGAGAACTTCCTGTGTGCTCTGTGAGGTGCTAACCATAAATTAGATTTTACAGTATTATGTTGTACAAACTAGCCATTAACATCAAAAACAGTTATTGCCCGGGAAGCAAGGCCAAACTGGTTTATCATTATTATTATTTTTTAATGCACACCTGGTATGGAATTTTTTTTTGGTATGCAATTTCATCCTGTTCTTTAAAAATTGGTTTTCCTTCCCATCCCTCCCACCTCTATGATTTCCTCCTGGAATTCTGGGGATAAATCCAGAGGAGTTGTGGTAATGAGAGACTGAAAATTACTGATGCTGAGATGTGGTTAAACTGGAGAAACAGAGGTGTGCTGGACCAGGATCTGGTCTTCATTAGGATGACAGGAAACAAGAGCAGCTGCTGATTTTGGTGGAGCTATTCTGGGTTTCTACTGATGTATGGAAGAAGCAGAATAAAGCCTAGTCACAACCCTAGGATCTTCATTCCTATGGTACTTGCTGTATCTCCACATTTTCCTCTGGATAAATATACAATGACTGGTGGAGACGGTGAGCCAGAGATATTAAGTAACTTCCTTTGGAAGAAACTGGATTTAGGATCCAGTTGGGGACTGATGAGTTGAATGTATCCTACTGATGGAGAAAAAAAACTAGAAAAAAGCTTAGAGAAGCACGATTCAATAAGAACTGGGCAGGGGAAGGAACAAGCAAAACCCTTTCACCCTTCAGTTTTTCAGCTTATTCCATGCCCACCCTGCCAAGCCAGGGATCTTCATAGTCCGTCCTTTTCATTTTCAGGAAACATGCCCTTGTACCAGTGCAAACATTGCTGCTGAATCTGTGAAGGCAGGTTCATAGCCTTGTGCAATGATGCTGCCCTGAAGTTCAGGGCTGTGCAAACAAATGGGGGAGAGAAGAACACTGCAAAAGGCAGACTTGCACATAGACTTAAATGCAACAGCACTTTCTAGATGCTTACTCAGTTGATGCTGCTCTGGCAACAGCCAGCCCTCCAACAGCCCCAGCAAAACAGAGCCCAGACGCTCCAAATCTGCCCGTAAGTACGTAGGGTGCTTTCTCTCTTTTCCCCCTCCTACCCTCAGCTATTTTGTGTCTCAAGGCCAGGCAAGTCAGGAGTCATGGTGCTTTGGTCTAGATCTACTCATAAAAATGTCAAATGAGTTAGGTTTTAATCTGCTGCTGCTGACTCTCAGCCCTGTCATGTTGCTTTTATTCATGGCATGTTTCCCAAACAATAACATAAAGTACTTCTTGGAGGGTAGGTTCAAGAAGTAACCAATGCTCAGGTTCATTAGGAAATGTGTTTGTGAGCACCTTGTAGGAGCAAGCTTCAGTTTTTTCCATAACCCTTGACTAGCATTCTTAGTCCTAATTTTGTTTTTCGCAAATGCATCCTGTGAGTAAAATTTGTCTTAATTTGACTTAATTTGAAATTGCATTGTGTTCTGTCATTATCACTCCATTCCCCCATTTCTCCAGCTTCCATGTTTCTGATAGATTTACAGGAAAAAAAGGCTTCTGCAAGGAGGATTTCACTCATCTCTGTTTATTCTCCACTAATGCAAAAAATACGATCATCATAACCACTCTCTTCTCCTATAAGATATCTGGTTTATTTAATGGATTTTGTCATCAATATAACTTCACATCTTATTTTAATTCCCCACATGTATTTCCAGCATGTAGTTAATGTCAGCCTGGGAATATTCCCTTAATAGTTTCCTTGATTGAAAAGTTGATTTATTTACCACAGCACTCAAGTTCTACAGAAATGAACACTTCTCTCTTTTTGACTTTTTGCTACTGAAATCACAGAAACATACTTAATTTTTTAAAAAAGAGGAAAAAGAAAAAGACAGAGAGCCAGCCAGAGCTCTGCGAGGAAGAACAGGGCTCCATGATGAACTAGGCCACTTAGAATAGGCTTTTTCGAGAGGCTTGTGAAAAAATGTTCAGATTGGAGACTTGAATTGACCTTATTTTCCTGTTGGTTACTGTGCTTTCCAGATTAAAAGCTGTTTTCTTTTACTGAAATCGAAAAGTGCCAAACATTGAACTTGCTTTGTAAGACATACATCAAGAGAGAAAATATTTCAGTGTAATGACATGACCTGACATTTTAAAGCAGATAATAAATGACACCTTGTCAATGCCACCAATTTATTATTCCCTCTCTTGTACCTCTGTGTCGCAGTGGGATACCACATTCTTTATAATCATGAGCCTGTGTTAAACAAATTTTTACCAGAAAAGAATATAAAACGCCCCTAGTTTTTTCCCGCTGGCTGACCTCCCAGCCATCCCACTGTAATGTATAAAGACAAAGGCTGTGTTAAATTTTTCATTATTTTATTCAATTTCTGATCCAATTACATAAGGCTTTTCCATCACTAACATGAATGTATATGCTATAATGTCAGCTGCTGCACATTAATCAGGATTTTTTTTTAATTCAGTGGACACTGGTGCTAAATCATCTCACTGAAAAAAGTGGTACAAAAAAGAGATGCAAATGAATAAGGAGGAAACTCCTTTTTGTGCAATTACAGCAGGAAATCATTACAGTGGGTGGCTTTCCAATCAAACCCCCAAAGACCTGGAAATGCACCAAGTTGTTGTACATCTTTCATTTTCACCTAATTAAAAAAGAAGAGATGCTTCTTCCTGTGGCTTCTCTTTTCACTACTTCTTATAAGCCTGCATCAACCACTTGAACTGTGGTTGTTTAATTCTTGTAATGAATACGCCAGTAAGCTGAAAAATTTTGGTGTTATTAAGGTTGATTTCTGGAAATGTGACAGAAAGAAGACTTCTGCTGGGATGCATGTCTCTCATTGGAGTTTGGAGTGTTATCTTGGTTACTGTGCAATTTTATGGGCAAATGAGAGTTAGGCTTTCAGATGGGAAATACACAATAGCTTCTAAATTTGGTATTTTATTTATTTCATTGAACAGGGAGAATAAGATCCCCCATGGGATTTCTGCCTCTTACGGACCCTGGTCCCAAGTTCAGGTCAGAGTTTAAGATTATACTCACGATTAGCACTGATAGGCATAAGCACCCTAGAAGCTAGAGCATTGGGGGATTTTTCTGGGTCTTCACAGTCAGGACTAGGGGTGCCTTATATGAAGGAAACCAAAAGGTTCAAGAGCACAAAGTCATACTGCATTGTGCAGACCCTTGAACTTGCAGCAAAGTCTGGTATCAGAAGAGGTGAACATGTTTTCTCAAGTTTTGGTATGGTTGCCTGGGTATCTGGAAGGTCAGGGTTAGCTTGGAAAACTCCGTGGCTTCATGAATATAAATGTTTGCTGGATTTCATATGACTTGAAGGGGGTGGCTGTTTACAGAGACATTGTCTTGTCTTTCCCCTTTGATGGTCAATGGATTGAAATTAACTTTCATTTCAGTTTGTGGTGTATAGGAAATCTGTGTGCAGCATCTTCTCAAGAAATCCTTTAACACAAAACATTATACCAAATTTCAGGACTAGTAAGTTTTCTTGTGGTTTTGCTTTTGGGTTTGGTTTTGTTTTGTTTTCCCCTGATATTAATTTAGCATTAAGTCTGTGATAGGAAGGAATACAGTTTGCATTGTGTAATGTATGTATCTCGTAATTGTTGGATGCATACTTGAAACATTTTCCATGATAATTGGAAAAAATTATGTGGATGTGACATACAGCAGAAAATAAGTGGAGGGACTTGACCTGTTTTTCAGCCTTTGAAGTGCTTGTGGTTTTTTTTTCACCCTTTGAAATACCCAAGGAAGTCTAGTCAAAGAGTCATTGAAGCCAATAGATACTTGACTTCACTGAAACCAATACTAGATTTTTAAGAAACAAGACCATTTGGACTTTCATGTTTAAATAGAGTTTTATTCTTTTATGGATCAGACACTTTCCATGGTTAAAAGTATCATGGCTTTTAAAATGCAGTTTATGATTTCTGTTATTTCTTCTGCATAATGCAAACACCTTAACAACTGTCACAGTAAATACAGGCATTTTAAATTTATGGTGTATTTGATTTCAATCAGCTGTGTCAGACAACAGCTCTGCATTACATTGCAGCATAAATACGTATATATGCAATATGGTAGTTTATACTTAGACTACAAATTGTAGGCATACATTTAAAATAAAATAAAATATAAAATCAAGCAACAGGAATGAAAGGCAGTTATGATTTTTTTTTTTTTTTAGCTAAAGGTGAAATCCAGGGTTATTAACTCCAGGGTGGCTTTTACCTCAGGGATAGCATGGCCCATTTTAACCAGAATTTTAAAGACCTTCATACTGTCTTTCTTTATTATCTTGTTTTGATGATGACATGCAGTGGCAGCATATCACAACAGAGGTAACTGCAAACCTCCCGCAAATGATAACGTAAGTTAGAACATGTAAACGCTTCTTACAGCATGTAAGAAGCTGCCAGCACATAACTATATATTTTTAAGTAGTGGTCAAAGTTATTGCAGAATTCTCATGCTGTCAGGCACTTGTGCCAGAGCCCTCAGTGGGGGTTTTGCTGGCTATCCCCAGGCTCGCAGAGACAGGAATGAGGCAGTTTGGGCTGAGTGCAAGAAGTAGCTTGAAGCAGGGATTTACAATGACCTTCTCAAAGCAATGCCCATTTTTTTCTGTTGTCCAGTGTATGATAACTATGTATTTTTGTCTTTTATTATTATCTTGGTAATGTAAAAATGTTCCTTAATACCTTCCCTTAAATCCCTCTTTTGTCGTATGTGAGTAGACAGGTACACATGTATGCGTGTACAAACATGCACCTAGTACAAACCTACTCAACTCTTGTTGAGATACACATCAGCTTAACAGTATTAGAGCCACCACATTGTCATTGTATTAGAAATTATCTTGGAATGTATGAACTAAGACAACTGCTGTGATTACAGCTTGGTTGTTTTTTTATTCAGAGGAACAAACTGAATTTTTCTTCAGTGGTACCTCCAGGCATGGTTTCTAGGATATTCTGTGAATTAAGCATCATTGCAAAAGAGCATTTTTTTTCTGGCTTCTTCCAAAATGGATGGTATTTCTGGAGGAGAAAAAAAGCGTGTGACTCAGATGTCACACTACTTTTGTATATTATCTCCCCATCAATGCAGTAGCCTGCTGTCATGGATATATCACTTGAAGTTCTTGTCCTGCATTGTAAAATAACATCTTCTGGGAGAGCAGAGGGGATATTAGTTTCCAATCCTTTCAAATTAAGGCTGTTTTAGCTCAGGTTCTGGTCAAATATCTCTTGATATATTTTGTTCTAATTGCATCTCATTTCAATAGGCAGTTTAAGTTACTCCCCAAAACCAATAACTACTGACAATATTACTTTACATTCTTAAATGACTTAAGCGTTACAGTCGATCTGGTGAAGTAGTACTTGTACTTAGCTTGTAAAATGCTATGGATCACTTGGATGAAAGGCATTATATCATCCAAACTAGGTGTTATTACAATATCATTACTCGCTCCAGAGTGCTTTTTCCCTTCATTCATGGCAAACTTTGGCTGCGGTGTGTCCCATGAATCCCACCACTGATACTTGATGGGGTAGTCGGGCAGCACTGTTTCCTGCTTTCTTAATGCTGTCTCTGTAAAATAGGACACATATAGCTTGTTCACCTTCAAACTGGCATGTTGGTGTGGCAACAACCAGGAGAGAGGTTGCAAGGATGGAGTGCAGCATCAGATAGATGTAACCTCTTGGAAGTGACCATGGGTGACTGGCTGGTTTGGACTGCTTAAAGACAATTAATATTTAACAACTGAAATATCTGTGTCACTCATTCCTTCAACTTTGTTGGTTTAGAAGAAATACTAGTGGATGATGGCAGGGCAGTATATTTAGTGGGAGATATACTGAGTGAAAGGGTTAAAAGACTCTACAGTTATGTTGCAAAAATAACAGAAAGATAGATATAAAAAAGAATGAGTTGTCTTATAAAGAAATAACATTTCTCTAACTCTGCCATCCTTAGTGTATTAGGGAGTAATATCTATGATACAGATGTAATATGGTATATGAGTTTCCACATTTAGCTAAACCTTCTACACAAGTAAATGTCCCTAGTGCAGCTTAGCCTGGCCTGCTAAGGATAAGAATGAGTGACTGAAATAAATAACTTTTTCTTCTTTCCAAGTAACAGTTTTTTGGCAGCCTTGGTAAGAGTGCAGTCAGAATGTATGCAGTTTGCGGCTTCTCATCACAAAACTGAAATTAACAGATTAGATGGGTTCAGGAGAGGACAGCTAAAATGCAGATAAACTAACGTGCAATTATGTCTGGTATAACAGACAGATGTGGTTACAGTCCACTGTGGTGGGGGTAAAAGAAAAGCACTGGGAAATACAGTGCAAACTTACATCATATGTGCAGTATTTTGTAGTAATAAAATTTTTATACCCATTGTCAAAGAGAGAGCTTTTCTGTCTTCAGTAGACTTTAAATCGAGCATTATTTAATCAAAAATAGGTAAGAAGCATATCCCTGTAACATAAGTATCTTTACTAAAAAGCATAAGGAGGACGTGTTTAATAATTGTTGCAGAATTAGGAGTAGATGCTTCAAGAACAGTAAAGGGAAGGAGAAAGATTTTTTTTTTTAAATAATTGGTAAAACTGAAAGGCAATTCAAAATAGAAATTGTTACAAACAGAAGAAAATTTCCTGAAGGCAATGACCTTCAGGCAAGACACCGTGATCTGATTGGCACTGGTGTCAATCCAGGATCATTTTGCTGAAGCCTGGAGTTATCCTGACTGGTAATGGAAAAAATCTGTCCTCAGGAGATCTGTTCTGTAGAATAGCCAGGATAGTAAAATCAGCTGCATAGTGAGAACTCAGCATTTTTGTTACAGGAAACTTCTAAAACAGCCAAGGTAAAGTCCCATTGATCTTAGCACTAAGTAGAGATCACGATGGAATACAAAAGTCTGAACTCACTTCAGGGCCATGATTTTGATGTCCTCTCATACCTCACCTTTTTTGTGAACTGTGCGTACATTCTATTTAATAATCCCACTTTGTGCTTTTATGTCTTCGCATTTAGTCCTTATCAGCTTCCAACAACACTATTTCACATGTGGCTTTATCAAGTTTCCCAAAGCGTTGCCACTGGAAATCTTTGCAGACCTACAGCTTCTAATTTGTCTGCATTTGTGTTTTGGTATCCTATTAAAACAAATCTAGTTTCTGCCACGGCAGCATAGCCCTCTTATAAAAGCAGTCAAAACTTCCAGAAGATAGGCTGAAATCAATGATAACAACAGAAAAAAAATCAATAGTGTTTATATGATTAATAGCACCATGTTAAATACGATAACCTAGATAGGGAAATGAGAAGGCAGGATAATTTGAGTATTACAAGCAGCACATCAATACCTTGAAGTCCACAGAGGGTACATTCAGGGACCCAATTTCTCCTGTCAGGACATATTGGAAATTTCTTTTTGTCAACTTTGGTGACATTTATACTGGTATAAAGCTGTATAAGGGAAAAATTCAGTGTCTGGTTTCTAGAGATTAAAGGGAAAATATTACAGTAGTCTCCTGTGCCATTTCTGAATGCAGGTCTACCCTGTACACTGCTCCAGATATCTGCAACTGAGCTCACACACATACAACTTGGGAGGGTGGGAGGTCACTCTTTCTGCAAAGCCTCTTACTGAGGGGATCTCGTTAATCCATATAGTCTGGCTCAAACTAATTATGATGGATATGGACACTGTAAAGAGAAAAATAGACCACCTGTCCTTGAGAAATCCCCGGGGACACAGGAGTGGAGAGATAGCTGTACAATTGCTGACTCTGAGGAAGGATCTGCAACAGACTGCATAGAGCGTTGCTTCCAGCACCTTCTGGCATACCTGATGAAAAGCAATGGCTCTCAACTTTTAAAGGTGAACTGCAAGAGCAAAGCAAAAATTAAACCTAATTAAGCACGACTTTCTGTGCTGAGCTCTTCCTCTGAAAAGGCAATGTGGGACAGTCAGAAGGAAAGGATACAATAAGCCCTTTATTTGAAAAATTTTTTTATGCCCATGGACCCTTCTCAGGGTCTGTTTGCTTCCCTGACAGGTCATCATTCAACAATATAAATACCATTTTGGGTTTGTTTTTTTTTTAATTGCAGTGAGTGTGAACCGTAGTCTCGTTGGTTTTTTTTTTTTTGAAATACATATATTTTTATTTTTATCACTTAGGAAGAAGAAAGAAGGCACGGCAGTTTATATAAACAGTTCTTGCTCTGAATTCTTCTGAGCAAGGCAGGGTTTGAACCCAAGAACCCTTTCAAAAGAAAGGATATTTTCACAAAAGGATATTTTCATGAAACTTGCATAATTCTCTGAGGGGAGAGATGTTTTTTATACTTCCTGAGTTCTCATTAACCAGTTCTTGATGATGTGGCCTCAGAAAGAAAACTAAAAAATCCCTAATACCCCAGAGCCACACCCTGCCCTCAATATAAAAAAAAACATAGAGGAGAGAATATCTGCACTCTGTAGATCCCTCTAAGCATGGATCTGCAGGGAAAAATACACACTTTTTTTTTTTTTCCCCAGGAATCACAAAATGATTGAGGTTGAAGGGATCTTTGGAGGTCATCTGGTCCCACCCTCCTGCTCAAGCCGGGCCATCTAGAGCTGGTTGCACAGGACCATGTCCAGATGGCTTTTGAATATCTCCAAAGATGGAGACTCCACAACCTCCCAGGTCACCCTTACAGTAAAAAAGTGTTTCCTGATGTTCAGAGGGAATCTCCTGGGTTTCAGTTTGTGCCTATTGCCCCTTTTTCTGTCAGTTCAAGAGGACGTAATAGTCTGCAGTGAACTAAGTAGATGGAAGCTATTTTATGTATTTTGTTCTAGGGACAAACAGAAGTGTATAGCATGAGACAGTCCCTGGCAAAATCTTTGGTTCATTTCAGGGAAAGACAGTCGTGAGTCTGGCAGTCCATGCTGAAACATCCTCAGCGCTATCAGCCACTTGTGCATACAGAGTTGGGCACTGGACATGTCTTTCATTTCAAAGATGTGAAATATTACCTTCAATCAACTAAAAAAACATTTTTCTTCCTGAATCTAGCCTTCAAACCCACAAATCTCAGCAGCAAGTACCACACAAATCTTAAAATCTTAAAGCTGCTACTCTTTAAATTGTTGCTCCAGCTACTTAAATGCCTAGCTCAGCATTACCAGTTGTTGGGGGTTATTTTCCCGTTTTGTTTTTTTTAATTATTATTTTTTCTTTCTTTTTTTTTTCTTCTTTTTTTTTCTTTTTTATTTGTTTCTTCTCACTTCAGTGGTAGAAGATAGCTGTGTCACACTGATGCACCACTGACAGCCCTGGTGATGTCATGGCCATGTTACAGAGGGTTGCCACCAGTTTCTGGCACTAACCCTGGTGATCTTGTGGCCATGTCACAGCGGGCAGAACATAGGTGGTGGCTGTGTCACAGGAGATTGGTGACATAGTTGGCCCAGGACGGATGTCTCCTGGCTGTCAGGGAGATGTGGGACAGACAGCCTTGGCCTGAGGCTGGGAGAGTCCTGTGCAGGGAGGCAGGGGCTGCTCATGGTGTTGGAGGGTGTCTGCTGGTTCTTCTTTCTTCTGGTTTTAACAGCCTCAGTTCTGGACAGGGATGCGACCAGATCATGGCATGCTCCTGTCCTCACCCTGCTCTGCCACTCAGCCAGAAACTGTTGCAGCTTTGTACAAGGGCATTGACCTAAGGATAAGAAAACGCACATAGCCCCAGTCTGTACCATCTCATAGTCCTACAGGCAGCTGGAACGTCCCCACAGCTGTGAACAAAGGAAGCTCCACACCACCCACCTTCTTTGTAGCCTGTAATGGTCTCATAAAACAAACAAAAAATCTCAGCTGGAAAATGAAGAGTTTATAACTCAAATGAAATTGATATTTTTAAGTTTTTCACCTTTATGCAAAGAGTGGCGTGGCTTTACAAGACTGTGCAGTAGTATATTCAATATTCTGGGCGGTTCAGCACTTTTCTGAAGATCAGGGCCTTTTGCTGTGTTGCCGATGAGAAACATAAATTCACTGGTCACCTTTGGAAATCTTGGTCGAAGCTTGAAGAACTTTAAAAAATGGTTACAATTCAAAATTTATTTTCTTCTTTTATAGTTTTGTCCTTCCTTACTTCAGCATTTCCCTTAAGAAGGACTTCAAAGAACATGAGCAAAGCTGCATGGAGGATCATGCAGATCACTAGAGGTATAAATTTCCTCTGAACCACTTTCACCTCCACTGTACTTTGGGCATCTCCACTGCTCTAATCTCAGTATTCTTGGTGAAAATGAGAAGTTGCTATGCTGACCCTGCAGCTGATACAATTTTCACAGCTCCTTTAAACTCACTGCCCCTATATCAGCCTATGTTGTTTGGGCTGTAAGGACTTACGAGCAAGTTATCCAGTCATATTCTCAAAAGTTGTCTTTTAGTCAGCAAGCAGAATCTGTAGGATCTGATTATCACATGAGCACAGATCATTCGATCAATGCTGTAGCGCCATGTAGTAGAAGTCAATGAAACCAGTGTACCATGGATCAGCACAAACCAAAAGAACTGAAGAAGGCTAGTTTTGCAGAAATGACGCTTTTCGTGTGCAAAGCAGCACATGTTGTCTAACAAAAGGTCAGAAAGAGACAAGGAGTGGAAGAGTGTTAGATGAATATATTTTAAATATAGATGAAAATGTAGAAAATGTGACTTGATATGAGATTTTTCTTCAAAATCTTACAAGTAATTCTTCTGTGTTTTATATAAGCAAATTCTTAAATATTATGCAAAATGCCAGTGCTATTCACAACTAAAGTGTTGATGAAAAGCAAACACAACAGTGCGATTTGAAGTCTGAAGTGCAAACAGATGTTGCTTTTGAATGAACTTCCACTGTTTAACCACTGGCTCTAGTTATTGCCATATAAAGAGGAAGATTAAGCAACTTTGCATGCTGTGGGTGCTGGCTGTCAATTTGCAGCATGCAAATGAAATTGTAGCTAATCCTTAAAAGGCAGTGCCTCTAAACGCAATGGGTAGGCTCGATTTTTAAATGCAATTTGGCTGCAAGTTGCCTTTGGAACCATGGGGTTTTTTTCCTTATCTGGGAGACTATGCCAATTCCCCATGTTAAAAACGGAAAACATAAGGTGGGATAGATACTTTAAAAATGATCAAAATGCCCCAGAAATACATTTCTTGCCCCATACTTTTTTCCTTATTATCAAGCAGAGCCCTGTGCTTGCAGAGCTCTCCTACATGCCTGCAGCTGGGCAGGGCTGTTTGGCAGTGGGACAAGCCATAGTTCAAAGAGTGTAGAAGCGCATGGTGAGAAGATGGAGTGGCTTGGGTGCTGCTGAAATGCCAAAATCTTTGCTTAGAATAATTGCTTCCTGAAGATTATTGCAGGCATATCTAAAAATCTAAATTATGCCAAGATGTGGGAGCTCTCAAAGATGGCTTTAAGCTGACTTTGCCCTTATTTTACTGCCCTTCTGCTGTGTCAGCAGATCTTGGATGCAACCAGTCATCTGACCTAAAGTAGTTATTTGTAATTAGTTGTCAAAAATAAAGTGATAATAGCAGCCTAATTCCAGTGGGTCTTTCTACCTGAAATGCAAACCTCTCTCAATTTGAGTAACTAAGCTATGAAATTTAGAGTGCTCAAAGCCTTTGATGTTTTGAAGTAATTGGCAATATGGGGAAAGATACTCCAAGTACCAACAGCAGATTTGTAGTAAAAACAGTGTGTTTGGTTTTTTGTTATTAACTAATTTGTATTATTCATTATTTACCAGTATTTTGCCAGCTGCCAGCATTTGTAAAAATGTTTGTATAGCCCAAATGCACTGCAAAGATGAGCTCAAACTGTCCAAGTAATTAATTACTGTTTACTTGACTGTAGCATGTAGGAATTGATCCTTATCATGCAATAGAGCCCTATCGTGCAGGGAGCTCTACAAACCAAAATAAAATTGTTTCAAATTTGATAGCAGGCAATACTGAATAATGAGCAAAACAAATATTCAGTAAAGAAATTTAAACATCAAGTCCTCTGGTTGTATTTTTATGGGATTGTGGTAAAATGCTTCCTGCTCAGAATTACATGAAGACATGCATACCCTCAGTAACTGTTAGGTAGTTTGCAAGCTGTTGTATATTGTATTCCCGGGCTGCTTGCACAAACCGCTTGGAGAAAACAGGCAGGTTTCCTTCCTTGGACACCAAAGTGGTAGACAGGGTCTGCTGGATGCTGGGCACAGAGAAAGGGAGCAGAGGTGGTGGGTTAGGAGAGGGAGAGTGTCCAAGTTTGGGGGAGTCATGGCGGGTAGCAAACAAGGTACAGGAGAAGATTAACCCAGCTGCAGGATTGCATTCCTTGCAGGGAGTTTTACATTTAAATGCTTCACATCGGAAAATGTACATTTGTCCAGCCCAAGTGGTTTCTCCATTGAATTTTGTCAGGTGCCTGTGGCAAGGTGAGCATCTGCAAGCAGCCATGTGTGCTGGGAAATATTTAGCACTCCTTCTTTCTCCAGCTTAATAAAATAAACTCCTACCCTTACAACTCTGGTGTATATTCCAGCATTAGTCTTTGAAAGATGTTCTTTATACCAGCCGGGACTGGTGTGCTTACTGCTCATAGTTCTCATAAAGGGTTATGGCAACTGCTGGTTTAACCTTAAACTTGCCACACTTTTATCTGGAGAGCTTCTACAGGCTCATCTGGAAAGCTAACTGGCCTGGGAGCATACCTTTCTTACTTTCATTTTCTTCTGTTTAAAGTATTTGTTGCTCGTGGAAGTAGGAATCATTTATTCGATTGGTTATGTGTTTTTATTATTCTGATTATTTCATAAACTGCTTTTAATGATCACAGGCCATTAGCAGTCTGCAGGCTAACAACTGAGAGATACTGAGCTCAGCTCTTCAGCTCCTGCAAAGGCAGCAGGTTAGCCATCCCCACCTGGTCTTTGTCTAACTTGTTCCTAAAATCATGCAAAAATGGACCTTCCACACCTTCTCTAGGGGACCTATCTGGTATTTAGCTACCATTTCATGACATAAACTGGGGGGCTAGTAGGCTTATGTAATACACAGGACAATAAATGCTAAACTTTTAACTGAAGAATAAACAAGCTATTGTAAAATATTTGGCAAGGTTACTGAAGAGTAAAATGCTGTATTCTGAGCTGTTTATGAAGTGTGTTGTAAACTAATTAATTTGGTTGTTGATGCTGCTATCTGACATTGAAATGAGCGTGTTCACATAGGGATTGGGGCCAGTGAAACATGTTTCTGATCAGTCACAGCAAAGCTTAAACTTGTTTGTGACAAAATATGAATTGAGGCTGTTTATAAACATATTCATAAATGCTGTGGATGGATCAGATTTGAGTCACTTTTATGACAACTTATGTGCTTTATTCATTTCTCACTTTTTTTACATTACTTTCAAAACAAAATCAGAAAATGCAAGTTTTGCAGTGTTTCACTAATGCAAATGATATTTTAGTTAGCGTTCTTAGTGAACTGATTCTGGGAATAGCATCTGCCCTTTCAGTGTAGATAGGCAGGGGTGAGGAATAAGGGAGTATCATTTATACCACAGATCTTTCAAGGATTTATATATGGTCCTGACTGTGAGCATAAAAGACTGCTGATAGTGGTGTCCGTGTGCTTAAGTCAAGCAGGTGCACAAATCCTTCAGCATTTGTAAATGTAATGGATCAAAAATATTCTCTTACTATTAGAGTATTTAAATCCTGAAATATCTGCAGAATATCCTGATATATTTTTTACATTATACATCATGTATATACAGTGCCACTTAGAGATACAAATGGTGTCCGTACTGCACTGTTACAGTAATAGTTACCTTGTGTGATTGCTAGAAATGTGGATAGGAACAGAATAACAGGCAATGCTTCACAGAATGACAGATAATGAGAAAAGTTTAGAGGGAGGTTTCCAGATGACAACTAAATCACAATTTCTTAACTCCCTCCCCAAGTACCCCAGCATCAAGCTCTTCACAGGTGTTAGAGGGGTTTTTTTACATTAAAATAACACATTCATACAAAGGCAAAGGTATTGCACACCTGAAACAGTGCTTCTGATTATACCTCCAGGTGCAACACTAGTGCATAAATATGGCTATTTGCATACCCAACTCCAGAGATACAGATGCAAATCAAGCTCAGTTTATTTGCACACATTTTATAATCTTCCTTACTTAGTTCATGGACCAGGCTCTGTAAACACTATGATGTCTACAGTACTTATTCCTCTGATGGTTTTCTTCCAAGCTGAGTGTCTGGCTCCCTGGTATATGAGCTTGGAGCACACTGTGAGTCTTAAAAGTATCAAACCAGTTTGAGAATCGCTGATGAGATACTGGAGGTAAATAATGACTTTTCATATTATATTTTGCTGCCATTTGGGTAAGATTTAGTTACTTTACTTTTGCAATAAACAAACTGAGATTTTTCTTTTCTATCCAAAACCAATGCTGCTATCTATGCTGTGGGCAAAGCTCTCACATGTAGTCTAAGTTTATTTTCAGAGATGTAAATCTATTGTTTATATGGGTGAGGTGTTAAAAGATACAGGTGGCCTGTGAATCCTCCAAGTAAGGAGGAGGCACTTGAGAGGTTTTAAACTCCTGAATGATAAAGAAAAGGTATAAATAGTGGCTTGTAACAGTATTAAAAAGCTTCACCTACATAGAAACCAGGGCAATATTTACTACAAGTAATAAATATTGGGAATTGTTATGTGGTGCTTTTCAAATGATATTTCATGTCTAGTTTTATTTTGAGTTATTTTTTAAAACTTCAGTTCCTCATAAAAACAAGTTGTATAGCTTATGGTATTACTCCAGCAAAATGATTTCCATAAATAAAGCAAGAGGCAATAGAAGGGAACATATATAAAGATTAATGCATCAGACTTTTAGGCTTACACTGACTAACAATAATTTCTGAGACTTAAGTTATTGGGAAGAAAATCTCTCATATGGAAACAGGCAACAAATCCAAAACTACCTGAGCAGCATGGGCAATTTACTTTCCTTCCACTTAAAGAATTGTATTTTTATAGCCGTTTTCCCTGAACTTATTGATTTCGTATGCAATTTTCTCCAAAGACAGAAAGCAGCTAGATTTAGCACACAAAAGGATGTAGACAGCAATTAATGCTTGTCCTGTTTGTCAGCCTAACGCAGCCGGTGAGAACTGCTGTGGCCTTCCCTGCGCAGGACGGGAAGGGGAACGTTCCCTTCCCACAAAACTGTGTGGGGAGGTGACCAGGCAGCTGCAGAGTGGGGGCACTGGAAAAGCCATGGCAGATCTGGTCCTTCTAATTTGGTCAAGATAAGAGATGCATGTATAGAGACAGGCAGTTAATATTTCCTTCTTCAAAAAGAGAAAAGTCACAATCAAATGCAACCGGAAAATGACACCTTACCTTCTATCGCTTTCAAATTAATTTCCATTGAATTAAGTGTAGAACAAATAGGTGAAGAAAATGTCAGAGAATGTAAAGTCAATTTGCTAATTAAAGGCAGTTAACAACCTTGCCATTAAGTCCTAGATGCTGGAAAAAAAAAACAAACCAAAACAAAAAACCCAACATAGGCTGGATCCCAATTAACATCTGTGGCACGTAGGAACCAAATATCATCAGTTTGTTTTAGAAATTTCAGTTTCATTTCTTAATATGGTGAAAAAATAACACAGTTCATTAGGAATCAGCTTAGAATCACTTTAGACAGAAATACATGGAGAATAGGGGCCTAAATTGTTAATAGATTATTATATCATCTTTAAATAATGAAAAGGATCACAGAATAATAAATAATAATATCAGAAAAACAAAATTAGAAAATTCAGTAAGATCTTTCTTTAAAAAAACAAGAAAAATATGAATTCAGATCTGGGGGAAAATTTAGCTCAATTTTTATTTCATTCTAACTTATAACTCTTTGTTACAAAGGACCAAAACAACCTGTAAAACACAATTCAAGTGTTTGGAAGGTACTGCCAGTTAATGAACTGATGTTGTTTTGCAATGTAGCATGATGCAGTTGTATCATCTCAAGTGCATGATATCAGTAGAGTGGATCTAGAAAAGGCTTTGCTACAAACTCACTGTGTATTACACAAACCACACATTACTGAGATTCTCTTACTGCACCTAGAATAACAGAGATGTCAATGCTGCAGCTCTGCAGACTGGAAAATGCTAATTATTTAATGACATCCAGCGCCAGTGAACGAGCCGCTAATGATCACTCTCTTTTGTTTTCCATGTAAAAAACATATTTGGTATGGTTGGCAACCATCAAAACAAGTCAGAATCAAAACTGACATCTCACACTTCCAATTATGAACACCAGTCTGGAAATACCGGAGACCAGATGCAACCTTTCCCTCTTCAGATCTACCTACTTTAAATCCTTTCTTGATTTCTGCTGCCTTGCCATTTCCTCTGTCACTGTGTGGTGATGCCAATGGGTAGTAATCCAGTGTATTGTATCTCACAGGCTAAAGAGGCATCGCAGACTGGGGAGTTACGGTTCCCCCCGACATACCTCATTAACTTCAAACGAAACAGACAGGATAAACTGACGATCAGAAATCCTTACAAGAATGCGTGGTTAGAAATAAATCATGAAGGAGAATCAGGAAATTCAGCTATTCACAGTGAATTTCAACACTGTAAAATACACAAATTCAGAACTGATGGGGAAGATGTCTTGACATTCTCAGGAACCTGATTTCCCATTCTCCCTCTCCCTGTTTCTGCCAGAGCTGCTTTGTATCTTGTGTTATTTTTGGAACAAGGGTTTTTTTTTCTAAGGACTTCAGGAAGCCTTCATCCGTGGCTCACAGTTTGTACAGCCTCTGTTTACAGTTTGCAGGTGAAAACATTGCCAATTTGCAGCACAGAACTTTGGTTCATATTCGATTACAACAAACGCACTTTGTGCAGAGTGTAATGGCACTAACACCTTTGGCTAGTGCGTAGCATCACAGAGCATTGTTCTGCAGGCAGCTGAGTACCCACTCTGATGCATCGAGTCCCTGAGCACACTGCAGAATTGAGCCTCTAACGAGGCATGCCTTTTGCATGCTTTTTCAAAGTAAACCATTGTTTGTCTGCGAAGTGTAAGGAAGGCAGGCAGGAAGCCAGACATGGTGCAACTAGAGCACAGTTTTGAAATGTGTGTCTCCTGTTGTGGGCAGTGACATTGTAAGACTTTTCATTCCACAGAGTAAAGCATCCCGAGCTCTGACTTTTACAAGGCATCAGTGTAAGGGGCAGAGTGTGGGTAGCTGCCTCTAGGAGCCCTAAGGTTCTTCTAGTTTATTCAAGGGCCTGCACAGCCAGCTTTGCCTTCTTGTGCCCCTTCCACACGCTCAGAAACCCGCAGTTCCTGAAGAGATTAAAATCTTTGTGTGTGGAAGGTGACTCTTTGGCCTTGCACATGCACACAATTGCTGAAGCAGCATTGGTGAGCAGCGCTATGGACAGAGGTGTGCCTCATTGTGCCAGCAATGAGGGAATGCAACAGCTCTGAAGTAAGACACAGGAAGGTTTTAGTTTGCAGAGCAGTCTGGCGCAGAAAAGCGTCCTTCTGGCGTAGACTACAGACAATTCCTGTTATGGCCTGGTGGATACGCTTGACAGAAAATGCATTATCTAACAAGACAACCATATATAGTATTTCCTGCAGAAACCCTATGAAAAATAATTCCTAGATTTGGGACTTCATAGTATAGAAATATCAAAGTTAGTTTGAGTGAAGGATTTTTGTCCTCATCTGCATGTGGCGTACAAAAAGGGAGAGTGTGTTTAATTTGTACTTGCAACCAATGCTGCTGTGTGTATTCAGCTTTCTTCTAATGAAGGAAACTAAATGTGTATCGACTCTTTGAAATGCATATTGTCCTGAAACAAAGGGTCTTGTAACTATGCTAAAAGATGCTTGAAATATCTGCCATATGATATCTATCACAATAGTAAATTCTGAGGTTTTGATACCCATAATCCTTTCCTAGACAGCTTTTGCAATTTTTCTATGATAAAGCTCATCAATCATACTGGTCTCAACTGTATAATCTCTCATTATTGAATTGTTAATTTATTTCCTTTAGCTCCATTTCTTCTTAGTGTTTTGCACATGCACTGTCTGCCCCTTGGCAGATTTATGCACCTTGGTCTTGACCTTCACAATAGTTTAATAGGTATTTAAATAAAATTATTTTAAGTAAACATCAGAAGTCACTGTGGGCCATTTATCGATTGGGAGTCAGATAAGGCAGGAGTCCAGAGGGTTGTAAATTTTGTTTAAGCTTGAATAAAGTAACAAATCATATCATACATATGAGTGGTTCACCTACGTGAGTATCAGACAAGTGCCCTGACCAGACAGGAGAAGAGCATGCCTGTCCTATGTCTTACAGTTCAAGGGGTGTGTTTAACCAAAGCAAATATTAAGATTCTCTACAAATCATTGTTTCTTTTAGGAAATAAGACAAGTTTCAACTCAGTTTACAGTTTTATTTCTTGGGAGGTGAAAGGAAGGTATGACGTAGTTTGGTTGTAATCTCTTTACCCAAAAACCCAGTCAGAACTGCTTTCCCAGCTGTGTAACTATCTTAAGATTTATTGAGAAACTTACCAAACCTACTGCATTTGGAGATGCTGGTAGCATCAACCAGATTTCTAGGCCCTAACTGAAGCCTTATTCTTTCTTGGATACAATGATTTCAATATGCATGTGTGGTGGGTTAACCTTGGCCAGCAGCCAGACACCCACCCAGCTGCTCTGTTACTCCCCATCCACAATAAGGCAGGGTAAGAAAGTATGATGAAAAAGCTTATGGGTCAAAATAAAGACACTTACCAATTACAATCAAGGGCCAAACAGACTCAACTTAGGGAAAATGAATGTAATTTATTGCCAGTTAAAGTAGACCTGGATAGTGAGAAACAAAGACAAAATCAAAACAACACGTTACTCCCCTCCTGCTTTTTCACAGGCTCAACTTAACTGCTTCATTCCCACTCTTCTACCTCCCCCCTGCCCAACAGCACAGGGGGATGGGGAATGGGTGATTGCGGTCAGTCCACAATAGCTCCTCTTTGCTGCTCCTTCCTTCTCACACTGTTCCCCTGCTCTGGCATGGGTCCTCCATGGGCAGCAGTCCTTCAGGATAGACATGCTCCAGCATGGACTCTTTCTTCAAGGAATATCCACCTGCTCCAGCATGGGTCCTCCCTGGGCAGCAGTGTGGATATCTGCTCCAGCGTGGTCTCTACAGGGGCTGCAGAGGAATCTTTGCAGCAGAGATTTATGTTGTTGGGAGTTGCACTTCTAAACAGGCTTTCACACAAGCCCTGTGGAAGGAGTTGCTGTACCTGTGCAGGGGCTGGCACGGCAGAGCAGCGGGAGCTCAGATGCAGAAAGAACAGTGTATTTCAGGGTCACTCAGAGCCTGGGTCTATCATTAAAGCACTGGCTCCTTTGATGCAGGAATAGGATATTTTTAAGCGTTTTATTCATGCCACAGTGGAGGTTGATGTTTCTCTGCCTACAGCACATTCTTTGCAGTTACTTATTGCAGTTAATTTTGCTAACGTTGCTGAGCTCTGTTTTCAGATCAGCTTGTGGGGTTATGTTGCACCCTACCATTAACAGTCTTTCCCTAAAGCCCACTGCAAACATTATCAGACTATTGAGAAATGTGTTCAGCCAGGACACACAAACCCAGTGCGCTGGTCAGGAGGCTGCTCTTGGCATTAGTGTCTGGTTTTTTTCTTCTTCCTTTTTTGTGTCCTCTTAAGGCACTTTACCCCAAAGCAGTGCTCCATCCTCAGTGATGCCAACTTTAATTACAAACTATTATTGATGTATTTTTTCAATATGTAGTCCAGATGATTAAGCAGCACACTCTTAAACTCATGCTTCCCTTCCTTACAAGGCAGTCGGTTTTATACTTGATCATGGACCAAGGGCCAGATACGGAAACCCTCTGTCTGAAGCCATATGTCTTTATTTGTGGACAGTTTGTAAGATCAAATTACATATCAATATTTTCTTACTCTGCGACTTGATTAATGCACTGCAAGCAGATTTAGAATCATGTTTTGTATAGGTTTTTCAATAGCTGGTTAATATGTTTATTTTTGAAAGTACTTGCCCATTAGATTGAAAGAACACAAAATAAATCACCCAAACAGTGATTAAAAAGAAAGCATATTTGACCATCACATCATATAATTAAGACCAAAGGTTTCTGTAGAATTACTGGACTATGGCAGATGAAAAGAGCAATTCCTACCTTAACAGCTCACAAAAGTGCAATCACTGTAGTCAAAGATCAGTTAGGTATCATGTAGGTAATGTGCCTTGTCAGTAGCTGTGGTATACTGTGTAACGGAGGTGGTTTCGAGAGGTTCTCCATCTTGCTATGCTACTACTAACGCATTGAAGTGATCCTTTCTCAGAAGTGATGGAAGAGGCACCTAAAGCCAGCCTGCTGCTGGGAAGTTGTTTATGGTTCCCAAGGACACTACATATAGCGGGACACATACCAAGACCTTATCGGGTTTACTTGCAAGGTTCAGTGAGGATAAATGCTTCCTGATGAAAATACCCTGAATGTGGCTGCCTTGTAGATCAGACTATCGGTAGTCTTTGAGAAATGATCATTTGTTCCCTGGTGCTATAGTGACAGAGTCCCAAAGGAAGAGCTGCTCAATTCCCATTGTGCCTTGTACTTGCTTGCTTTTGCTTTTTCTTTCTTTTCCCCAAAAGCTGTAAACCTGTAATGCCCTCTTTTACAGAATCCAATTTGTGACCTACTATAAGGGGCACTATCTCATTAATCAGTGAAAGCAGAAACAACACGACAAGCTCATAAAAAATTATGGATCTGCCTCACTAACCACTGGAGCTCTCTTGACAAATAAGACATACAGTTGTTTCTCAAGGCCTTTGAGAAAAACCCACCAAATGTAATTAAGGATCTGGCATGGCTGCCTTTATACTGTATGTGGTACAGTGCTGGCTACACAAAGACGACTTTCTCTATATTATCAATGCAAGTTACATCAGTAACTGTTATTGTACATGGAGAGCTCTTGAAAGGCTTCTCAGCTCCAGTGAGTGTTGAGGATGCTCAGAACTTCAGAAGGCAATAGGAAAGAGAAGATTCATTTGATTTAGATATTCCTTTATTTAGAAATAAGGACATAGAGTAAACCATACCTGAATACAAGCAAGAAACAAGTATGCCAAGATGGAAGAACTAAGCTGAAGCATATAGCATATGTATTGTTTTAAGTCCCTGGCCTCCTTTCTTACCTACTTTTGAACACTCTGTATTGTACATATCTCAGTGGCTTTCCAAGACCCTTTCTGTCACATCCATTTTTATGCTTTTTTATTTTTACACTTCAACATAACACATTGACTGTTATCCCAACTGTACTGATTTGTAAAAAGTGGGTAAGTTCCCAAAACTGTTCCAAAGGCTGTGAAGTTAAAAATATTGAAGTAAAATGAGTGAAGCTTTCCTACCAACTTTTGGCAAGCTATAAAAATAGCCAAAGCTCTTCAGCCAGCTTTAGACGTGGTAGAGGTAGATGGGCGAAGTTTTCATACAAAATTTGGCTGCTAAACCTCTCCTGATTGTAGGGGGTTTTCTTCTTTTTTTCCCCAATTCATTATATCATTCAAGTCTGCACAGCTATTAGGTAATGCCATAGTTGTAGATATTATTGACTGCCATGATTATTCAATTTATATTATGCATTCAATTTTGCAATTTTTATTCTATTTTCCTCTTTCTCTTACTGCAGGTATAACATGGCTCTCACTGTTTGAACCTGATTTTTCATATCATATTCTCAGTTGCTCACAATCTTTTGAAGGTGTTTTGTATCTATAAGTCAACTAGGAAATGGTCAAGCTATATAACTTCTGAACCTATTTCTGTGACGATAGCATTTCACCTCATTTTTTGTGTGATTAGAAGTAGGTTGTGAAACTTGTTTGGTATTTCTGTCAATGTATAGGCCTACATCATATCTCAGTCACTGCAGAGGGCTTTTCCTCTCCTAAGTCATACTGAGTTACTGAAGCAAAAGGGATACATTTAGATCTTATTTGATTGAAGGGATAAATCTCAATTATTTTAATTCTTCCTGCCCTGATAAATGATCATAAACCTTCCAGAACTACATCATGGCAAGTTGACAGTCATATTCTCCCACCTAGGTCCTATGTGATATCTTCCTTGTTTTGTACAACATTTAGAAGTATGATGGCCTACTTCGGACAACTGAAGAATAGACATTATCTTTTATCCAAATAAATCACAGGTAATAGGTAATAATATTTCTCTGTATCCTTTTTACCTTATCCTCTGTTTCTGCAGCTTGCCCTGAAGGCTTTTCTGTGAGAATGAGGAACTATGCATGACTCTTGCTTCTCTTCAAATGAGTCCTTGGTAAATACTGCATTGGTTTGCTGGCATAGAGTGAGATGTCAGCAATGGATCAAGTGTGGTACAAGGACATTGGGCAAGAAGACTTCAGTTTAGATGGGATAAATAGGACAGTTTATTGATGTAATGAATGGGCAGTGGTCTGCAAAATAGAGCCTTAAGGTGGTATTCACAAATAGTTCACCTCCTTTTTTCTCCGTTCATTATGCTTCACCTTTTCAGTTCTCTCTCCAAAATTAATATATTCAGTGCCCAGATTTACAGCTTTGAAAATTATGGATAGTCCTGCATAGTATTTGGCACTATCTATCTCATGTATATACCTGAAATAGCAGGGCTCTATAAATAATAATGTGTGCTGCTACCTCAGCATGTCAGTTCATTTAATGAGACACATGTGACAGTCCCACATGCTTTACAGAGCGTGTCTAGAAGGAACATCTTCTTGTCAGCACAGCAAAAATATCTATGTCTTCCAGCAATATGAATCTGTTCCAGCCTGGCGCTATCTCAAAGACTGGAACCCGGGAAAAGATTGTATTTCTAAAGAAAACACACCTGAAACAATCACCTCCTTTGAGGTTCTGTCGAGCCGAGTTGTGCTGACACATCAAGCTGCTGACAAAACTTGTTACATCAGATAATGTCTGATATGACCGAAAAACAGCCCTATACAACATACAGTAACAGGTCAGGATTATGTGTCTTTTTTCTTTATTTTTTTTTTTCCCCCTCAAAAAGAGAATGTGCTGTCTTTAAGACTGCTGCGTGCTCACTCATCTAGCCTTCATTTATCTGTAAAACACTGACTCAGAGTAGTCACATGTTATCAAGGAAGCTAGGCTTCCATTTTGTTTATTTATCCTTTCATTCTGAGCATCTAGTTTTGTTTTATTTTCTTTTTTCTTTTTAAAGCTTTTATTAAGTAGCAATATCAAATATCTCTGGCTGACAGCTGACAAATCCTCTGAGAATGCACCAGGAGGGTATTGCAGGGTGTCCTCGTTTTGGCTGGGATAGAGTTAAATTTCTTCCTAGTGCTGTGTTTTGGATTCAGTGTGAGAAGAATGTTGATAACACTGATGATTTCAGTTGCTGCTAAGTATCCTGCTAGTCAAGGACATTCAGCTCAAGGAAGAAAAAAAACAACAAAAAAAAACCCCCGAAAAAACAAACAGACAAAGAACAAAAAACAAAAACAAGCACTGGGAGGGAGCACAGCCAGGACAGCCAGCCCAGCTGGCCAACGGGGTATTCCATACCATGTGACGCCACACTCAGTATATGAATGGTAGGCGTGTTCCAGGAAGTAGCGATCGCTACTTGGTTATCGGTCAGCGTCGGTGGTGAGCAATTGCATTGTGCATCACTCATTTTGTATATTCTATTCTTATTCTTATTCTTATTCTTATTATTATTTTCCCTTTTCTGTTCTATTAAACCGTCTTTATCTCAACCCACAAGTTTTTATCACTCTTACCCTTCCGATTCTCCCTCTATCCCACTGGGGGCGAGGAGGGGGAGTAAGCGAGCGGCTGTGTGGTATTTGGCTGCCTGCCAGGTTAAACCACGACGCAGGGTATTTGCAGTGTGAGGCTGGCAGAATATCTCTCCAGGATGCATTGCAACTGGGACACAGTGCTGGCACTCATATTGTGTGGGTTTTTTTAAAGTTGAGGAAGAACAATGACAGGCATCTAATTCCACTTTTTGCACAACACAGGCCAAAGCACCTTTAATATTTGCATGTCCAAAAGTTTGAGTTAACTTTTTTTTCATTCCAGATATTCATGCAAATTAAAGACTCCAAGTAATGGGGCAACCCATCTGTACAATCTGTTCCTATGTACCTCCCATGTTCACTTAAAACTGCTGAGCATTTCATTCCCAGCTTAATTTTTCCATTACCAACACCATACATAAAAAAGGTGTGGGCATCTTTTCATTCTTCTTCTGGTACTTAAGACTTCAGTGTTCATAGTTTAAATGTGTTTTGTGTGCAGCCATTGAGGGATAGAAATAATTTTTTTTTTTTTTTTTTTAGTGGAAACAGAGATGCTAAGAATGAAATAATTACAGCAGTTGGAGGCTTTATGAAAAATCCCTAAATCATGAGACTTGCATTAAAAGTGAAAAAAATCACATCAATTAAAATAACTGAAATTTTTGTAGCTTCTGTTCCCATCCACTGGCAACATCTTGCAGTGTCTTCTTTTGCTAGCTTGAAGAAACATCTGGTATCCTATTTTTTCCCCCCGTAAGTATTCATAAACCTGAATGTATCATTTTATAATCTTCTCTTAGATAAACTAATTAAATCAAGGATCTCTGATTTCTAGACTTGTCACTTGACCTATGTTAAGCAATAGCTGCATTCAGAATCACTGCAAAGCTCTCGCGTGTGTGCAATTGCCCCACGAAGCACAAGGACTAATGCAATCACACCCAAACTGCACAGGCACAGCAAGTCTAACACAGCCTGGCTGCCCTCACCAGGCTCAGGTTACTTGGGCAGGGCTAGTAGCTTGGCGATACCCTGTTTGGGTAGAGAAACTCTTCACATGATCTGGCAAGATAAAGTACAGCCCAACGAGTACCCCATTTTGTGATTCATCTGTTACGGTGTTAACCACAAGCACGCTAGCTTCTGTCTTTCTGAGCGAGCCATCACTTACTGTAAAGCAAGTACACTTTTCACGAAACTCAGCACAGTTTATTCAGTAATTCCACCAGTCTTTCATGTAATTCATCAGTCTTTCATGTAATCCATTACGTTCAGTTGAGTTAATCATACCAGGTGTCTCTCCTAACATGCCATTTTAAATTTTTCTTCTGTTGCATAGGATTCTAGTATCAGTGTAAAAGCAGTCCTTCAGTGTGGGATAAAATTTTGCTGCTCTTCAAAATTCTGTTGCAACATTGTGTAAATCATGTAATCATTTTGTGCCTCAGGTCTTCATCTGTAAGATGGTAATACTTTTGCTGCTATGGGATGGGAGGGAGTATTGTGACGATAAACCCATAAGTACTTGGGTTGTAATGGGATATTGCAATTAGAGATGGTAGGAAATACCTTACTAATAACAACTGGAGAATCCTTGCTGGAGATACAAAAGTTCTGAGGTCTGAATTCAGATTTTAACAGGACAATGCAAAACAGCTTTTAAAAGTAGCTTAGTTTTTGTTTCTTTGTGCTGTGCAAAACTGCATACACAGTAAGGAATAAAATGAATGGGTCATAGCATTATTGTGCACTTCATCTCCTTAGACACTGAGCTTGCATGAAGTTGTTTAAGGGGGCAAGCTCAGCCCTACCCTCCCCAGTTTGTGTTAAATCTTTGAATAATGCATGGCTTTGTTGAATGTTTCAATGAATTTAAGGTTTCCTTCCAAATTTTTTTTGTAAGTTTAATCAATGGGTCAAACCACAAGATGGAGTTTGTGCAGTTTGTCATTGCAGGTTAGCAATAGCAGACATTAAGAGAAATTGCAGTAAAATATACTGTACTAGGAAAAAAAGAAATAAAAACTGGTTCAGGAGTTAGACAGGATGGACTGCACCATGTTTGCTGGGAAATTATATACAAGGTGGAGTGAAATGTCCCAAATTTATTTTATTACTCCTTGGAACTGTCTTTGTTTAAAGTTCCTAATTTGTGTATAAATGTTTTGTTTCAGAGAGAAAGCAAGAAGGGGGGAAATGATGTGACAGGTTTAATTATATTTAAGAGAATACAGAGGAGATCAAAGCCAAAGTGATAAAAGCTGCAACTACTGTATGGGCTGGAAATTTCTTCTGAATCATAAACACCTTTAAGTATAGTGCTTCAGAGGCAGCCGCCCTGAATTCAGGACAAAGTCACAGCTGAAATGGAAATCCTCTATTACAGTGTTTTATGACTTGCATTGGCTGCTGTTGGTGAGCCCCGTACTTACGCAGGCACCAAAATGTCTGGGAGCATTCACGAGAAAACAGTAAACCAAACAGTGCTGCCTCGGTCAGCGGCTCTAAAATAACCCCCCACAGGCTGTATTGCTGTGAACTGTTTGCAGAGATGGCAGTTGACTGTGGGCCAAGAAAAATCAATCTTGTATCAACAGATGTAATCAGAACCCCTATGGTGGTAATGACTCTGTCACAGTTTTCATTAGCTGGGAATGCTTTAGCTTTAGGAGGAATAGGTTTCCCGCCCACCACTACCTTTTTATTGGTGCTATATGATCTATTACCCAACGAAAGTTATCAAACTGCTGCATCTCCTTTCTGAAAGTCAATACTTAATAAAGGGAGTGTAAGCCAAAGCAAGATGCTGCCAATATTTTAAGCAAAGGTCCATCTCCACAGTTTTTGCTTCTGTTGGTTTGTCCTAAACCCACTAATCCTATGCTTTGCTTTCCTCAAAGCATTGCTGCTATATTTGCCCTCTTCAGCGAAAAAAACCCAGAAGCCCCCCACTGTTCTCTGGGAAGCCGCTCACCCCTCTGTCCCCTCCACCTCTGCACCCTGACCCTCTAGCCCCAGCGCTCCTCCATCTCAAGTTTCTAATGGAAATTTTTTGTCTTCTTGAAGAAGTGCATGGTAAGATGCCTGTTGCCTCTGCTACCAAGACATATAGTAAAAAGAAAAAAGGCATTAAGTTGCCTTGGGCTTGGGGGCATTTGGTTGAATGGAAAGAACAAGTATTTTTCTCGGGGGGCAGAAGTCAGTTACTCAGTGTGATCCTTTTGTTTTTTCAGGGGGTGGTATCTACTGTTGGTGCATGTCAGTAAGAAATGTGAGAAACAAGGTGGTGTTCAATGTTGCTGTTGGAAGTAACTGTTGGAAGTAACTCACCTCTGAGCTCCTCTCCAGGCTCTTTCTTTTCTCCTCTGCCATTTTTCAGACACAGGGTAGTTCAGGTGGTTTAGCCACTTCTCTGCACCTCTGAAAGACCCAGTCAAGAGGATGAAATAGAAATGCTTATAATTCTCTTAGTTCAGTCCCAAAATTGTAGAAGTCTTCACGCTAGCAAGCGGAGGTGCATGTATTTTTCCTGCTGATGTTTATACATACATATATTGTAAATATGCATACCTGGAAAGTGCTATCACATACACACCATTCATGCAGTCATTTGAAATCTATACACCAAGACTAAATGTCTTTTTTCCACACAGCAGGCTATACTCAACAAGAGTAATCGTATTGCTGCAGAAGCTATTCTTCATAGCTTGCTGGGCACTGCGGGTTTGTAACTAGCCATTTGAAAATTCCTGGATGCTTCTGGAAATTATTTGCATGTGTGGGCAGTGAGAAGAGGGTGTCAGAGCCACACGGAGTGCACCCATGCGTGCAGGTACAGCGGCTCACATAAACTGCCACATCAAGGCTGCTGCACGTAGGCTTATTGATCTGTTATTACAGATTAGACCAGCTCATCTGAAGCATAATGAAACTACGTTACATTGAGGGATAAGTTTGCAAACATGTTTGTCGTGGTTCCAGTGGAGGCTGTGTCAGAATCCACCGCTCATCCGCTCAGGTAGCAATAAACTGAGTTCATTGCAAACTGGCCAGGGAAAACCCTGGGTAGACTAGATGACCATAGATGTTCTGATCTTGCACTCTTTTCACATAGGAGAGAGTGATCTACTGTGTGTAAATTTGGGTCGTTTGCCCAACTCTTCCCAAAATTTGGTGCTCATCCAGCTCATTCTATGCTGCTTCTCAAAGGCATTATTTTGCTATTCGTGTTTATGCCCAGGGGAACTATCTAATCATTTGAGTATAGATAACTGGGCAGGAAAAAAGGGATCAATCTTTGTGATATTTTTAGTAGTACTTATTTACTGCAGTCATCCCAGAGATAGGCTGTTATATGGCATATCAATACCGCTGGTTGTGAAGAACGTGAAGGTGTGTGAAAATGAAAGCTCTAGGAGTTTTATGAAGTAGAACTGATAGTGATCACTTCCAGTATCAGACAAGAACATTTTTTACACATGATATTGAACAGAACTTCAGAAGCCTGTGGTACTTTTAATGTAGCTTTTCCAGACACTATTAGATAAAAAGCTATGTGAGCACACTTTGAGTGGCAAAATATATACTGCAACCATATCATAGATAAAAAGTGTGAACAAACGCAATATATCAAACCACTTTGTTTCCACAAGGAGACTGTCCACATTTTCATAACAGGATTTTTTTTTTGATTACTTGTATCTAATCAACTGATAAAAGCAGATCGTCTTTTGAATAGCGTAGGGCACACTTCATACACACAGAATATACTTTCCTATGTACACCTAGTTCATACACATTGCATAACTTCTGTAGCTCCAACTTTACATAGCAATGTTACTAAAGCTGTTATACACGGCTTACAACTTCAAAACAACATTTTAGCATCTCTGAAGCCCACACAATTTTTCTTAAAGCTGTGTGAAAGAGCACATTTTCACAGTCCCTTTGGAGTTAACATTCTGTATTCAATACAAGCTTTTTCCCTGCCTCTCCACTCACTGACAGCATCAAGAAGGCTAAGGCTTTGGCTTTGTGTCAAACTTAGGAAAGACTTATCCCTTTTTTCAGAAGGTGTCAGAGGAGGTAAAATGATATTTCCAAGTCCTTTCCTATGCCAAAAATTCCTTTTCTCAAGTACCTTACTGGCCATAGGGTGGGAGATAAGAGAAAGCCTGGAGTGTGGGGCTTCAGAGCAAGTGCCAGCAGAAAGCTCTATGGGACTGCCTGGGCTCAGCATTTGTCATTCCCCAGTCCATTGGGGCATATAGTCCAGTATTAAATCTAAAGCCCTTAAACCTCCTTAAGACTGCCCAGCTGTTTTGCAGGCACAGCCTCAAAGACTTAAAAGTCACGGGGTACAATGGGGATTTTATAGCAAAAACAAGATCCAAGCCAAGCCTTCAGTGGCTTGAATGCATGGATATGCTACAGGAGATTTCTAAGAAGCAACACACGCTGCAGAAAATTCTCCTGAATACACGTAGATAGGATTTAAATCTGTGCATAGTTGCATATTTTTTCACCTCTATTATAAGAGACTCATTAATCATATTTCCTAAAAACAAAGAGAACACATAGATTTATTGCTTCCTCATAAAGGCAAGAACTTTGATATAAGGTATCTCTTCCACACCATCCACTCACAGTGGGAAAATTTCTAGTAAAACTTTTTCCTCCACTGTATCCTTACGATCTACATAATGGGGCCCTACTCCTAAATGTTTAAAATCCATACTCCAAAAGAGCTGAACAAATGAATGTCTGGAAGTATTGCAAATACTTTTTTTATGTCCTAAAACAATGGTGTAAAAATGGTATTATATATTTAAGAAAATGGCTTTAGTTCAATGGCATTTCTCACACAGAAATTGTTTCAACAAAAAGTTTCCATTTACTGCAAAGGAAGAGGTGAACACTTAAAGAAAGTGCAAGTCCTCAAAATAACCAGTGGAATTACAGCTAAAGCAAGAAAACTGTTGTTTAAATAGGTGCTGTTACAGCACAAGATCATTAACTATAAACCTTTTTGTTTGCAACCTTTTGTGTTAGGTTATACTGGTCATCACATATGTGGTTGTGCATACAACTATATCCTCTGACTTCATGCCAGAGGCAATAGTGTATGTTCAGGGTTGGCCAGAACTGGTGCTAGTGAAGGGGATGGGGGGAAGGCAATGCCAGCCTTCATTTTTCAGTGAATTCTGAAAACATTTTGTATCTGAAGGACTTTAGGTACAGCAAAGACTCTTCTTCTTCTGTGTTATACCCATATCAGGACTGTGCCAACTATTGGCTTCCTTATCAGAGAAAGAGACCTTCTGAAAGCCTATGTAAGCTTGTCAGGATTTACCAGGAGTGGTTAGGACTATATCAAAAAACCTACAGTTGTCATGTATCAAAAAATCACGATGGATGCATGATTTTCACAAGAGAATTAAATGCTAATACAACATCAGATAGTCATCTTTATGCAGATGGCTTTTCACCCATCTTTACAGCATTCTGGTTCAGTTGTAGCAATATTTTGCATTCTTGGCTAGACAGTATAATGTAATGTCATGCAGCAATACTGCAGATTTTATTATTATTAATAGCAGTTAATTAATTTATATTATGAATGAACTAACTTATACACTTCAAACAGTATACGAGCACTTACTGCAATGGGGCAGCTTCACCATCTCTCTTTGTTTTAACATGTCTGTCCTTGTCTGTGCTGTGCAGGGATACCCATCGTGCAGACAAAAGTACAATTCCCTGGTGGTTAAGGGTGTAACGGTTGATGTAGTCCTCTTCTAAGAAAATGCTCCAGCACAACATCATGGATCATGTATCTTAAATTTTGTTATTGGGAATAATCACTTCTGGTTATGGTAGTGTGCAAGCAGTGAGAGAGGGATGCTGATTTATGTTGATAGCTGTGCTGTCCGCTCTACTTGATCCTGGACTACGAAGTTTTGTGGTGGTAACTATTACAGCCACACACAGGTTACACCAGGGATAACACCCAAGTGCTAATAAACAGTGTAAATAATAAATATGCTACCTGGTGACTTCCTAGTAATGAAATTAATGCCACTTTAACAAAAAAAAAGACAAAACCAGCATGCAGTGTAAAGCAAGAAGGTCCTTCCTAGCTTTCCCAGGAGAATGAGCTTTATGCTGTGTGCTCTGCTGGATCTTTGAGAAACTATGATCCAACCTGATCTCCTTTTATGACCAGGTGACCCGCCAAGTGGATGAGGGAAGGGCTGTGGATGTGGTCTACCTGGACTTCAGTAAAGCCTTTGACAC